>JAIWNE010000019.1:0-404063 GCA_025331445.1 Blakeslea trispora | reverse complement strand
ACGGGCGATATATGCATGAAATGTTTTGTGCCTTTTTCGCGAGTTTCTTTATGTATCTATTTTCAAAGATATTTATTAGTCGAAGCTTTGCAAAGAAAACACTAACTCATTCATCCTACCAAATACTTATAAAGAGAGCCATGTCTACTTCAAACAACAACAAATCCAACATTCTTAATTGGGCTTCAAAGGATGGCGAATTTAGACGCCAACAGTCCGTTTTTCGCGATTGTATTGAAGCTAATCCAAACGCAAAGTTTGCTGCTGAGCCGTAAGTAAGATCAACCATTAAGCATTTCCTTGAACTTACAAATGCATCTCTAGTGACCGCTATCATTTGTATATCTCTTGGGCATGTCCTTGGGTAAATAAAGGCATAATTTTTTTTGTTAGATTATGTATGCTTACGCCGTCATGTTTATAGGCTCACCGCACTGCTATAGTACGTAAGCTGAAAGGACTTGACAAGCTCATTGGCATGTCTGTTGTAGACTTTTTGATGCTGGACAAAGGATGGAAGTTTTCTAGTTCTGAAGAATGCCCAGGCGCTATTCCAGATACAGTCAACAATGCTCAATATATTCGCGAGCTGTATTTCAAGGTAAATCCTGATTATGAAGGCCGCTTTACTGTGCCTGTTCTTTGGGATAAGAAGCTCCAAACCATTGTCAACAATGAGAGTTCTGAAATCATCCGCATGTTCAACACTGCTTTCAACGAGTTCTTGGATGAAGAACATGCTAAGATCGACTATTATCCCCAAAACTTACGACAAGAAATTGATCAAAATAACGAATGGATTTATGATACAATCAACAATGGTGTATATAAGTCCGGCTTTGCCACTGCTCAAGCTGCATGTAAGAGAAAGAAAACAGATTGGGTACTACAGACAAAATCTTACATGTGTCATTAGACGAAAAAAATGTAACAGCCTTGTTCGAGTCCTTGGATCGTGTAGAAAAGATGCTTGAAGGCAAAAAATATTTAGTTCAAGATACCTTCACTGAGGCTGATATTCGCTTGTTCACTACTATTGTGAGGTAAACACAAATCATGTGCTGTTTCTCTCTCATTCTTATATTTTTATACAAAGATTTGATCCTGTCTATTTTGGTCATTTCAAGTGTAACATTAAGTCCATTGGTTATGACTATCCCAATATTTTGAAGTGGACTCGTCGTATTTATCAAAAGCCTGGTGGTAAGTGAAGCTCAGATAATTTTCAGCTGATCATTAACTAATTGGTTACAACAAAACTAGTCAAAGAAACCGTAAACATGCGCCATATTAAGGCTCACTACTACATGTCTCATCGCCAAATCAACCCCACTCAGGTAGTCCCAGTTGGTAACGGCCCTGATCTTGATGCTCCTGTTGACCCATGAATTGCGTAACCTACTTTGTCAATGTAAATAAATAAATAAAAAACAATGGAGCCACACGGCTTGGTGTGTACTATCCTTGCTTGATACTACAGAAGGCTTTCTCTCAAACTCTCTTACTAGCCAGACCTTTTTGTTTTTCTTTTCAAACATAGTTATTTTCCTCACGCAGTAAAGAGAAAAAAAAAAGTTGTGTGACAATGAAAAGAAACGTGATGATTTTAATGATAAAAAATAGTGTAAAAGAAAAAAGAAATGAATAATAATTATTTACATGCCATCCATTTGGCCTTCCAACTCGTCCATTTCAGACTTGGCGGCTTGGTACTTGGCTTCTAACTCAGAGTTCTTCTTGTCCCAAGTAGCAATTTCTTGCTCGATCTTGACGGCCTTCTTACTGAGTTGTTCAGCACGCAAATCTGCTTCACGGAAACTAAAAGAAAAGACAGCCAAGTCAATAAACAAATAAGAAATAACTTCGTACAACCAGTAATGTATACTTGCGCAGACATCACAGAGATAAAGTCATGCACAAGTTGCAAAACGCACACAACAGACTAGAATTTTACTTACTCAGAAGTAGCTTGCTTCAAGTTGGCTTCAGCTGTTTCGAGAGATTCTTCCAACTCCTTGGCACGAATTTGAAGGTTGCTTAACTCGTCATCTTTTTGATCGTGTTCAGCTTCGAGTTGCTTACACTTTTCTTCTAATTCTTGAGCGCGCTTGGTAGCAGTATCAACTTCGTTACGAAGAGTGGCGAGTTTCTAGTAAGAAGAAACGATACTGATAAGCAAAGTAGCTTAAGGAAAACATGACTAGTACTTACTTCCTTGAACTTTTCCATTTTATTTAGCTTTTGTCTTTTCTACGAGATGAGAATAAAGAAAACAAGAAAGGAGAAAAAACCAGTAGCGACAGAATCCAGGGCGAATAAATACTTGAATCGGGCTTAAAATAAAAATGTGATAGCTTCCTATTTTGCTTATATTGGCACACTTTATATTCCTTCTGATTGGTGAGATATAGCGTCTGCACTGGCGCACACAAAAAGGGATATTGCCACGTACCGCATTTTATTTCTTTTTAATAAAGGACTTTTAATTATTAGAGAATAAAATTTCCTTAGCGCAGAGCGCTTTGTTTGTAGCATGTAGCTCTGCCTTCTTTAGTGTGCTAAGCATGATTCAGATAACAGATAATTGACCTATGTGCTCGCTGAACTGGTTTCTGAGTCGATTCTTTAAGCTGAGCCTTGTTCATTGGGTAGTATTTCAATGTGCACTTGAACTTCCTTTCTAGGACAAAGTACACCATTTCCAGAAATAGATTGCATACTGTAAAGAAGCTGATTGCATATGGTGAAAGTAACAGTCATTCTCGGCTTCAAGACTTTCTCCTTCAGCAGTTTTCCTCCCTTCATCTTAGTCTTGACTACAGACCTGAATTTGTTTGATAGGATTGAACTCAAAGGATTATGGTGGAAGGTACCTATATCCTCGAGCGACAGCTAATTCTATTCCAACTCGATCTGAGACGTATATAAGAATGTTGAATTGCTCATGTTGACTACAATCACACCTCGCAACAGCGGTACCAATATCTCAATTTGTCTCGATTTACTAGTAGACTTTTCATCCACCGCAAATACAGGCATTGTATATAATGTTACAGTTGCATCCAATCTATCAGAAACAAAAGCGAAAAGAAAGAAGCAAAAAAAGTCAGTTTGATTGATTTTTATTGATCCATTCTTGTCTTACAAAACAAGAAGTCGACACTGAAACTATTAAATCTAATTATGTTATCAACCATCGACTTCTTTTAACCACATGACAAGAGACTTTGGATTCTAAAAAGACCTCTGCAATTATAAAGCCTCTCCAAAAGTAATTGCTCAAAGGTATACTGTAAAAAAAGGTATGGATTCCTTGAATAAACTGCAGTCTCACTGAGACTCGTATCAAGAGTTTCAAAATCAATTCTCAATTTAAAGATAAACTTTTTCTCATTTTTGTATCAACTCATTTCAATTCTTGACAAGTCACAAAACAGTCTTGCAATTCCATCTTTAATTGAATGGAAGCCACTGCAACGAAAATAAAATCTTTGTTATCATTATGGCAGCCAAACTTAGACAAAAGAAGCTCGATGCCATCGCTGCTGCTGCTATGCCCATTGGGCAAAAAGTAGTTGCTCAATTTAAAAATGCTGAGGGCGAGTCCACGGGCCCTCCACTTCAACTTCCTGGTGACGCTACACCTGAGCAGCTTGAGTTGCTTCTAAACCAGCTTTTGAATCAAGTAAGTTTCTTTTGTCTTTCACTCAAAAAGTCCTCTGCCAAAAAAGGCAAACAGCTAAACTCATAGACGATAGGGTGAAGATCCTCTTCCTTACTCTTTCCATGTAGGCGAGGACGAGATCATAAAGAATCTTTGGGTCGATCGCAAAGACAAATCTACGGAAGATACACTTATCATCGTATATCAACCTCAAGCTATCTTCAGAGTGAGAGCAGTTTCTAGATGTACGTCTACTTTGTCGGGGCATACAGAGGCAGTACTGTCATGCTCTTTTAGTCCTGATGGCAGCCAGCTTGCTACAGGCTCTGGTGATTGCACCGTTCGTATATGGGATCTGAATACAGAAACACCTCGCTTTACATTGAAAGGACACAGCGGCTGGGTGCTATCGATTGCATGGTCTCCTGATGGCGCCTTGTTGGCCTCAGGTAGTATGGATAATACGATTCGATTATGGGATACAAAGACAGGCAAACAGCTAGGCGATGGTTTGAAGGGACACCGCAAATGGATTACAAGTTTAGCTTGGGAGCCTTATCATTTGAATTCTAAATCAAACCGTCTTGCCAGTTCATCAAAGGATCACACTGTTCGAATTTGGAATACATCGTTAAGAAAAATGGAATTCACTATTGCTCAACATACAGCCGCCGTAACATGTGTCAAATGGGGTGGTGAAGGTTTAATATATACAGCTTCTCAAGACAAGTCTATCAAAGTATGGAATTCATCTGGCATGCTTGTCAAAACATTAGAAGGTCATGGTCATTGGGTTAACACCTTAGCCCTCAGTACCGATTTTGCCCTTCGTACAGGTCCTTTTGATCATACTGGAAAACGTCACAAAACAGAAGAAGAAGCAAAGGCTGCAGCACTTGCTAGATACAATGCACACAAAGGAAAGGGAGCTGAAAGACTTGTGTCTGGTTCTGATGATTTCACCATGTTTTTCTGGGAGCCAGAGAAGAGCAAAAAGCCGGTTACCCGTATGACAGGTCACCAAAAGTTAGTCAACCATGTTGCATTTTCACCTGATGGCCGATATATTGCTAGTGCATCATTCGACAATTCCGTTAAGCTTTGGGATGGAACAACCGGTAAATTCTTGGGTAACTTGAGAGGCCATGTTGGTGCTGTCTACCAAGTAAGTTGGTCCAGTGACTCTCGTATGTTGATCAGTTCAAGTAAAGACAGCACACTGAAGATTTGGGACATCAAGAAATTCAAAATTAAGATGGATTTACCTGGCCATTTAGACGAAGTGTTTGCTGTCGATTGGTCTCCTGGTGGTGATAAGGTTGCTAGTGGCGGTAAAGACAAGCAATTGAAAATATGGAGACACTAAGAAAAACAGTCTTTTATTTGCTTTTTTTTTGTATATTTCTTTTCTCGCTTGTATTTTTCTATCTATACATGTATTATCTTAATAGAACCCAAAAAAATATGATATAAACAAAAAGTTTTTTTTTATTTTTTCTATTGCTCTATTCATCTGTGCAGGTATCTACGGGTGCTTGTTTTTCAACACTCTCTTGTTCTTGTTTTAGCTTTTTTGCTATAGCTTTTTCTTTAGCCTCGGCATGTCTCTTCTTGTCGTTTTCCGATTGCTCTTTTCTCTTTTCAGGTGTGTTGTCGTCAGTTTCAGGAAGCTTGGGTCGAATATGGGGTTGACATCTCCAATAGGCATACTTGCGAATGCCGTTTTCGTTTACTTCGCCTTGTTCTTCTTCACCTTTTTCTTCAATCACTTTCAGCACATCTTCTTTTAGTTCCGATACTACTTGGAGATAGTCATCCAAAGTACGTGCTCTTCCTAATTGAGCTCTCTTTTCAACATGATGAGGTAGTGTTGGATGTAAAATCTTGAATAAATGGGCTTTGATTGCACTGCCACCTGTCTTAACTGTACGACAGATGTCAAGATATTCTTGAGCAATTTCGAATGTGTAAGGTGGAAACTTTTGATCTTTTGAAAAAATCGTAGGGTTGTAGAGACTGCCTTCAGCTGTCATAACAGCATCAACACCCGTGTAGTCCATGCATCGTTGAAAGTCTTCATGATACAAGATATTGCCATTGGCTACTACAGGGATCTTCAACGCTTGCTTTACTGCCTTAATTTTATCCCAGTCGGCAATACCTGTATTTTGTCCCTTTTGCTCTCTCAGTCTACCATGGACTGTAAGCATTTGAGCGCCTGCTGCTTCTATCATTTTGGCATATTCAACCGTTTTCTCGACGGTGGGGAAGCAACGAATCTTGACAGTGATAGGCACAGCCAATTCTTTGTGCAAGAGACTAACCATTTTTGCTATCAATTCCCATTCATCTTGCAAGAATGATCCATAATGTCCCTTTCTGGCAATTCCTTGAGGACAACCAAGATTCAAATCAACAGCATCACAATCGTTTTCTACTAATTTGGCAGCTCTCAAAAGAGTTTCTGGATCATTGGCGCAAAACTACAAAAAAAAAGTCAATAAGGCTTTTTCTCGATTAAAAGACAGAGAAATCAGAAAATAGACTTCTTGTGTACCTGAACAATTAAGGGTCTATCTTGTTCGTTGGTTGTAAATTGCTCGTCTCTGTATTTTTTGCTCTCGCCGAAAAGTCGAGCGTGGAACATAGGGGTCACACAAACATCAGCTCCGTATCTTCTAGTCAAGATTCGAAAAGCAAGTTCTGACTGGTCCACCATTGGGGCCAAAATGGTCTTGGGAGACTTCAAAGTCTTTTCAAAAAAATCATATCCTTCGAGCTTTGTAGGTGCCATTCTGATATTGGATAAACAAAGAGAGATAAAAAAAAAGTTTTGAGTTTGATTTTAATTAAAAGCAAGTCACCGAATCCTTACTCAAAAACCAATCAATAAGATCTGCTTTCAGCCAATCAGATAAAGGCTACGAATTTTTGACACTCCTAAGGCAGATCTAATAGAATTGCATATGATGGTTTGACAGATACATAGGGAAAACATAGCATAGAGAAAACCAATTCATAATACTTGTAGCTTCTAAAAATGCTTGAGACATTTTTCAATGCCCACTCGCCTAGACTTTCTATTTAGCTTTGATAGATTACTGAATATCAGATTTGAGCAATTATCCTGTATTTATTGTGTAAAGTTAAAAAGTCTAATTAACAAATAAAACCTTCTACAGAAAGGAGAGAGAGCATGAGTTTATTTGCAAACCAAGGATAATTTTGTACTCGCTAGCTTCAAAAAGATAATGAACTCTTGGGAATTTACTCTATGAAAATGTTTTTTTTTGGAACAAAAGAATATGTGCAGCACACCTTCATTTTTTATCGTTTTATACCAATGAGCTTGCTCAAGGTAAGCCAAGTAAGTATTTCTTACTCAATAAAGAAACAAGCCTGTTTTTTTTCTTTCTCTCAACTAAAATGCTGCCCAGTTTGTGTATACTTCAAGATAAAATTGCAAATCAGCACAATGCTTTGTTCTTGGCACTTGAAGTTACAAACTCATTTTATCTCAGAAGCAGAGTGCTCTGATTAGACAGTTTCCTAACAGAACAAAAGTATTTCCATGTAAATATGTGCAGCAAAAAAAAAGAATCTTGTAAGAAAAAAAAAAACCTAGAAAGCAGAAATGTATTATTTCTAAGAGCAAATCCAACTACAAACTACAATTAAATAACCGCTAGTACTTGACTCTTCCCTGAAGAATAAACGCAGGAGTAAGGAAAGATCCTCTAAATTCCATTGAGGTGTAGATGCAATTTTTTTAGGATAAAAGTCTGTTTGATGACAGTATTAAAAAAAAAAAACTTGACGATATTTTTTAAGGTCGTCTAGAGTATTGTCAATATCATGCAAAGTGTTTTTCACATACATGATTTACCCACAAAGGTGAAGCTTCTATTCATGTGTTGAAGGACAAGCAAATTGGGATTAGGGGTCTGTGCAATTATGTCAAACAACATAGTCAAGTCAGTGTCTGATTTTAAATATCCATAATCGATATGGAATGTACATAAGATTCCATCAGACCAACAAAAATTCGACATTGTACCAAACTAATCAAGTCAGTACTATTCACCGAGATGATCGATACAGGTCTTGCTTTCTCGGTGGTCAAGCAATTTATTTGTGATCCAACTGCTTTTACATAGAGTGCTCAAGTCATGATCTCAACAGAACATACGATGATAGAGAAATAATGTTCGTCAGTACGTCATGCTGTTGCATCTGAAACAGAATAGATATATGTTCATTACCATTCGAAAATAGCATTTTGTTTGTCATTGATATGTACAGCAAACAACCACTTTTTTTTTTTGGAGAAATTAAATGCACCATTCTGCATGAAGCAACTCTTTCGGCCCGAGTAGATTAGATGTATTTGTTCAAGTTGCCCATACCTTGTTTGTATCGACTATCTTTCAGCAGTAAGTTACTTTATGTTAAAGTTTAGATGAGATATTCCTTATGAATGCCAGACTAGATCCCTTTAATTTCAATACAATTAATGAACAGAACTGAACCCCAAGAATAGTAAAATGATCAGTAAAAGAGTTTTAAATCAGACAAAAATAGATAATTCCTGGTAGAGAAAGCTAAATATCACGCATTGTGTTGTGAAAGTGGAATGCTATAGATTAAAACAAATTTTGACTTTAGATTATGATCCTTGGATATAAAAAGACTCGGATTCTAAGCTATGTCTAAAGCCCATTGTGTCTTTTTTTTTTGGTGGCGAGGGCTTGAATTGTATTCTTGAAAGCTGATCGACTCCTACAAGTGTTATCTGTGTTTCAAGAATTGATCCATATCTGTGTCACACAATTTTGTCTGTAACTGATCAGCAGACTACTTTTTTATTTATGATAGGCAACGATTGCCTGGAATAAACATAACTCTATTCGCTTCAATTTGTATCCAAACTCTGTATAACAATTGTCTTGTTGCAGCCTATGTTTTACATCCTATCTATTGTATCAGTTCCTTATTCATTCTATTTTTCGATGCATCAGTTTTCAAGGTACAAGCTCCTATAATCCCTTGTTATACATGGCTGCATGCTTGAAAGATGTAATCGTTCCCACATACACGTACATATATACGCTGTTGTTTCTCTCTCTCTCTCTCTCTCTCTCTCTCTCTCTCTCTCTCTCTCTTTCATATCAACTCGTATCTTTTTTGACAAGAAAACACTTTCCCCCTTTATTTCCTAAATAAAACTATCAGTTGAATTATTCTCTTCTATTTCTGCCAGCATTTAAGGGCTGTATCAGCTATTGAGTCAAAGAATATGAGCCATAGCCTGAAACTCATCAAAACATAAAAGTATTTGTCATTTTTTGGGCTTGAAAATGTTAGACATTATGCACTCCAGCAAACAAAACAATGGTGTCAAACAGAGATTGAAAGTGAAAGATAGAGTACAAAACTCAGAAGAGTAGTTTATTCACGTGATTGTATAATACAATGGAGGTAAAAACTTTAAAGCAGTATTTACATATGAGTAATACAATGATAAGAAATTAGGATAAAGGAAAAATGAAGAAGGAAAAGGAGAGGAAGAGCAAAGTGAAAGGGAGAAAGAAGGGGGGAGTGTGAGGGTTAACATCAAAAGGGCAATGGTTGAAAGAACAAATAGATGTATTGAGGACAGAACAATATGTGCTTGATTGAGCAAACAAAAGGTATCTTTGAACACCTCTTTTTTTTCTATACTTCCATTTTATTCTGTCTTCTCTTTTCAATAGTTGCAATTCAGGTTCTTTTTCTAGTCTTCTTCTTCAAATACACTTTAAACATATGTGCGCATATTCAAAAGTACATTTTGCAATAGAGTGAATATTGTACATGATAATACAGTTCTGCTTTTTTTTTTACTGTCTTGGCAATAATGTTGTATATAGGCTCTGAAAAAGAGTATACATATACCAAAAAAAGGGTGTAGAGTATGTCATGATTTATGCATTCGTACAAAATGAAGCATGATAAGGAAGGGGATGAATAATGTAGCTCAAGATCACACCTACACAATCAGGATGTAAAGGCGAAGAAATTACTATGGTTACAATAATTTTCTTTTCTTTGGTCAAGAAACAAGGTAAAGGAAATGTGGAGTTATGGTAGTTGGCACATAGGATCGACCTTATTTAGGAGCTAGACTATCATTTCTTTATACTATAGAGTCATTGATAATAAGATAAGCGCATAAGACAATAAGACGGTTAAACCGTGTTATTTTAATAGTACCCGGCTATAGTCATGATGATCACTTTTGCGACATAAGCTATTGGAGTAATATTAGATTTAACTTTTTTTATAAATTTTTGAAATAATATGCTCTTGGACTCCTTTTTTCTATTGAAATTCTTTTGCTTATTGCCCTCCCTCGAGTTGGAAACGAGGCAGATTTTCCAACTATGTCATTGATTCACATTAAATAGCACTTAAACTAGAGAACAATGTCTTTTGGTAAAACCCCCCTTTTTTTTTCCTATGCGAGTGTAGTTCAGAGTCGATCCAACCCCCTTTGATTCTTATACTTTTGTGTCTCCCCCTCTCCCCCCAAAAAACACACAAAAAAGAAAAAAGTACAAGAGATGCAGCTAACCTCTAATTTTTCTTTCTATTTTGCTTTTCTTCTTGTTCTTTAAAAGTAAAGGATAAACATATAAATAAAAACCTAAAAACAGAGAGATGTGCATAAAAGATAGATTTCTGCGGAGACCTATTTCTTCTTCTTCTTCTCCACCATCACTCTTTTTTGGTTTATTCAAGCTAGCCATGAATGAGTCAAGGCTAAAGACGAATTATTCTTTTGCCAGCGAGCTTACTTTACCCAATAGTCCATCTCATATCAACAGAAAACAGACATTTTCACCATCCGTCTATACTGAAAAGTCTGCCACCATTGCAGACCAACAAAATAGCAGATCGAAAAAGTTTTTTAGCTCAGCCAAAAGGATTCTCTGGGGTCTTTTTCTAAAGTATTGGTTTTTACTTGGACTTGCAATTGCTATTATCCTTGCTATCTTCTTTCCAAATGTTGCCAGAAAAGGAGGATATATCCGTGCAGAGTGGACAATCAAATGGGGTAAAGATTTTTCCTTTTTTTTTTTTCTTTTTGTTGAACAGTGAATCCTTATGGTTGATGTATTATAGGTGCTGTTATCATCATCTTTTTAATATCTGGTCTGTCGCTTCGCACGAAGATTCTTGCACAGACAATCCTGCGTGTTCGACTTCACTTGTTGATTCAAATCATAAATTTAGTCATCATCCCATTTACTGTGTTTGGGCTTGTATTATTGTTCTTTAAATTGCATATGAATATCAATTCTCTCTTACTGGTCGGTGTTGTGATTGCTGCAAGTACACCTACAACAGTATCATCTAATGTCGTTATGACAAAGAATGCCAATGGAAATGAAGCTTCAGGTATGATAGACAAGACGTTTAGGATAACACAAAAAAAAATTGAAAAAAATATATTACTGCCAATTGAACAAACCTAACCTTCTTGTTTTTTCCTAAATTTATTATGACTATGTCACACTTGTATCATTTCAAAATCTCATATCTACAACTATTACTTGATATAGCGCTCATGAATGCTGCCTTGGGTAACGTACTCGGTATCTTTGTGTCTCCAGCTCTTGTATCTGCATTTCAGGGACCCTTATTGGCTGCCACACCTGAAGATGAAAGTGCAGCTCAAGCAGGTGGATCAGTTGACTTTGTACAAGTATTGAAGCAACTAGGCATAACTGTATTAGTGCCTCTTGTCGTTGGACAGATCATTCAGTGGTTTTTCACAGATGCAGTAGCCAAAATCAAAGTAAAATGTCGATTATCGGATGTCAGTAGCTTCATGCTTTTGACGATGGTATGGTCGGTCTTTTCTGATGCTGTTTATTCCGGGTCATTTGCAGCAGTACAATCAAAGGACATTGCTGCTGTGGCCATCATGAATTTGGGATTTTATATTCTCTTTTCTCTACTATGTCTCGTTTTAGCTAGACTACCTTTGCCTCGATTCATAAAGACACCGAGTCTCATCAAACGATTGCGCTATTCTCGAGAAGATACAGTTGCTGTCATGGTAAGTTTTCTTCTCTCCTTTCTAAAGCCCCCCTTGCCATTCTTTCTTTCTATGCCTACTTTATGCATAAATCTATGTGCATCTTTATAGATCACTCATCATCTCTTGTAGTACTGTGGCGCAACAAAAACAGTGGCAATGGGTGTACCATTAATCAATGTGCTATATCAAAATGGTGATCCTGGTACTGTAGGAGTTTTGTCAACACCATTATTGCTTTACCATGTAGAGCAACTCATCTTGGGCAATATCGAAGTTGAATTACTCAAAAAATGGGTGAAGCGGGGGAAGGTCGAAGAACCCGAAGAGCAGCAGGATGCATTACATGATGAAGAAGCGAACACAGGTGAAATAAATCAAAGCGACTTTACTCAAGTTGCTTCAGCTACGGGGCCTTACAGACATTCACATTCACCAATGCCTTGAAAAAAGTATAAAGAAAGTTGCATTTTATTATTAAATTTCCTATTATTATTCCCTTCCCCTTAATATAGAAACCACCCCTTCCCTTTCCTCACCTTCTTTCTTCTTGTATGGCTATTTCTCTCTCACTTGCTTTTATATACATATATACATCTTTAACCATTTTTTTCTTACAAGGCCATTCTGTACAATCATCAAATAAAGTGGCACCAAGCCAATTTCTGCATACATATAGAAAAAGTGAAATATGCGTTTGTGTATATTCTGTTTATATTCGATATTCAACTTATCTATTTACTTTATACTTTGTTTAGTGCATTTGACATTAGCTTCCAATGTTTAGTCAACATTTTCCCTCTAATTTGCATTTGTTTAAAACGATTCATATTTTTACACAATTTTTTTAAAAAAAATCCCCCTGTGCTGCGAATTTGAAAGTCCTCGATAGCCGGAAAAAGATAGTTTAGCATACTATTTATTCCATCTTTTCTTTTTCTTCATATTTTACTGTCAAAAAAAAGATAAACAATGACAGAGTCAAAGCCTCCTACCCGAGAAGAAAGAAAGCGCTGTTGGTTTGTGCGCGATCAGTACTTTGGCTGTCTTGACAAGCTCAACATAACTGATCCTACCGTAGTCGACAAAAACCCCGAAAAAGCAAGCGAGTGTCTCTCGTTAAAGAAGGGTTATGAAGAAGGTTGTATGGCTAGTTGGGTAAGTGTTCTCTACAATGAAGTCAACAAAGGAAGAGTGGCGACAAAAAGAATACACAAAGCGATTCGATTGTATGCATAAATTGACATATGTACATTTTGATTTGTAGGTCGAGTACTTTAATAAACGTCGTGTGTTGGATTTACGGCAGAAACAATACTTGGAATTGTCTCAGCAGCAAGCAGCAAAATGAAGCATGGTTGCCATTATGTGTTTTGTATATATGAATATTTGTACAAGAAACAGTCAAGGAATGTACAAACAAGCACTTGTCTTTACAAGAGGAAGATTATGCGTAGCAAGAGAAAGATAATAAAAAAAAGTTTGCATGCATTGTTCCTTGAATTATTTGTATCTATCTATTTTTTCTTTCCTTCAGGTTTATGCACATATTTTATTGCTATCTTCATTTCTAAAAGTTTGATAGCTCCAATACGAAATAGAAAGCCCCCCTCCCTTTTACGATTTTGACCTTAGAGATAGATTCGGATTTGTTGCATAATTTTGAAATAGCAGAACTCATCTTTCTTTTTGCTTCAAACAGGCTCTTTGCGTGTTCGGAGCAATAAATTGGATTTTCATGCCAACAAACAAATTACCTGAAATAGGAGTATGCCATTGTTACCTGAGACGACAGTTTCCGCCTATCGATTAATTCATAAACCATGTTGATTTCATGCAAACCACTTTCTGAGCTTATGCAAGCCTAATCCACAGAGCTACTTGAAAGGTACACCTTGTATACGTTAAAAAAAAAAGAATAGATTTCCTCGATAGCTGGATTGTCTTCCAGATGGGCCAAGAATACTGTCATTAGATAGTACAGAACCACAAAGAGTTTGATGCATCTTATAATGACTGTAGCTATTGGCAAATACATTTTGGTCAAAGAGAAAAAGGAATAAAAGGTACCTTTGTGAGTGCTAACATTGTTGTGTTGGAAAGGCTTACGGTTATTGCCCCCCTAAGAAAACAAAACCCGCAAAATAAAAAAAAAGTTTAGCTTGCTGGCTTTCTTGTTTTCGTCTTTCAGCAGATAATAAAACAAGCAGAAAAGATGACAGATCATGCCGAGATTCTTAACTTGTCCTTGGAACAACTCGAAGAAAGGCACAAAGTAGAACAAAAGAAACTGACAGACAAAATTATTGGTTTACGCAAGAGTGTACCAAAGAGCGACAAGAGAAAGAAGCGTGAAGTAACTTCCAAGATAGCAGATCTCGAATATGAACTTAAAAAGAAACAAGAAGAAGAGCTTCGCGTGCTAAAAGCCAAAGAAGCTGGACTGGACCCGAATGAGCCAGAGGTATGACTAGTTACGCTTTTTTTTAGACAAAAGGCCATAGTAACCTATCTGCTATTTAAAGCCTGAACAAGACGACGGCATTTCTTTAGATCGTCTAAATGAGTTGAGTCTTCAAGAAGAAAAGGTGAAAGAAGAGGCAAACCAAAAGCAGTTACAACAACAACCTAAAGCCAAAAAGGTCAATAAAGCTAGACAAAGAATCGAAAAGAGAAATGCAGAGATGGAACGCTTACGACAAGAAGCCGAAAAAGAAGCCGAAAACCAAGTCGATATGGCTGTCGTCGAAACAGAAGCCATCCAAAAGCTTCTTGAGCCAATGCACTTGAGAATCAAACAGATATCTGCTGATGGTCACTGGTAAGCTACCCGCTTTTTGGAATAGAAATAGATGATCACTTACATGCGTGCGCCTTTTTTTTTCCAAGTCTATACAATGCATTTGCAGATCAACTAAAAACACGATATGAAGATAGCGTTGATTATAAAGATCTTCGAAAATCAGCCGCAGAATATATGCGCAAAAATCCTGATGACTTTACTCCCTTTCTGTATCTTGAAGATGGCGATTTTAATAGATACTGCAATGACATTGAGAATACTGCTTGTTGGGGCGGTCAATTAGAAGTAAAGAGATAACAGGGCATCATAGGTACATTTTTTTACTTAACATTCTTACTAGATCCTTGCTTTAGCCAAATCTAAGCAAGTACCAGTGGATATTGTCCAATATGGTGGCCCTACCATTCGCATTTGTGAGGATGAGTATCCTAGCAAATCACCAATCAAATTATCGTAAGTAGTTGTCAAAAAACCCTATTCGGAGCTGAAACTTAATTGTATTTGCTTAGTTATCACAAGCACTTGTACTCGTTAGGCGCGCACTATAATTCTCTAGCTGACCAATAAAATATGTTCATTTGCCTGCCTTTTGTCCATTCAATTGTCTTTGTTTTTGCGCAATTTCATCAGCAGATCCGATTTAATTATAAATAAGCTGTCAGATGAAAGAGAACGTTTTCTGTATCTCTCTTTCTTCTTTATACATCACAATCTCAAATATGACCATCCAAACTCTTGAGAAAGCTACTTTTGCTGCCGGTTGTTTCTGGGGCGTTGAACATATTTACAACAAACACTTTAAGGAACTTGGTATTGAAACCAAGGTAGGTTATATGGGCGGTGAGCTTGAGGATCCTACCTATAAGCAAGTAAAGACTGGCACCACCAACCATGCCGAGGTTTGCGAGATTCTTTTTGACCCTTCAAAGGTTTCTTATGAAACTTTGGTTGAATTTTTTTACAAGATGCATGGTAAATAGAATACTAGCCCAAAGAATCAAGGGAAGAAGCTGTGACTAAAAACGTTTTATCATCCTAGACCCTACCACATTAAATGCTCAAGGCCCTGAAGATATTGGTACCCAATACCGTTCTGCTATTTTTTACCACAATGATGAACAAAAATTGATTGCCGAAAAAGTAACAAAAGAAGTACAAGAAAAGCATTACGCCGAAACCAAGATTGTTACTGAAATTACTCCTGCTGCCAAGTTCTACGATGCTGAAGAATATCATCAATTTTACTTGGAAAAGAATCCTGAGGGTTATGCTGTAAGTATACAGACAGAGGAAAAATTATTTGAAAAACAAGCCACACATAAGAAAATAAGCTGGATTACTAATTGATATTTTTATAACTAGTGCCCTACTCATTACCTACGTTGGTAAAAAATATTTATAGAAAACTTGTCATGTATCTCAACATACACATATTTATTCCCTCTCATTTTGTATCATAATTCAACATTTACGCATATTTACATATACAATTAAGAATTCAATAAACCAGAACCACAGTAAATACAATGCGAACAACTATCGAGAATCACATTGGTTAAGAATGGATTTTCTTTGCCACTCTTCAAACTCTTGAGTCCACATGTAACACATTTGCGCGAGATAGGTGAATCCAAGATTCGTTTTGTCATACTGCAAACCTCTAAAACGAGAGAAAGATGAGATGAGAAACTGTGTATGACAGATATAATCAAATTTACCCCAAAAATGGCCAGCCCCACACTGAGCTAAAAAGCTGTCATTTATGATCTGCACATACTCGTCACAAACAAGGCACTTCTCTCGTGCTCTAGGTTCAAAAGTCACACTCTGATCTTCTGAAGAACTTGAAAACGCAATTTCATTGTACAAGTCAAGTTTGGGAAACTTATCCTGAAGGCGTGTATAGACTTCAAGTGCCTTCTTCACTAGAGATCTATCTTTACTTACTGCAGCAGTGTCTGATAAAAGTAATAGCACCAAAATGTCTTGCTCTATCAGGTGTATTTCCCTCGTGTTATCTTAATGAAATATGTACTATACAATTGCACCTTACCATTCAATTGAGTAAACTCTGTATCAGAGCGCTTTAAAGCAAATTCTAAAATATTTAAATGATAGTTGCTTTCTATCACACCCTTGGCTTTTGCAACAACAGACTTTAATTTGTCCTCAAACACTTGAGGGCTATAGTTCTGATTTGACACGTTAGTTTGATTCACTGTATGTTTCCTCAAGTATTTTTTATACTTACTGCCAACTCAATATCTGCACTAATCACAATCCTTGAGGCGACTACAGATGGCTGACTATAAATAGATCTGGTAAGATCTTGACAGCTAAAAGAGAAAAGGTAAGAAAAAAAATGCACATGTTATGATGATTTAAACTTGCCTCTCTGTATCCTGTCCAGGTGGGTATTGAAGGTATTCAGATAGCTTTTCAAGCCAAATACAGAGAGGATTTGACATGTCATCATCCACAAGATATTGCAACAACTCACGTATCAACCCTTTGACAGGCTGAGCAAAGACTAGAATGGATAGTATCAGATCAAGTTATGCAAACATGTGTTATTTAACTTACAAAAATTAGGATCATTTACATATCGGTCTACATCTTCACAAAGTGCTTCTATCTCTATGCCGCGTTCTTTCTGTAGAATGAAAGCAAGTGTTGAATCGTCACCAGATTCAGGTCCGTAGCGTACATCGGTGTCGGGCCGCAATCTAATATACTTCAAACTTAGTTACAACCCCCCTTACAGCGATACTAACTTTGTTCTTTGTAGTTACCCAAAGATGATGGCAGTAAAGATATGACCGGGTGCATCACAGACGCCTAAAAGCGAAGGTGTGGCATCTGAGGCTCCAATGATATGATCTTCTATCTTCATTTGCTCTTCTGCCCATTGCTGTTTATACTTTTGAACAAGCTTGGTATTGATAAGTGCATTTGCTTCGATATCAACTTCAAGTGTGTCAGCTGAGCTGCAGTTGATCTGCATACCTTCACCTTCAGCAGTAAATGCTTGAAAGACAAAGGGATTGATCCATGAACCACCCGCCAGTCCCAAAGAGGAATGGGCCAATTCTAGTTCTCTCCAATCTCCCTGAGCGTTTAGTTTATTTGCTGCCCAGTTGAACTCAAAGAAGCGAAGAGTAACTCCTTTGCAAAGAGCAAGCTTCATATGTGATCCACCTGTACTAAAATCGTCTGTTATCTTGATAAGGTTGGTATGCCCTGGCTCATCCTTGAACCATGTGTAAAATATGTTTGTCTCTACATTCTGAATAGTCGTCTTGTAATCCTCCTGCTCAAGCTTAACTTGGACTGAAGATAATGCAACTGTGCCATCGACACTGCTTGATACAACTAAAGCGATATCTGAAGTATTGCCAAAAAAAAAAAGAATAAGTATACCAAAAAAAAAAGGTAAGGAAAAAGACATTCCTCTCCTTACATTTATTGTCGCCTATATTCTTCCATCCTGACCATTGTGCTAGATTGACAAAGGATGTATGTGCTGTAATTGTGCTTGCATACTCAAATTTGTTGTTCATACTGGAGGTCCAAATGTTGACTTGTCCTGCTTTGTTAGTAATAGCAAATAAAGATGGCTTAAAAGCAAGTGGGTTGGGCATCAGTGATTCAGACCATATGGCATCTATTAGAGTAGTCAGTAAAAATAGATACAGTATATATAAATATATGTGACTAATAGGGTGCATTGAAAGACTTACATAAGCTATGATGTGGATTGATTTTAACAGGATGATTGACATTGATAGGATGTGCCTCAATCCTGTCAGTCAGATCTTGTACCTATATAACGAGTAGAATATGTCGATCAGATCTGTTCTAATTGTTCCTTTTTTTCCCCTCTACAACTCCCTTACTATTTGCCAATCAGAACTTGAAGAGTCTTTAGGAGAGCTTTGATAGATCAATACTCGGTGCTTTGTGGTTACTACAAGCAGGAAGCAGCTACAATAAACAATGTAAGAAAGTTGTGCTACTACAAGTCTTTACAACAAATACCTTCTTGATGCCGATACTCCTGCAGGAGACCAATTGGCACATCGATAGCCTTCATTATTAAAAAAGGACGTTTGCACTTTATCCGGATCGTCTGACGATTGTGTTTAGTCGGGATCATTCAAGTTTGACTAGGAAACCTATATTACCTACTACTACTTGATCTGCTTTATTCTCAAAAGGAGGCAAAGAGAAGCCAACGTGTGTATATCCTTCTTTCTTTGAGGCCATGCCTGAAAGTATAGGTGTCTATGAATTGAAACATCAGTTAGGTGTATCGCTTGTCTTGGTAGGCATCAGTCTCGGTACCACGATGTGAACATGGCTAGACAGACAGACAGCTAACTGACTATCCTCATTCCACTTGATGCAATCGGAAAAGTAAGGCTTATCCTTGAATGCAATGCCTGGTTGGTTTTCCATAAAATAGGTATTTGCTCACTCCAAAAAAAAGAAAAGTTCTTTTTAACCGCGTTGATTTGTAGCGGAGTAAATGAAACTTTGAGTTATTTTTTTGGCACATACAAAAATTGCATAAATGATTTTGGTGGCTTTGAAATGTTCGTGCCACCATAAATACATTTAACCTAAAGCAAATCTAGCATTATTCTCTCCCCCTCTTCCTATAAATCATAGAAAACTTTACTTTATGATTCTCGATCTTTTTGAAATAAACCAAAGTCGAATGCCAATCAAAGACAAAATATTGAGGGAGAAAAACAGGAGATACTAAAACTATTGAAATAAATAAATTAAAGGAGAAGAGCATCTCAAAGATTTATTATAATATGGAGATCTAATGCTCGTACTGTATGATGTATCGCTCATCATAAAAGGGCTGATGTTTAGCCCAGATACTACTGTTGCACTTATCATCTATTTTGCTTGTTGAAGGATCAACATGAACATTTAAAGGAACAGTTACAAAATCTACGGATGAATACCGATTAAACTGTTGACTTGATAATATGTTGTATCTATCATCAAAGTCAAGCACAATAGACTTTAAAAAAACAAGTAAGTAACTGAAGGGAAAGGTCTATTTGATTTAGATAGCTGATGAGAAAAGAAAAAGGCTTACATAGTTTGTGTTGGAAAATAGGCGGCATACATGTTTGCTTTCGTTTGGATTAGTTTTGCTTAGACGAAAGTGGATTCCACGGATGTTTTCAGTAGCATTGATCAAATTGCAAGTGTCCATGACAATGTATTCAAACTGTGAATTTTTTTTAGTATTTAGCGTATAAGCTAAAAGTTCACATACCCTATGCCGAAGAGTACGATATCGCCAAACAAAGAAGATGGTAATAAAGGTAATAAAAAAGGGCAATGAGACGTATTTTGTGGTGTCGTTTGAATAACTCCAAAGTAAGCAATGAAGAAATAGAGTTATTAGCCAGGTTATACAAAGGATCATTATCCAAATGAGCTTATTTTTAGGCGGAGGCTGATCAAGTACTGCTGCATTAATCGTGCCCATAGTGTAAGCAAAGTCTTGATAGGATAGCTATTTGATTATGAAGATAAGGTATGAGTGGAAGTCTAAAATTTGCTTTTAGAGTACTTACATGGCCTTGGAGCTCAAATGTATATTGGCTGTCAAAAAATTTATTTCTTAGAAAAAAACGAACGGATTTCATAACTATTGTGATAAATCTATTTTAGATTGAAAGAAAAAAATGAGTGTGATGGGGAATATATAATCAAAGAAAGAGATAAAGAAGAGGAAAGATTATATTTGAAGTCAACCCCTTCCTCGTCTTTTATCTCAAGCAATAAAAGAGTTTATCAAAAAAAGAATAAAAAAAGCGAGAGAAAGGGAAAGTGAGATAGCATCTTTTTTTTTCTTAAATAGCACCTTTACAAAGCATTGGATTGAAGTATTTGATAGAGGCTAAATATTGTCAGAAAATAGGAGAATGCTAAATACTATAGAGACAATTTACCAGAAGAATAACGTGCAAACATTAGACAGCTTCACATGCTCCAACAAACACTTGTCTTTATTGTCTCACATAAATCAATACAAGCACTCTATTTTGAATTTGCAATATATTCCTTTGACCAGACATAATAGAACTATTAGACAACAGAGTCAAAGCATAAAAGTTCACATTTGATTTAGCTCTGGTATTTGAATCTTTCAGCTTAGCCTTACCTTCAAAGTGCCATTCAAGGCTATTCCCAGGAAGTCAGGAGGAGCTCTAGTTCAAGAGAAAAATTAAAAATTAAATTCAATGTAAGAGCAAACATAATAATAATAATAACAAAATAGTCTACTATCCCTTAATCTACACATCTCTTCGTTTCAAGTACTTAGGATTGATATGATATATTCAAGCAGAGAGACTATAAAGAGTAGAAGTGCCTGTTTGACTATGATTAATTCATCTGAATGAGCTTGATCTGACTGTATACTGCTTTATAGCTACTAGCAGGATAATACCTTGAACTATTTGCCAACATTTCTACATGATTGCTATTGTTGCTAATCGCTTTAAAACATTTGCTTTGATAGCAGATACTCAATAGAGACATTTAGTTTATTCCTATTAAGGGTTGATTCTGAACAATATTCTAGTAAGTCTAATGGCGCTTGTTTTTATTATAAAAGAAGGAAGCTTCATTAAAATTTATGATATAAAAAAAATGTTTATTAGATTTGAGATAATCATCTTGGTTCAACTAAAAATGATATAAAAGCACAAAGCTAGTTAAATAGCTACTTATGTGTAGCATTTTCCATTCTTAAAAACACCTCCTAACAGAGTACAACACTGTCTGGCAGAGCTACAACAACCATCTGTACATCCAGCAGGTTGGACCTGGAAATTGGAAGCAACAACAGCATTAAATTCTTTGTTTTCAGTAAGAGAATGAACCTCAGCAGATGGAAGAGCGTTGACACCAACAATCAAAGCAAGACCGCAAATGAGCAAATTGGAGATAGAAACCATTATAAAATAAAAAGTTGTTATTTTCAAATAGTAGACAAAAGAAGGTCGTGTTTATATATGCTTTTTCTGCGTGTGAACTACTATATGGAATCACTTTGCTAGACAAGGTTGTCTAACTACTGCGCAATGAATACAGCTTTTTTTTCTGTGCTTGTACTTCGAGATTATGCCTTATCTAGTAATTAGCTTTTTATTTTACTCATGACTCTTTCCTTGACTGGCTTTTGCTGATGTTATTTTTAGCAGGTATTTTATGAATAGAGTACAATTCTTTGCTACTAACATACCTTACTACTGATTGGTAGTGCTACTGAGCAGAGCAAAACTAGATTAAATTTTCGCTTCGTAAATCTAATATACAGGCATGGATGGTTTATTTCTATGATTCGTTTATAGACTTATTTTTCAAGTTGTACTTGTGTATTCACTGAGTTATAATAATCAGTGCTGTATTAAAAGCGCTTTCCACAAGCTATGCATGTTGATTTGTACTACCGGGCAATGCGCAAATTAACTGACAATCCCTTTTTTGGGGTAAATCTGATGGCTTCCATATTGCCTATCATGCTAACACCGTAAGGGAAAAAGCTGAGTCGTCATGTTTACTGGGCCATAGTATTGAATGTTTGTTTTTAGTTTATACAAATATAAAGCATAGTGCTTTACTTACTCACCCTATTGGCTATGACTGATTCAAGTGTTGAAACTTAAAAAGGAAAATGTCTTCTTTTTGGGAAGATCTGTGATTATAGAGCGTTCTTTCCTCTCAACAACAGAAAAAAAGTAGAATAGTTTTCATGCTGCTAAGAAAAGTATCCCTACTAATGAAATTGTGATAGCCAAAAGTGGTAAAATCGTCTCTTTTCACTTCAACACATGATTGCATCCTCTCTTTATGTTCTCCGACTGTCAATGTGTCCAATAGAGAAAAGCAGCTCTGACTTACATACTATGAATGCAATTAGGCAGTTAAACAAAGAAATAAAAACAAAAAGGAACATTGGCTTACATAATACGAACAAAATGATCCAAATATCCAGGTGATCTTTGTTATACATTTTTTTTTGTAAAGATAATAGCCATCAAAATACATTGTTCATTGATAACAACAGACATGTACTTGTGCCTGTGTACATCTGTATCCGAACATTAATTTGACATATGACCTTTTATTGTACAATAGATAAAGTTAATGCTGTAAAACTATGTCAGAAAAAGTCATTCAGATTAATTTTCTACTTTTGTTCGGTATAACACCAGTTGTCAAACTTGCCAGAGCTGCAGACAACTCTAAATAAAGAGTCCACGCAATGAAATTCAGAATGTAGTTGCCTTTTCTGGAAAGATTCTCAAGCAATAATCTATATCAAAGGCTACAGCTGGCATTTTGATGTCTTCAAAGAATATAGCTCTATCAAGCCGAAAACAATGTAACAAAGGCACCTATAAGAAGGCGTAAAATAAGACACTAGATGCTCACAAAACCAACTGATAAAGTTATTGAAATATTTAGTAGTTGTTTCTTTAAGCGTGCTACTCAGAAGTTGATGACAGACTTTAAAGCTTTTTTGGATAATTTTAATGATCAAGCATTAGGTAGGCATATCCCCAATAATTCATTTTTATTTTGCCAAATTCCAAAACATTAGAGAAGCCGTTTTCTTTGGAAACCCTTTTTTTTTAGAATACGATGGTGCAAGAACAAGAGACATCTAATCAATCCA
The DNA here is from genome assembly GCA_025331445.1 of Blakeslea trispora. Classification (NCBI taxonomy): domain Eukaryota; kingdom Fungi; phylum Mucoromycota; class Mucoromycetes; order Mucorales; family Choanephoraceae; genus Blakeslea; species Blakeslea trispora. The sequence goes on along the minus strand of JAIWNE010000019.1, from coordinate 380,797 downwards.
CTCTCATTAATATATATTAATTTCTTAAAGAACAATTGCCGCATTTAGAGAACTTTTGAGGAGATTGTCCAGGAAGATATTTCTATCTATTCTCTTTATCGAAATTGTGATATTATTATAAAAGTAAGCTTTGACCATCAAGAGACATGATCTTTGCAATACTCTGAAGGACTGTAATTCAATTTTGGAGCTTGGAGGAATTGCGTGATTCTGTAAACTAATGAATATTTAGTCCAATCAAAGTATGTTATAGAATGATGCCACTGATTTAGACTATTATGCCCGATAATGTGGATTGCACAATTGTTTTCACTAATTGTGTGTATATCAAAAGTCGATAGAACTAATATACGCCATATCTATATAGTTTTATTTAATGACGTTTCCGCTAATCTCAAAAAAACATACATGTACATATACTTGAATCAACTCTTTTTCTTTCCTTTTCATTAACAATCAAATCCCATATGTCAGCCCTTGATGATGATAAAAAGTTTATTGCCAATGAAATCGAGATTTTGAATGCAAAAGGCAAATACCATAATAGTACCAGTGATGAAGAAAGCCTGTCTGATGATGGCTATGGGGAACATTTTGAATGGACTGCTGAAGAAGAGGACACTGTACGCAATATAGTTGATATCAAGCTGATGCCTTTTGTTTTGGCCATGACATTTGTACTTAATATGGATCGAACAAATATATGTAAGTTGAACGATGTTTTGCATAGACGTATTAAAATAAACTTACCATCACTTTGCCAACAGCAAATGCTGTTTCTGATAATCTAGCCGCTGATCTAGGTTTCACAAATGACGGATTCAATACAGGAACCCTAGTTTATTCTCTTATTTTTACTGTATTCACCTTGCCTTCAAACGCTGTAACCAAGCGTATAGGAGCTCATAGATGGATACCCTCATTGATGACTGCTTGGGCCATTGTGACTTGGGCGCATGTGTTGATCAAAGATTTCAATGGGTTTTTGGCTGTTCGTATTTTTATTGCAGTGACAGAAGCTGGCTTCATCCCTGCTTGCTTGGCTTATTTGACAGGCTGGTACAAAACAACGGAATTAGCAACAAGACTGGTAAGTTATTGTTTTAGGATATGCACCAAGAACCAAAAAAAAAAAACTTACAAACAAGCTCCATAGGCATGGTTTTGGGGTATACAGTCCTTTGCTTCTGCGTTTTCAGGCTTGATTTCTTCTGGCATCTTTGAATTAAGAGGAATTGGCGGTCTCGAAGGCTGGAAGTGGCTGTTCTTAATTGATGGCGTTCTGACACATGTTGTTGGCTTTCTGGCATTTTTCTATTTGCCTTGTAACCCCATGAAGACGACTGGCAGTTTACGTGGTAAAGTTGGATGGTTTAACGAAAGACAAGCAAAAATTGCTATCTTGCGTATAATTCGAGATGATCAGACAAAAAAAGACCAGGACCGTCCTGTGAGTTTGAACGATGTAAAAATAGCGATTACAGATACAAATCTCTGGACACATTTGATCATCACATTCGTTGGCATGATGACATTGACACCTATTCAGCAATATTTACCTACCATCATCAAAAACTCTGGTTTTACTGTATCTCAAAGTAACCTATTGACTGCGCCATCCTATATCATTGGTTTGTTCTTTTCTATAATCATTGCTCGTAGCTCTGATCGTCATGGCTTTGTTGCTTTACATGCTCTTATTGGCACAATTTGGGCTATGGCAGGATTTATAGCTCTTGAGCTACTACCAGACAATGCTAACAGATGGAGCTTGTATGCTGCTGCCTTACTTACTGCCTCATACCCATCCTGGCATGGCATGCAAATTGCATGGATGTCTTCTAATTTGGCACCGATTGGTAAGCGTACTCTGGCTTTAGGTGCTGTTATTGGTGCTGCCAATATCTGTGGTGTGCCTGGATCTCAAATCTATACAGTTAGTGATGCGCCTCGATATCGATTTGGTAACAAAGTCAACATTGCTCTTCAAGCAGCCACAGCTTTCTTGTTCCTTACTCAATTCGCGAGATATGCTATTACTAACAAGATGCGAAGCAGAAAGTGGGACAGCATGTCAGACAAAGACAAAGCAAATTACAATGAAACGACTAGAGATGTTGGTTCTAAGCGCTTAGACTTTCGTTTCAGATTATAGCATGTTGTTCTCTTTTACCTTTATTTTGTTATAAGAATAAACGCTTCTTTTTTTTTCTTTGATTTCACAATCCAATCCCTAAACGCTTTCAATCTTCTGTTTGCGGTGAATAACCCAAAACTCTAGTCTTTTAAATTCAAAGGTGGTGATTGCATCAAAAGCGACATCATATATAATCAAAGACCATTCAAAGAATGCATAAATGGTATACGCTGATTCAATGAATACCAAAAGGGTGTTAAGTATGACAAGTAAAAAAAAAACTAACGTATCATTCTCTTCTTATGTTACCTCCAGGAACATGATGCATTTTGTGCTGTAAAAAAAAATAAATCATAGGAGGCAATGTGCCAAAGAAAATTACTGTCAAGACTCGCCTTCTTCTGATAGCGGCTTTATCTGTACCAGTACATGTGTACAACACCCCCAGTTGCCATGGTAAGGTCAACAGAAGGTAGAGAATCATGGCAATATCATGCGTAGAATGATCATCTGTAGAAGTGACATAGACCCAGCCACCACAAGCAAAAGTACGAATTAAGCCAATTGCAAGCAAGCACTTGCCAAAGAACAAAGTTGAAGTTCTCACACATGCTGTTGTATATACATACCATACTCCAACAAGCAGAATTCTTGGGCCTGATGTTAGCGCAATTAAAATCTGAAACAATGCTCGTGCAGGGTATCGATCGCCTGTGGTAGCACTAACACTTGGAAACCATTCCTGCGATACACATTAATAAAAAGCTATCTCTTATTCTCAAAATAAAATCTATACCTGTGGGAAACCAAAATATTCGTTCTGAACAATTTTGTAATAATGTGTATAGCAGCCAACTAGAAGAGCAACAGAAAAAGCAGCTATCGAATCACGCGTTAGCAAGATCGTCATGCTTTAGCTAGATCTTACCATAAGCAAACAAAGTGTGACAGTATGCAACATAATTCACAGGAAGCTTTAAGAGATGACGTATATAGTTAGAAGATAGCCTGCCTCGAATTTCGTACAAGACATACTTTGACTAAGGCTTTTTCTTTCATTTTGTTGAAAATAGAAATGTTGTTGCAAGATTTGAAGTGTTCTCTCTGTAATTTGAATCTCAGTCACAAGTTTGTTTGTGCCTTGAAACGTCTTTTGCATTTGTGCTATGAAAGTCGAAAACGCTCACACATCTTTAGAAACGCAGATAATTATAAGTACAGTTAGAAGATTGCCTGAAGTTCAATCCCAAGAACTACTATATAGGAAATACACTGTTCTTGTCAACCGATAGTTCATCTAGAGATATATTCAAGAAGTTTCACCCTGCTCTGGTTTGACTTTACGCAAGATACAGTGATTAAAATTCAATAAAAATGGTATCAATCAAACTGTGAACTTTTTGATGTGCTTTTTGTTTCCTTTTTATGATAAAGTATCAGAAATAAGATTCTTTTTTTTTGTAAAAAGTGTAAACTTTATTAAGGCAGCGAAAAAATTAAAATGAAATTGACTGTGAACAAGTGGAAGGTCCACCAAGAAAAACTCGAAAGCTATCGTCTACCGCCAGTCCTCCTATTCAAATACACAGCGGCAGTGGTATCACCAGAGCGCACTCAGCCCGACTCCCAGGACCAAAAGTTTCTGGGTTTGCCAGAGATTGAACTCAACGTCTGGCAGCGATATCAACGCTTTCCACAAAGTCAAAGGGGACGGAAATGCTGCTGAGAGGCCAGCTTACTCCAGTATCTGTTGCCAATACCTCCATTCAATGAGACATCCAACCCAGAAATGGTACAAGAATTCCGCCGAGACCACACAAAAGCGACAAAGAGGAGAAGAGATGGAGTTGATTCCCCAAGCATGCAGCCTCTCAGCTGTGTCGATGCTCCCATGTAATAGGCGCCTACCAAGGAGTGAATGCCGTCGGCACAAGAGGTAAACGCCGAAACACCTGCCAACCAGACCTGGGAAATCGGAGGGGAGCGGGCACTTGGAAAGGCACTCGAGCAGGAACGATCTGGTTGTTCAGGCCCCACCAGCGACGCAGTTTACCCAAAGAGACATCAAGCACTGGAATAGGGCCCCCACGACCCACATCAATCGACCAATCTGGCAGGCCAGGCAGATAGTCCGTACTGGAAGGAAGCAAGGCAGCGGATGGTACTTCAGGGCTGGGAGGGTGCAGACGACAGCGATTCTGCACTACAGAATTGAGGGCATAAGCAACAGTGTCAGACGAGCTTGTGAGAAAGACTGCGTCAAATGTTTGCAGGAGGATACGACATGAGAAATAAGATTTTTTTTTTTGTAAAAAGTGTATACTTTATTTGAAAATCAGCTACTTAATGAAATAAAAAGGAAATTAATCCGTCAAAAATCTATGACTGTTGAGAAAGGTTTGGAAAGATGCCTCTTGGCCCCATAGCTCCTGATCAAAGACACAACGATAATGGTAACGCCATAGGGCCTGTAAGGCTGTACCCAAGACCAAAAGAGTGGAGACAGGGAGAGTCTCGTTGGAAGCATTTTTGAGGCTAAGAAGAGCAGTCCAGACCGAAAGAGCCGTAGGGAAATGCTCCCTCAAGTTGGTGAAGGCAAGTACCCGAGTCCAATATTGCCACTTAAAAGGGCACGCAACAAAAAGATGAAAAACGGTCTCAGGAAAGAGACAGCCGAGCGGACACAAAGGTGAGGTTACCCATGAAACCTTCCAGCTGTGAAGCTTTGAGGCATTGGCAACACAGCCATGCAAAAGACGCCATCAAGGCGTAAAAGCGGCTGGTAGAAGGGGTAGCTGCCAAAACAGTGTCCAACTAGTTGAGGGAAGCCTGAGAGGGGCCGGAACCAAAAACGGGATCCGTGTGTGGACCACTTGCTTATCCTTCTCCCACCACCGACGTAACTGACCCAAGAAATAAGATTTTTGAATTATTTGATTTATTTACAAACAATTAAAACTCAGCAAGAAGTCATCACAACATCACTTTCTTCTTCTTGAGGCTCTTCTGTGCAACAACTTTTCAAGTATTCTTCATAATACTCCTTCGCTTTGTCAACACAGCCTCTCCAAACAGAGAGGAGACTTCTCTCAGGTATTGAATTGAGAGTTTCTTCAAGTTTTACCTTAAGCTTTACAGCAGTCTCGTTCAGGTCTGGATTGTAGGCCAAAGGAGTCTTAGCCATCGACCATACCTTCTCGATTGGCTGTAATTCGCAATGGTAAGGCGGTGTGGTGGCAATCCTGTGACCATACCTATTGGCAATCTCGTAGCATGCATAGGCAGGCTTGACTTCAAGTTTTTTGACGAGGTCCAGAAGAGCCTCCTTCTTCTTACTACTGCTGTTAGGAGTAGGGTTTAGTTTGTGCTTATGATAGGATGCACCATCCATATGGATGATACAGCTACCATAAGGCAAGAGTGACTTACAAAGCCTCTCGAACAACTGTTCAAATTTTTCTGCAGTGAAGTGACCATGATAGTCAGGGTTGACATTCTTTCCACCATTGACTGGCCACACAGTCACACTGCCTTTGATCACTTCAGCGTTTGCCCTTCTACCCTCATTGAAAACAACAAATGCAGCGAAAATCACCATCATCGGTTTTTGTCCAAGCTCATTGACTACACCCTTAACAGGGGCCCAAGTCTTCTTGGCAATATGACTCATCAAGAAACACCTCAGGCTTGATTGGTCTGTGTCGATACTCCACATTGGCATCAGAGTCATGGTTGATGTTTCTGCGGATACCTTGTTTATATCGCAAATCCAAGGTATGCATATCCCTCAAAAGAGTCTGTTTTGATACATCAATATTGTGCTTGTCTTTTAAAGCTTTTTTGATAGTCTTCACAGTGGCTGGAAGACCTTTTTCGTTGTTTTCTTTAACAATACTCTTTACGGCTAAAACATAATCCTTCTTGAGTTCGCGATGAGGGCGACCTATACGTTTCTTTTCGGAAGCTTCCGATTGCGAATTGCTTATACGAATTGCTTGCTTAGCAGCACTGCTTGTAATGCCAAGAAGCTTACTAAAAGTCTCTTGGGATTCTGGTTCCTTGCAATGGCCATTTTTGAGTTTGTTTTCCTTGATTACATTGTACATTCGGCTTAAAAGGATATAAGTTTCATCTGTGAATTCACGAGAATCTAAGATGGGTTTTGGATAAAGTGGTTTATGAGGACTCATTTTTTAGTAGTGATGAAAGAGAAAAAAGAGGGCTTTTCAGCCATGGTACTCTCAACCCTGCAGATACATTCCACATATAATAGTCACGATAAGAAAAAAAAAAAGTCGATGTTCAGGGTGAGACTTTTTGAATATATCTTTATTAAGCTTTTGCCTTGGCCTGCTCAATCACCTAATTTAAACCTCATTGAAAATCTTTGGGTTAGAATGAAGAGGGCTGTGCACAAGCACCATAAAAGAAAAGGTCGCTTTTCTTTACCTAAAGAGCATAAGGCGTATATTGAGAACGTGTAGGATGAGTTTGCTCCAGAAACTACTTGAATTAATTCAGCATTATGTTTTCTCCATTTTGTTATTGTTGTTTGATTGCTTAATGCTCATTTATGTATTGCCTTGAAGGGAAAGGATGAATGGCTATGGTGATGATCAGATTGGAAGTTCAAATATGTATTTTTTTTTGTAGGTCACTGTAAAGCACGATGGACAAAGGTTCTGCCGGTCAATCAGTTTGTACTGAAAGACTCCTCAGGCGTGATCAACCATTTCAGAAATAACGGTGTTGAGCACGACATTGAAGAAAGGAAATTACAAAGATAACGTCTGGACGGTAACATTCTGGCATTTCAGCTATTGAAAGTAGATAAATCAAGGCACAAAGGAAGATACTGTATCGTATCGTATTTTTAAAATCAATTGAGTAGAAAAAATAATCAAGGCCACGGCTTCCTACTTCAAACATGATGTCTTCAACGCATGTTTCGCCAATCTTCCATTTCTTTTCTCCTTTCATTTTGATTCATCAACAAAAGCCTTTTTCTGAGTCTCGGAAAGATGCTTTGTATTGAATGTCAAGGTATTATCGGTGCAACCAGCTGCCTATAAAAGTTTGATTTCTCGAACAATATCTAGACTACAAAAAAAAGATTACTGTATTTTCCTAATTGATTTGCCTTTGGATGTCTTTTCAATTTCCTTTTTTTTTTTTCTAGAGTAGAAGAAGAAAGGGCTGAAATTAGCTTCCTAAACATACACTGGATCGAAGAAGCATCAACTTGCGTACAGTCTTGTTTTATGTTCATGGTCTCAATAAACTATAGCAGAAATTTATTTCGACACTCAGAATAAGCAATAGTAACCGTCCCTAATTTGTTTCCTCAGGTCTAAGGATCAGAAATGTTATATCGTCATTCATCTTTCTCTAAAAGAAACTATTCTCTCACAAAAAGAAGAACGGGATGCTTACTAAAAAATTAATAAAAAAAAAACTTGTGAATAAAGTAGGTTTTTTTTTTTTATTCAAGCAGCTTTCAAACTTTGTCATCAAATTACACTTTAAAGGTGTGCACTGTGCTCTTTGTTTTCGTCGTAAACGTTTCCCTTACCGTCTTCAAGAATTCAAAAAGTGAACGAATTTCTAAATACTATTGAGTGAATTATTTCTTTTACTTCAAACATTGTTTCTAATTCTTTAGTAAGCATTTCTCTTGCTTTTTATGAGCGAATAATTTCCAGAAATAGTGTAGATTCCAATTTATGAAGTATTGCAATCATTACACGAGAGCAAAGGATCTTTATTGTTCCCACCCTCCTCTTCCCGCTTTTCTGTTTTATTCTATATTTCTCTGACAAAGAAGATGAAGTGGCATAAGTACTTTATTTCAATATGTATATGACATTAGTAGTACAAAGTTCGACAAATAGTAATAAAAGAATGATAACAACAAAGATCAGGTAGCTTGAAGTGTAATATGGAAGTACATATTACAAATCTCTAACTTTGAATCACAGTTTTCTTGTGCGCCTGAATAAAGTAAAATGGACAAATTCATGCAGCATATATAAAGAGACCGATTTCTCAACAGTAAGATTGGTTTGTCTTTATTTCACAATGGTTTCTGTCTCTAGCTTGTTCTTCTCTGGTATTGTCTTGATCGCTGGTGTTAGTGCTGTTCCTAAAGCCGAAGTTCAGTCTTTGCAAAAGATGGAACACTACAAGAAGATGGTTGAATCCAACTTTGAAATCCAACCTCGCGGATGTACAGACTTATGCTGTTCAGGTCCTGCCTCATGTTGCCGTGTCAATGGATGTACATGGACTGACAACAGATGTCGTTGTTAAGAAATACCTTTTTCGGTTTATCGATGATTGGTTCTCAAAGAAAATAATCTGATGCTTATTTTTACCCAATACATCAAATAAAAAGAAAGAAGTACATCATAAATGCATCTATCCATATTTGTTTGCTTTGCTAGTGCATCTCATGATTGTATTTTAAGGAAACTTCATTTTTTCTTTTAGAAGCAATAGACAGTAACAAAATCACATAGATATCAATCTGATCACACTTTCTAAGAAATAAAAGGGGGTGAGAGATAACACTATTAGATAACATACACTTTTTTTTCTGTGTACCATAGTTTTCTCAACAGTGGTTGAACAAACTCTATTTTGGAATTGTATTCAGGACTGTTGAATGCCTTTTTTCTACACATTCTAAGATGAGAATACTGCTTTATGAGATGTACATGTAATGCTGGTCTAATCACATAGCCAACTTGAATGTCTATTGATTATGCTGATGCTACTCTGATAAATTCCATGTCTGCCTATCAACATGCTGCTTGATCTCTGTTCCATTAAGGCTTCGTCTTGATAACCTGTCTCCAAGAAACTCTTGATTATGATTGGTGCCTCATCAAATAGCCTAATCTGGTTTACTCAAATTAAGTATTGACTCGGTCTATCACTAAAGGCAATTCAAGACATGTGGTTTTTGAGTCTTTACTCTAGTAAGTATCGTTTCTGACCAATTCTAAATCTAGCACCAAAGGAGACATTTTGCTACTAACATTTTTTTTAGACAACTTGTGATATGTAATGATGTTGAATTTGTTAGTGCCCCAACATTGTAAGTTAGTTATTATGATTTCTCATTGCAGCTTTTGATTTTATATATATATATATATACACAGAACCCAATTTCTGAAAAAAAAAAAGATAAGTGAAGCTTATCTCTCAAAAAAGCTGATTTGCCACATTGTCAGACAAGAGTATGTTCTAGATAAATAACAACACAACAGAATGTCTAGCTAGCAAGGATTATAGGCTATCACGAGGACCTGAACGAAAACCATTGGATCCTAGTACTGTGCTATCTATACGAAAAAAAAAGTGACAACATTTCTAATTCGAAACTTGGTACACTATTTTCGGAAATTATTCGCTCACAAAAAGAAAAAAACATCGCTCAAAGTTAAAGAAGAAAATGCGTTTATTAATAGTGTACAAAGTGAACGAAAATACTAAATAGGCTTTCTGCTCAAGCAGCCTTCAAATCCTTGCCGTATTTAAACAAAACGTGATTCATTGTTGTTATAAATTCAAAAAGTGAACGAATTCTTTAAATGCTAGTGAGTGATTTTTTACTTTTATTCTGAGTGCTAGTTTTATTTTCTTATGAGTGATGTTTTAATTTTCTAGTGAGCAATGTTTTTTTCTTTTTGTGAGCGAATAATTTCCGGAAATAGTGTACTACAGTATATTTATCACTAGCCAATATAAGTATGCTTCTCTTGCATCTGTCAAATGAATCGCCCTTTGTTTCCGATGATTAGTCATATAAGCTTCTTTGATGTTGACATGTAAAGGACTGGGAAAAAGAATGTGTAGTGAATTAAGAGAAAAGGTCCGACGGAAAAAAGCGTGTTCATTTTGGAGTACGTTTAAGCTTATATCAGTAGATCGAAAACCGGGATTGAAATACTGTTCAGGAACAACAGCTTCAGCATTGTTAAACAACTGGTAGATGAGCCCTTCGATCATGGCGTCAACAACACGCACATCGTTACCATGAGTTTGCAACATGTTGATGTACGCGCGGAAAGGTGCTCTACTCGATTCATATACAGTGGTGGCATATTTTAAAGTAATACGAGTAGCTTCCGGATCAGCAAGATACAATGATTCTAAATAAGGCTGAGGAGGGCCTCTTAGAACGGTGAAAGGCAAAGTGGCTACATCATCTTGAGGATCTTCTACAGGAGCGGGCCGGTTCAACAAGTTTTGTCTCATTACTCTTCTACGTTCTGTTTCAACAGGAGAAACGGATCTTGTTCTTCGAACATTGTCGGTTATTCGAGTAGTGCGGTTTCTAGTGTTGATGAAGACAATTGATTTAGCAAAAATGGCATGCAATTCATCCAAGTTGAATCGCTCTCTGAGTAACCACCGTCTTGTTCTGTTGTCAAACACGAGTGAGCCATGAATGAGCTGAAGCATTTGTGAGCGAGAAGAGCGGTTACGGTTTAAATATCTAGAGATGCTTCTCCAAGTTGACCAGTCATAAGGTCTGGAGAGAAGACCACTGTAAATATATGCGATCACAGCCAAAGAAGAAAGACTTTCTTGTTGATGAATAATGTTCGCTTGATTACTGAGAGATTGGTAGAATGCTTGATAGGTGCGTACCATATTAATCAAGTAATCAACAACAACATCTGTACTAATAACACTCATTACAGGAGGTTCAGACGCTAGGATTTGGTTCACTTCACCTTCAATATTGTCCAGCAGACGAAGACCATTTGTATAGCTCAAAGTGAACTCAGCTCTGGCAGGAAACGTTCTTTGTCTGGCTTGTTCAAAGGTATTCATCATCATATTAAAGGTTCTTTCAACTTTGGTTGAGTCTTGCAAAAAATCACGAGGTTCCAAGTCAAACGCATTGTGACGGTATCCGGATTCAGTACGCAGATAAGAGATTCTTTGTAGTAGTAAAGCCCGATTGTCACTTTCGTTTTTCGACTTTCTGCAATATCCAATGACTTTGTAACCATCATCTTTGAGTTATTTAATGTATGCATGGTATCTGGGGGGATTGTACTGACAATGTTGTCTGCAATCTCATCTATAAAACCGGAGTTAGCATGTTATCTTGTCCTATAATACCGTTTTCAAGCTTACCATGAAATTGACTGTCTAACACGCTCAAAACCCTGATTCTTAATTTTTCTGTTTCAGATCCTGGAAGCTTTAATACTTTTAGCTCAGGCTCCTCTATTAAGAAGTCGATGTTTTGTTTCTTCAACCATTGGTTGAACCCCAAAGCCGTAGTCTTGTTAAAACGCTCTGTGTATTTCCAAAGTACGCCCAAAACAGTTTTATCAGAAACATTTGTTAGCTTGAAAGGAGAGTCTGTAACGTGTTCCGACTTTGGACGATAGACATAGTTGATAAACTCCACAATTTGTGCTTCGTTTTCTATTTTGTTGTTAATAAGAATTTCGGCTATCAAGTTACTCTCTGACTCACCAAAGCTGATGTTCTTATCCATATCGTCTTCTTCACATTCTTCTTCTAAATCTTCTTTTGACTTGTAATTCTCAAGACATTCTTCCCAAACAGAGGCGTCAACTTTAATTGTTTGGTTAAAAACTCTAACACCGTTAACTTTGGAAGCACTAAGAGCAGCACTTGTGTTTTCAAGGTTGAATACGGTTTTGATTGCAGAGGTAATAATTGATGACATTTTTGATAACTAGAAAGTAATAGGTTTTTTATGAAAAATAAAAATAAAAAAAAAGCTAGCCAAGGGATTCGAATTGCTGATTATATAGATATATGTCGAAAGTTTCACAATGAAATTTATCTGTGATTGATAGCCATTCTACAATAAACAGACTTGAATGAAACATGATCTCATGATTAGAAAGCTCTTTTTTCTTCCCAAGTATACTATGACATCCTGATTCATTCAAGTCCATTATTTCTTACAGAATGGCTATCAATTGCGGTTAAAATTCGGGGTGAAACTTTCGACATATATCTCTATTTATAAATTAGTATGCTTGCTTCGCGTGAGGGGGAGGAACAACTCTCCCCCCTTGAACCCCCTCCCAGCTGGTTTAGAGCTCATTATTTGTATTTTCCTGTCAGGTTCTAAGTTCCAGTATATTTATTTTATTTCTTATGTGATAATTAGCAGTCACCAAAAACGGAAAAGAGGGGGAAGAAATGTTTTATTTCTTTTTGTTTTGTCGTGTCATATCACGTGATATGACACGACAAATTTTTGCAGACAAATGTAAAAGGGCTTCTCCTACTGAGAAAACGCCCTAATAAAGGGAAGAGGGGAAATCGAGTCACACAGACGGATATTAAGCTACCACCATTTGATTTCGAGAAAACATATGTTTGACTGTACTCATCACAAATAAAGAGTGATTGTGGTACACTAAAGGATCTAGAAGACAAAAAAAAAGGAGTATTTGTGATTGGTATTTGATTTAAAGGCCTGATTGATTGTGTTGACAGCTATAAGACGAACTTTAATTCAACATTGAAATTTGTACAAGTCCTTTTTTTTTGTATGTATTCGGTATAAAAGTTCCTCTTTTTTTTTCTTTTCAATGCTGTAATAAGAATAAAGTGTTCTCTCTTGTCCGCTTCTTTTTTTTTTTTTGCGATCATGATGACCTACAGCTAAAAGAATTATCAGAAGTAATCAAGATTTCCTCCAACTACCTGATTCAAGAAACCGTGTAACATCACGAACAAGATATCCTTCCAATTGCCTTGGATAAATATGTCTAAACTTTACTTTTTTATACTTGTGCTCATGTGACCTTTTGTAGAATTATAGTGAATCAACAGAGATTATCAATAGACAGCCATTTCTATCTCTGTTGAGCTCAAATCTGACATACAACTACAAATCAATATAATTTGGTAATCAGGCGGAAAATTGGGTAAAAAAAAGCAAATAACAAAATTGGCAAGAAAAGAGAGATTCATACAAATCGGTTATCAAAGAGTGATTTAAGGGTATCAGGAGCGTGGTAAAATTGAATCAAAAGTTTCTCACAACTTTGATAGCATTTATCAACGAAAATATTGCCACTGTGCCTTTATTTGTGAATGATTAGGTCCAGCGTAACACAAGAAGGGTTTCCGAGAAAACACCTGCCATCTTGTGCCAGTAATTTGTACCGCGACTGGATCATCTGTAGAGCAAAAAAAAAAAAAAAGAGGTTAGAAGAGGATGTTGAAGAGATCAAATCATTTACGAGAAACCATTCAAAGCTAATACAGAACAAGAAAAGGAATAGGAAAAAAAAAAGACTCATAGTATTTTCCTTTTTTGTGAGCGAAAAGAACAGCGAGAAGATTGGGAATCAAAAGAAACAGCATTTTGCAATTTTTTTTTTCTTGTGTCTTTGTTTCCCTTCTGTTTCTGGAGAGCAAAATTACTGTCTAAATACAGATATCAGACCAATAAGGACAGCCAAAATTGGAAAAAAATCAAAAGTAGAACAAGAGCAAATGACATGGTATTACCATCAAAGCGACGATTTAAGCAAGAATTTCCAAAATCAGACTTTGAGTGTCAAGCTTGAGTAGTTCATCATCATGTGATTTAGAATGTTTGTTTGAACCATGAGTGAGTATATAAATAAATGAATTTAAGCATAACACAAGAGATCAAAAAACTCTGTTTCTCTTTCAAATTTCCTCTTTTCTTTTTTTTATATATATATCAATAAGATAGGAAATGGCAGCGAACGTAGTTGATGAAAAATACGAACTGGATTCTCCTTCATCACTCAAGGAAGAAAAGAAAGACTTTTTACAAGATGGAGATAGTGTTCAAGTAGTTGATGAAACTCTTCTCAACCTTCATCCAGACGATGCTCCACACTTCACATGGAGAGCAGCCATTGTTGGTTCATTGCTCGGTTGTGTTGTTGGTAAGATGGCTTTTCTGTTTAGCTAATTATCACTTGTATTAATCAACTTGTTTATCATAGCTGCTTCAAATACTTACCTCGGTTTAAAGATTGGTTGGACTGTAAGTTCTTTTCTGATCGCTTCCAAAAACATGGAAACTAATTATTATGATTGAACAGTTTGGTGCTTCTCTCTTTGGTGCTATTTTCTCTTTTGCCATTCTCAAGCCTCTTTCCAGAGTCCTTCCACCTAGATGGGGTGGTGGTTACTTTGGTCCTCAAGAAAACTGTACTGCTCAATCTGCTGCCACTACTGCTGGTGGTCTCTCTGCTGGTTTTGTGTCAGGTATTCCTGCCATGTACAAGCTTGGTCTTTTATCGAACCCTAAAGATGATGCCGCTGCTCTTCTCTTATTCACCATCTCATGCGCCTTCTATGGTCTCTTCTTCGCCGTCCCTCTTCGTAGTCACTTTGTTGTCAAGCAGGACTTGACTTTCCCTACTCCCCGTGCCGCAGCCATCACAATTCTCTCACTCCACAGCGGTGCTGAAGGTGAAAAACAAGCTATGGCAAAGGCCAAATGGATGGCTGTCTGGTTTGGTATCGCTTTCTTCTTTAACCTTCTTGCTTACTGGCTTCCATTCTTTGAAACTCGTACGTATAGGAAGCTTGCAATTGCAACCTAAAACACACTAACTCTATCATATAGTTCACATCTTTTACTACATTGGTGCCAGAGCCAACTATGCACCTTTCATCAGCATGGATCTTACCTGGGGTTGGCACTTCAAGTTTGATTTCCCCTTCTTTGGTGCTGGTCTCATGACACCTGGTAACACTGTCTTCACTTTCTTCATTTCTGAAGTCATTGTCTACGGTATCATTGGTCCCTTGCTTGTTGAAAACGGTACCTTTGTAGCTCCCAAAGGTTTCACTGCCAGAGGTGACACTACTAACCGTTTCTTCTTGTGGCCCGGTATTGCTCTCATGGCCCTCTCTGCATTCACTGAACTCTTTATTCATTACGACAGTTTGTGGCGTGGTATTAAGGGTGGTGCCAAGGAAATTAAGCTTGGTGCAATGCGTGGTGTACACTTTTTCCGTCGTGTTGTTCTCAAATCAAGCATCAGCAACGAACAACAAGAGAAATATGCATCCAAGGTGGATGAAAATGATATCTTTACTCCTGAACAGATGGTTCCTACCTATTGGTGGGTTGGTGGTACTTTAATCAGTGTCATCTTCACATGTGCCATTATGGGTGAATTCTTTGGTATGCCTGTCTATCAATCATTGATTGCCGTCATTCTTGGTTTCTTCCTTTCTTTTGTTGGTATTCAAGCTACTGGTGAAACTGATATTAACCCTACTGGTTCCATCGGTAAGATGTCTCAATTGGTCTTTGCTAGAATGCCTGCCGAAAACCAAAATGCTGTTATGAAGAACAACTTGATGGCCGGTAACATCTCTGCTTCTGCTGCCTCACAAGCTGTTGACATGGTCGGTGACTTGAAGACAGGTCAACTGGTCCGCGCTTCTCCTCGTTCTCAATTCTTGGCACAATTTGTTGCTTCCTTTTTTGCTATTGGTGTTGCCGTTGGTTTCTTCTTGCTGTTCGCTCAAGCCTACCCTTGTATCACATTGCCTGATGAAGAATATGAAAAGTGTGAATTTGGTCTTGTAGCTGTTACTGCCTGGAAGAACGTTACCCTTCTCTTGACTGGTAACGGTGCTCCCTTGAGTAGAGGTTCCATTATTGCTACTGCTATTTGTGCAGTTGCTGCTGTTGTCTTCCCTCTTGTGCGTCACTTCCTTGTTCCTCAAAAGTACCACAAGTACTACCCATCCATCAGTGCCATTGGTATTGCTATGATCAACACAGATCCCGAAGTTCCCTTCTCCATGTTGCTTGGTTGGATTGCTGGTGCAATCTGGTGCAAGTACAGACCTGCTGCCCACGAAAACCTTATGTTCAGTGTTGCTGGTGGTATGATTGCTGGTCAAGGTATCTCTGCTCTTATCAATGCTGTCTTCAGAATTGCCAATGTGCCTAGTTACGTAACTGCTGCCACTTGTCCTATGCAAGACGTTGCCAACTGTCCTTAGTTTGCCTCTATCTTTTGTATTATCTATATCCTTTCACACATTCTTTTTTTTTTACTCTAATTCTCTAATTCTATAATAAATTACTATTGTTCTCTTTTGTATGATGTAAAGAAATAATTGAATACTGCATTGCCCATAAGCGTAGTCCATGTTGGCGTTTTATTAAGCCTAGTAACCATTTATCTAATGTCTATTTCTTAAGCTTATTTTTCTGAAACAACCTTTTTAGCTGAGAAAACAAGAAAAATAATGCGCCATTTGTTTTCAACGACGTGGCATAATTTCACCAGAAAAAAAAAAGGGGGGTGGAGGGAGAAATAAGAGACGCATATAGGCTCTCTTTCCTTTTTCTTTTGCTACTTTGAACGTCATGTCTGAGAACAAAGTCAAGGGTAATACTAACAAATACGATTCTAACGCGCTTGGCTAACGTTCTTTGTTGTTTATTGATAGAAGAAGCAACTGAACCTGTTCAAGTTACAAACAAGTACGATGGTACTCAACTAAAGATTGCAGTAGATGATGAAATTGCTCGAGTAAGAAACATACCTCAACTTTACTTAATGACTCATGCTGACATTGTAATATTCTTCAAAAGTTTTATTCCAAAGACCTTGATTGGAAGCAATCGCACATGCATACAGATGTCAAGTTGATCTCAGGCTATGTGTCGTGCCTTATTGCAGCTGGTGCTTTTTGGAATGAATACAAATCAAGCTTTAGTGAGGCACTTCCCGTTACTATCTTGTGTGTAGCTGTGTATTGGGCAATTCAGCTGGTTGCCTTTGTCTATAGCTATTTTGTAGAGAAGAATGAAATCTTTGTCGGTACACTTGCAAAAGATGGAAAAGTAAGCAATCTGTTTTTATGTCAAATTTAAAGGACGAAGCTGATTCTTTTGTATACGCAGACACTTGCTTCACTTGTTATATCAGGCAAAATCAACAAGTATTCACCTCATTATACACTCAATTATAAATTCAATGACAAATCACTCAACAAGACAGTAGAATACAAGGTTGAGCCTAACATTACTACTTGGTTTGATACAAAGGGTGTACTTGTCAAATCAGCGATTCAAAAGGATTTATCAGTGTATTTGGAGAATGCCAAACAAAATTTACATCAGGAATAAAAAGAATAATCAAATGTGTGTATTTATTAGCATGATTGTTTTTTTTGTTTTAATCTATCGCATAGTAACCTTAAAAGAAATGAGTGAGTGAGTGTGAAAAGGAAAGAAGAAGAAAGTGACTTACCAATTCCTCAGCAGAAGTTGGGTGAATAGCAACACATCGATCAAAGTCAGCTTTGGTAGCACCCATACGGATGGCTACTCCGAAACCTTGAAGTATTTCATCACTACCTCTACCAATGATATGCATACCAACTACTTTTTCCTCAGGTCCAGACACGATAATCTTGTAAGCAGTAGGTTCCTTCTCATCAAGAACACTAAAGTACATGTTGGTAAATCGACTGGTATATACCTTGATCTTGTCATCGCCAAATTTGGAACGCGCTTCTTCTTCAGTGTAACCAATAGTACCAGAGGTAGGATGACTAAATACGACAGTAGGGATATTCACATAATCCAATTTTGAGTCAGTAAATTGAGATCCACCAAACAAGCGATCACTCAATTTACGGGATGCTGCAATAGCCACTATGATATAAATACAGAAAGAAAGAAATGAGCTGTCTGTATACACAAACATCAAAAGAAAAAAAAAAGTTCAAACCTGGTGTCAATTCTGCTTTGCCGATCACATCACCCAATGCATAAATGTTTTTGGCAGTAGTGTTTTGGTAATCATCTACAACAATTTGCTTTCTCTCATCCAATTGAACGCCTGTTACTTCAATGTTTAAGTCTTTGGTACTAGCAGCACGACCAACAGCCCATAGAACAGTGTCTACTTCAACTTGACCAGATTGCCCATCAGCCTCATATTTCACAGTGATACCACTCTCTGTCTTTTCAAGTGCAGTCACCTTTGAATCAAAAGTAAACTGAATGCCTGTCTTTTGCATGTGTTCTAGCAAGGTATCTTTGATGATTGTATCAAACTTTCTCAAGATCTGCTTTGTACGCGAAAAGATGGTCACCTCAGACCCAAGCGTATGGAAAATACCAGCCAATTCAATACCAATATAACCTGTACCCACAACAGCTACACGCTTTGGTTGATGTTCCAGTTCAAAGAAACCGTCCGAAGTAATGCCCAATTCAGCGCCAGGAAGATCAGGAATGATAGCCTCGCCACCAGTAGCTATCAAGATATGTTTGCCTTTTAACTCGATTGGATCTGCGCCTTCGCGTGTAACACGAATGGTTTGGGGATCCACAAAACGAGCATGACCATGAAAGTGCTCAACCTTTTCCTTTTGAAGATTGTTGTCATATATACCATTCAAGCGTCTAACATAATCGTCTCGCTTTGTCTTGATAGTGGACCAATCAAAGCCTGTCTGCTTAACAGAGAAACCATAGCCTTTTGCATGATGAATTGCTTCAGCAATGGATGCGGTATTCCACATGACCTTTTTTGGTACACAGCCAACATTAACACAGGTACCTCCAAGATAAGGGTTTCCTTCGATTAGGGCTACGCTTGCGCCGTGGCTACTAGCTCTTCGAGCACCAGCGACACCACCAGAACCACCACCAATGACAATATAGTCGTATAAGGCTTTAGATGCTTTGCTTACAGGAGGCATATTTAGACAATTATGAATATGTTCGAGTCGTTGTTGAATAACTAGAAAATTGAAAAAAAAAAGAAAGAAAGCAAAAACAAAAGTAAAAAAAAATCAACCTCTTTATATCACTACATGGGTTTTCTTTTTTATGGTTTTACTATTCATTGAACGTGACTGAATGACGATAGTTTTTTTTTAGTTACTAAGGGTTGAATTCAAGTCGGGTTTGCGAAAGAAATGAAATCGGTACTACCGACAAACTTTTTGAATTTGTTGCCCAAAGCAGGTTTGTTAGCAATCAATGACTAAAGCAGTTGACCGGAGTGTAAGAGCTTACCTGCAATACATTAGTCTTGTGGTAATATATTAACTTCATTGTTCAATTAGAAACAAGCCAATGTTGATGCAGTTTTGATGGAAACGAACAGCTGAAAACCATAGTGAGTTTTGGATGTTACTGTCTTTCTTTAACTGAATCTGATAAAGCAGAGGTTATATACTTTGTGCGCTTTCCGAATCTGAATGTCTCGGCATCTTTAAAAAGAGAAAACGCGATTAAACACAGCGTTTGATAACAATCCTCTGTCACATCATATTCTCCATCTTTAATTGGTCTCAAATGATCATATGTTGATGTTTGGGAAAACACACAAACACACACACACACACACACGCTTTTGACATAGATGAATAAAGGGAAACTTTTTTCTAACTGTAGAGTTCTTTTATTATTTAATCATATAAAGAAATAGTATGACAAGTAACTTGAGATGCAACTTGAATATGTTTGTTATTTTCTAATGGTTCGAGGAGAATCGCGCTGATTATAATAACTTTCAATTTCAAATTGCAACTCTCTAATCTTCTCACTTTGAGCTTCCAATTCTTTATGAAGTCTATCTCTTTCGTTCAATAGCTAAAGAGGGAAAAAAAAAGTCAGCGTTTATGTTCCAATGTCAAGACCGACCCTACCTGTTGCTCCCAATGACGGAATCGCATTTCTTCAGTTTTGACTTTCTCAGTAAAGTTTTTACGCAACTGGTCTTCTTCTTCTGCAAATTTGGCATTTGTGTCTTTCTCAGTTCTATTTTTTCAGACTATTTAGTCTCGACGTGTCTTTTTTCTTTTTTTAAAAAAAAGGATCTGATTACGAAGAGTACTTACCGTGGATCACCAAATTTACGGGTCTCCATTTGAATTTGACGATAGTTCTCGTAATGGTTTTCTTCAGTAGTAGTGATTAAATCAAGCATATGAGTACGAATCAATAAGCTTCTGAGCTTTTTGAAATCACAATGATCATCGTTCTCAACTTCCGCAACTCCCCAAGAATATTCACGTCCCTTAACTTTACGGCCATCAGTTGTGATAACATCTTGGGTTGATCCAATGACTGAGAAAGGCATAGCAGCCATGATATTGATGTTTCTTTTGGTTGTTGTTTCATCATCACTCTCGATGGGTGCCGAATAACACTGAATGTTTTGAGCAGCAATCACTTCACGAATCTAGTGGATCATTTTGTTTTCAAGGAGTTAGTAAACAAATTCCTTTGATTCACTGTAATTCACACGCATATAGGAGTGGCCCTTTATACAGTGAAGATAAATCTGCATATAGGGAGAGACAACATACATTTTGTTTAAATTTAGCTAAATCTGAAGGTGTCAGGGTATCGGCTTTGGCAATGACAGGGATCAGATTGACCCGAGAGCCTAGTCTCTTCATGGCCTCAATATCTAAAGGGGAAAGGCTATCGAAAGTGTGTTGAGTTATTTGAAAGTGTTGCCTTATAACATCCTTGAGACTTACGTATGTCCTGTAGGTTTTACAAAATAAAGACAAGCATGAACACGCATATCAATGACTCCTTTTCTACATGGCTGTTGTTCTTGTCTCATGTAATTCTCATGTTGATCGTCAATAAAATCAACAATTGGAATCCAACCATGTCGGTTGTTTACATAATCGCCAAACCCAGGTGTGTCAATGATGGTCAATTTGACTTTGAACATCTTCTCTTCCAATTCTTTATTTGGGAGGATCTTATCAGCTCAAACCTGCAATTGACTCGAATTGCTATGACTTACCAGCTCTGGTTATTTGAATCTGAACGGTCTTTGAAGGTGACTTGATTCTTCGTTTTGTCAGATTCTTGGGTTCTTTAATGGCAGAAGTGAAGAGTGTGTTTACGAATGTTGTTTTTCCTAAGCCAGACTCACCTAGTTGAAATTTGTCAATGAATCTGAATAAAGAATACATTGCAAGACACCAACTTACCACAAACCATCAAAGTAAAGTTGGCACCATTCTTTGCAACAATTTTGTGTCGCTGATTTGGCAAATTGGCAATGCCAGTACCAGGAGAAGTGATTGATTCAGCGTGCATGCTATGCATAACTTCCATTGGAGAAATGACATTCATTTTGATTCTAGGTAAACAAAAAGTAAAGAAAAAAAGATGTGATTCAAGAGTAAGAAGAAATTAAAATGAATTTATGGAATAGTCTGGAGAAAAAAAGGAGATAGAAAAAAGAACTAGAGAAGGTGATAAGAGGAGAAAGAACAGGAAGGAGAAGAAGGGGAGAAACTAGAGGAGAAAAAGGCAGAAAACGAAAGCAGAGTAGGATAACTTAAGGAGTCGAAAAGGAGACAAACACAACAACTAGCATTCCAAAGATAAACTTTACTTAACATCTGTTAGATTTATTTCTTTTTTTTTTTGTTGCTTTACTGATTTTTTATGAGTTGCTTAACAAGAAAGAGTGTATGAATTAAATGATAGTAGCTATAAATGACTGAATGTGTTGAACAAGAAAAAAAAATAAACAAGAGAGATATATCAATAAGGTGGTGTATAAATAAGATAATAACAGGAATAATAATAGAAAAGAGAGTGTAAAGGAAAGTGATGATAAGAAGAAACCAAATGATCAAAATGGTCTATGCTTGTTGTTGACTGATGAAAGCGTGATAATTTTCCGAGTTACGCTTAAGGATTTCATGAACAGATCCCAAAAGTCGAGTAAATGCTTTCTTGCCAAGTGTAGCACATTTTAATCTACCTTTGGCAACAACAGTGGCTGCTCTTGGACTATCATTCAATAAGGCAAGTTCTAGAATTTTAAAGGTACGAATTTAAGTCTAAAATTAGAGTATTTTCATTTTTCCTATTACCTCCAAAATAAGACCCTCTTTCCAGTTGATTGACTTCCTGTTGATCACCTTGAGCATCTACCTTATAGAATGCTGCTGAACCAGATTCGATGATATAAAATTGGTCTCCTACATCGCCTTGCAAAATGATATGTTCACCATCATTGAAATAAACGGATTCCAAAGCATCTGCAATCTTGTGGCGTTCGTAGGGTTCGAGAGATTTAAGCAAGGCAACTTCTTCCAAAAACGACTCATACATCTTGCGTTTGCGAGATGTGTTTTCCATCAAAATAGTTCTGAATGTGAGACGATCCAAGGCCCACAAGACAGCATCGGATGTAGCTACAATTGTAGCTGCACGAGGTGCATTATACATCAATGCTAGTTCACCAAAACTGCCTCCAGCTTCATAAGAGGTCACTTTAGTGGTTCTTTCATCCTTTGTGATGAAACAATCAAATGAGCCTGAATAGACAATATAAAAGTAATCGCCTACACCTCCCTGCTCAATAATGGCAGTGCCTTCCTTGACAGGTGTCTCCACCATAGCATCTACAACATCGCGATGGTGCTCTTCATCCAAGTTCTTGAAAAGGAAATTGCTGCCAATACTGACTTTGATACTTTCGACCTCTTCTTCAGTCTTTGCGATGACTTTCTTGACGGTAAAACTTTGTGAGGAAGGTGCCATTGATTCTGCACTGACTGAAGTGCGTCTTCCTCGGTTGTAATTGGTTGGGATAGACAAATGGATAGGTGCAGTTGAGAAGTTGTCTCTAGCCTCATCCTCCTCATCTTCAAAGTCGTCATCTTCTTCTTCATCGTTCAGGTCATAGCTACTGTCACTGCTATAATGGCTCAAGTTGCTGACCATAAAAGTAGGCTCTTGTTCAAATATACTTCCATTTTCGGCCAAAGGATGGTGCTCAGTTTCTATAAAATTTACATATTGGTGTGGTTCAATAAAAATAAAATTAAAAGGGACAGGTTAGTCTGTTAAAGTAATACGAGCCAAAATGAAATTAAATCAAAGCTTTAATTTACCACCACTCTGTTGTCCTCGAAGAAAAGACAATCGCTGCTCTTCCAGCTTTTTGTTAAAGAAGTTGGCACAATACTGAAGTACGTCTTCAGGATGATCATTGCAGTAGACTTCATGCAATTCAGTCAAGAGTTGTGTATATTCATCGGCATGTGAAAATGTAAATTGCTGCTGTTGAGGTTCCCCTCCAAATTCAAAGGACATTATTTTTGTAAAGAAAATTAAAGAGATGAAAGAAAGGACTAGGGAAGGATTGTATTTAAATTAGTGAGAGGAGTAAATACAATGTTATAAGAGAAAGTTTAGAGAAGGAAGGAGTTAAAGAAGAGAAAAGAAAAAGAAAAGAAAAAAAAAGCAGAAGAGAGAGGATAACAGTATGTGAAATTATGTGTCACCCCTCCTCTTTCCATTTCGAGCAGGTTTTTCTCTCTCCTCTCTCCACTTGCTTATATACTATACAAGTGGCTGATGCTCTCGTTCATTAGTTTAGTGTCTTTTTGAAACTGGTTGTTTCAGGAAAAAAAAAGTGTTAAAAATGACAAGCTCTTATTCCCGGTTAATGAAGTGTGTTGATAATTCACTAGCATAAACAATTTACTGTCATACTTGACGAATATAGCATGTTTTATGCATAGGCAAGCCTTTTTCTTGTTTGTATATATCGCATTTGTTCCTGAAGGGAGCACAGAAAAAAAAAAAGAATCAGTACATCCACTTGGAAGGGCGCTGTGTGGCAGTTTATGGTAATTTTTCTATAAATTCGAGACATAACCGGAAAAAAAAACTTCTTTGTTTATATGTAACGAAGCGAACAAACAGTTTAGTTTTACTTACCAAAGGTTTGCCGAGCAATTGTTCTTGTCTGTTATTAAATGATAGAGCTAATCATGTTTGTATTATAAAATCACCAAATTTTGAGGCTTAAACAATACAGTCTAGTCAACAAAATTAAGAGGAAGAACAGCTAATCAAGATAAATAATAGTGTGCTCAACACAAATGCGCAATTACGATGTTTAAATTCTTTATTATACAAATGCAAGTCTTTTTTTTCTTTGAAGCATATTAGATACCCATCGAGCAAAATAACAGAGTAGTAAATGTGTCATCCGCAGACTTAATCTGATCTTGAGGTCTCTTTTGCCCAATAAACACAAACAATTGGTCTTCAGCACCTAAAAAGTCACCCACTTCCTCTTCCTTTCCCTCCTCTTCCGCTGGTTCAATTTTACGCACAGGCTGATATTCAAAGAAGCGTCCAAAATAATCTTGCCAAAAACCAACTTCTTTTTCTAACGAGCGGCACTTATAACCAATCACGACTTGTGTCAATGGATCACATACGTCCAAGAGGGTATCTAATAGCATGCCAAACAATTCAGGAAAATAGACACAATCGCTCACAACCACTAAATCAAATCGCTTGACTTTCTCAAGCAACCTTTGCGCATCATCATGATTACCCCAATGAAGTCTATCAACCACGATTTCGGCCGAGTCAGTTGAAGGTTTATGATGAAGGTTTACGTTTTCCTGGATTAAAGGCACCACTTGCTCCAAGTCGGTAATATAGACTTTGCATGGCTTTTTGAGTTGCTGTGCAATTGCAATGCCAACATAACCTGTACCTGCACCAAGTTCTAATATATTAAAGGGTTCTTGTTGTTGTTGTTGTTTATGCGTGCTGGTCGAGAAGTACGAAGTGGGAATAGGATTATTAGGCTCAGTTTTTTGTTGGGTATCGTTGGAAAACAGGACCTGAAGTGTGTACGCACTGTGATTTGTAAATACAAATGTTTAGTCTGTTTAGTTATATGCACCTTTTCTTTTTTTATTTCCAATTTGACCTTTGCCATATTTTTCCTGCCAAACCAAATTGACCAATATCTTGCTTTAATTCAAGTGAGGTTGTGTTTAGATGACTGGGTGCGCCTAAGGATTCAGTTACATTGAGACCTTCAGGAAGGTTCCCAATCTCAAAGTCTCGTTCGCCTGTCTTAACTGGCATATCTATGCCTTAAATTCTCGAAAACAAATCCCAGGAAGAAAAAAAAAAGAGGACCCAAGGTGGTTGGATACGAATTTAATATCCCAGATTCTTTCCTGTTTTATAGCTCAGATCAGGTACACTGTTTTCTTTTAGCAGTGTGTAACGTCAGCTTATAGTAAAAAAAAAAAGAGCTATGGTAGCAAAATAGCATGTAGTTCTTATGATGAAACCTCACTCATACAAATAAGCACATCCTGTATGTAATAGATGTACATGCTTGTTGGATGATAAAGAAAAAGATATAAATTTGCTCAATGCAATGATTCAAACTTTTCCAAGACTAATAAATCATCATGATTACTCATTAATCTAGACATCATAGCTCTGTTTCAAAAATGTACATCATACATCTTGTATTTTATCGAGGATAAAAGATAAAGCTATTGGTTTTCTTTTCTTCTTTTCCTTTGTTAAAACAGTCTTTGCGGTACAAAAAGACCTATAGTAACTCTACGACGGCAAACACAAATTGCATATTGTCCGGTAGAAGTCATCTCTTCTTTATAAAACTCGTGCAAAGGAAAAAGGTGATTGATTCTATACATAAAGAAAAAAAGAGTTGATTCTATTTTCAGAGTGCACTACCAAAGTAATGCATCTTCTTTAACAGTCAACCTTGAATTAATAATCAGCGACTCCTTGATTTTCGATTATGACAAAATTTTAGTAACGTCTCTCGCTTTTTTTTTACTACGCTTTAGCCAATCATGTATTATGTTATCATTTTGTTCTTTAGTTGCTACGCATTCTAAAATCAACACGCGTCTTTTTTTTTATCAATGTCTTTATCGTAAATGCAACCAAGAAACATCGGAAGATAATGTCCTTTCATTGCAATCATGTCCTTTAGCTTACTTTTCTCTTCTCTCTCTTTTCTTTTTTTTTACTTTGCTTCATTACTGGACAGCGGACTCTTGCTGACAAGGAAAAAAAATATTCCTTTCTGCTTCTTTTTTTTTAAACAAAGGAGGCCAATCAATCAGCATATGACGATAAATGGAATTAGAAACGGATGATGAACATTGTTGTACAAAGACGCGTAAAAAAAAAGAATACTTCGCGTTTATAAAAAAACAAATAAAAAAAAGCGTTCAAAAAAACACGAACAAAAAATTTTATCGCCCAGTCACGAAAAAAAAAAAGAAGGGAATATAAAAGAAACCCTTTTATTTTTTTTCTATTTTGTTTATTTTTTTCCTTACTTCTTTACATACCATTCCTCCTATTCTTTACTATGGCCACCACCGCTGAAACTACTGCCCAACTATCTAAGTTGTCTTTGAACGAAATCCAAAACAAGAAGTTGAACGACGGTGAAGAGGTAGAAGAAATCCTCAAGGAGAACACTAGACGTTTTTGTTTGTTCCCTATCAAGTATCACGAGGTAAACAGAGAATGATTGGCAATTTAGTTCTGACACTTGTAACTCACCCACATCTATTAAATAGATCTGGCAATTCTACAAAAAGGCTGAGGCTTCTTTCTGGACTGCTGAAGAAATTGACTTGTCCAAGGACCAACATGATTGGGAAAACAAAATGAACAGCAACGAACGATTTTTTATTTCTCGTGTCTTGGCTTTCTTTGCCAGTGCTGATGGTGTAGTGAACGAGAACTTGGTTCAAAACTTTTGTGATGAAGTAAAGATTCCTGAAGCCAAGTGTTTCTATGGTTTTCAAATTGCTATCGAGAACATCCATGCTGAGACTTACAGTTTGTTGATTGACACATACATCAAAGATAACCAAGAAAAGGAGATGTTGTTTGATGCCATCGAGACTATTCCCTGTATCAAGCGTAAGGCTGATTGGGCCTTCAAGTGGATCTCTGGTAACGACTCCTTTGCTGAAAGATTGGTTGCCTTCGCTGCTGTAGAAGGTATCTTCTTTTCTGGTTCATTTGCCTCTATTTTCTGGCTCAAGAAGCGTGGTCTCATGCCTGGCTTGACTTTCTCTAATGAATTGATTTGTCGTGATGAAGGTCTTCACACTGACTTTGCCTGTCTCTTGTTCTCTCACCTCAAGAAGATTCCCACTGCTGAACGTGTTAAGAGCATCATTGTTGAAGCTGTTGGTATTGAACAAGAATTTTTGACTGATGCCCTACCTGTCAACTTGATTGGTATGAACGCCAAGCTCATGTGTCAATACATTGAATTTGTTGCTGATCGCTTGATGGTTGCTCTTGGTTTCGACAAGATTTACAATGCCACCAACCCCTTTGACTTCATGGACATGATCTCTCTTCAAGGCAAGACCAATTTCTTTGAGAAGCGTGTCTCTGACTATCAACGTGCTGGTGTCATGAACAAGACTCCTGTTGAAAAGACTTTCACTTTGGACGCCGATTTCTAAACATATTTCATTATTCAGTTGCATTACGCTCCCATTTTCTTTATTCATTATTGCTGTACATACCTCTTATATCTTTATTCATTTCTATTCCTAGAAATTAAAATACAAAAAGAAAAAAGGGCATTCCCCTCTTCCCCCTCTTCTCTCTTACACACACTATTTCGCCTTCCATACATCATCTTACACACGCTTTCTTTTTTTTTAAACAAACTCCCTACATTTACATACAATTAGCATTTATTTATACAATAAAGAACTTCATATTCAACAAGCCATGTTTTTTTTAAAAAAAAGGAGAGCTTTCTATTGTTTCAATTTTTATTGGCTATCTTAAGCATGACCAAACTCCTTGAGGTATTCTTCATGAAGCTTCTTTTGGTTATCGTATTCCTTTTGAAGCTTCTTCTTTCTACTTTTAGTTACTTCTTCACCATCCTTTGTATGTGTGGGGAAGCCAGATTCATCAAACTTGGAAAATTCTTCGGAATTCTTAAACATCTCTTGAGGGGACAATTTGCCCTTCTCAAGTTTCTCTAAGCGTTTACGTTCACGTTCAGCAGCAGCAGCAGCCTTCTTGGCTTCCTTTTCAGCAGCCATGGCCAATTTCTTTTCACGGATCTGAATCAATTCTTCACGAGGCACCAACTTCACAAGGGCAGTACCGTCTTCTTGATCATCCAATGAGACACCAAGATCAACCATTTGATTATCACGGAGAGAGTCACAGAGCTTCAAGAAGTCAGTGTGATCCACCTTGTTACGAGCACCCAATCGGACTTGATCTCTGAAAGAAGAAAGAGCTCTCAAGTAAGG
This sequence comes from Blakeslea trispora, assembly GCA_025331445.1. Classification (NCBI taxonomy): domain Eukaryota; kingdom Fungi; phylum Mucoromycota; class Mucoromycetes; order Mucorales; family Choanephoraceae; genus Blakeslea; species Blakeslea trispora. The sequence continues at coordinate 352,518 of JAIWNE010000019.1, read as the reverse complement.
CATCAAGGCTTCTTCAGTCTAAACAAAAATATGAGAATGAATTGATTATCCAATTGAAGATAAAGAAACTTACTGTTGCAGCACCACCATTACCAGCAGCACCGAAACCAATGTCAGCACCATTATCAGCAACACCAAATACCTTCATCATAGAAGTAACCCATTTGGCAACCTTGTTCAAGAGATGTGTGTTGACACCTTTAGCACCTTGAGCAGCCATGTATTTGTTGGTGGCACCAATCAAATCCATAATTTCATTCATAGCCACAGGTGTGTTGATAGAGTCACAGAGAGCAGCATGAACAGCATCTTGCTTTGTTTGCAACAGACGCAATAATTCATGCTCATTATCTCTGAAACGATGGGTAATGCTGCCATCAGCCAATTCGGTAGCACCACGAGAGCCATCGTGATCCACCTTGTACACAAGAGCTTTGGTGTTATCAAAAAAGTTCTTCATGATTTGTTCTAATTGAATTGTTTCTTGCATGCTAGACTTTTTGAAGTCCATCTTGGCATCCCATTGATGCAACAAGAAGAAGAGACGAAGTTGGCGAGCTGAGTAGGTCTTGAGGGCTTCATTGATCGTAATGAAGTTCTTGAGACTCTTACTCATCTTTTGACCTTCTACATGAAGATGGCCTGCATGCAAGAAATAATTGATCCATTGCTGACAGTCATAGTAAGCCTCTGCTTGAGCCAACTCGTTGTCATGATGAGGGAAAGCCAAATCAACACCACCAGAGTGAATATCGATGTTGTCCCCAACAACAGCACTAGCCATGACTGAACATTCAATATGCCAGCCAGGACGGCCTTGAGACCAAGGTGAGTTCCAGACAGGCTCTCCTGGCTTTGAGGCCTTCCAGAGAGCAAAATCATTAGGACTCTTTTTGCCTTGAAGCTTGCTACCTAAAGAACCTTCACCATCTTCAATCAAGCTGGTATCACCCTTTGACCAAGGTTCAAGTTTAGCATAATGGTGACCATTATGACCATCATAACGAGAGGTATCAAAATAGACAGATCCATCAGCAACATAGGCATAGCCATTGTCAATGATCTTTTGGACATAATCAACAATTTCGGGAATGTATTCACTGACTCTAGTCTGGACGTCTGGTGCACGCACATTCAAAGCTTGCATGTCTTCAAAATATTTATCTTCCCAATAAGCAGGTAAATCACGGAATACCTTGGGGTCATTGACCTCCTTTCCTTTCTATGTTGAGTAGAATCGTCAGTCATGCCTCTTCCTCTTCCCCCCTTTTTTTTGCAGTGCTTACTCTAACATCTAACCAAGCTGAAACAATGTCTTGTGAGGCAAGCAAAAGTACATCAGCGGCCTCCTTTGACTTTTCACCCTTTTCTAAGTTGGCTTTAGCTTGTTGGATAGCAACAAAAGATGTATCCTAATAGAAACATGTACATGCGTTAGAATGTTTAATCACATTCAAGAGTGAGCTTACCAAAGCAGAATAGATCATCTTGAACTTTTCATCCAACACAACAGCTTTAGCTACTTCTTCTGGTGTCATCTTTTGAGTGAATTCAGTCCAGTTTGAAGTGGCCAAGCTGACAAGTGCAGCATCCAATTTCTTGAGTTTTGCTTGGGCAAGTTCAGTCCAAGCTTCTTCTGTCTGCTGAATCAACGATTGGCTTAATTCGGTTGTTTCTTTTCTAAGGTTTTCAAACAAGAATTGTTGACGTGCACGCAAGATGATCTTGTCGTCAATATCAGTGACATTCTGAACAAAGAAGACATCGTAATTAAAATAGTCTTCAAGTACACGGCGAATAATATCCATGCTGAGATAGGTACGAGCATGACCCATATGAGAAGCATCATAGACAGTAGGGCCACAGTTATACCAAGTAACACGTCTGCCGTTTTTGGGAATGAATTCGTTCTATTGGATTCTATTTTTCAGTCGAGGCCATAAGATGTACGCTATCTTTCTTTCTTTTTGTATACCTTTGACTTGGTAAGTGAGTTTTGGAATTTCAATACAGGAGCTGTCTTTTGAACAGGAACGTGCCACTTGGGCTGTTGTCTTGACTTGACACTGTTCTCGGTTGCCATGGTGAATGAAAAGCTGCGACAGAATTGATAGGTAGTTGGTTTTTTGTTAAAATTGCGTACTATAAGTGTTACAATAGGCCTAAAACGCATGTAACTACCTTCTTTAAGAAAGGAAAAAAAAAAAAGAGAGAAAGAGTTTAATTCCTTTCTTTCTCGTTTATCAATGTTGAATTATTTAGGGTGGCTTAGACGGCCTGCATGATATAGGTTACAAGATGAGTCAATATAATAGCCGCAGTCAACAATCTGTTTTCATTGGATGTAGTTGATACAAGGTGAATACGGTCAATGAAACTCTGAGTACTTGCATACACAATTTGGTTAGTAAATTATGTTGATTTACCAAAAAAGAAATTACATTTTGTGCATATTAGTCATTGCTTCCGCTTTGACTCCAGATGTGGCCTTAGCTTTTTTTTTTTTCTCTCTCTCGGAGGCACAAGCTTTGATTCCTAAGCTTATTTCGTGATAGTAAAAAGCAGCCTTGTCTTTTTATATATGATGACTTGGAGGCAACAGATGATTGGAAATGAACAGTTATTGCATGAGAGATCATTTGTAGATTGGCTTCACCTTTTGCTCAACGAGAAAAGGGCATAATAAGTTTTTCATCAAACAAACAAAAAAAAAAGAATAGTCATTATTACAGGCTTAGGGCAATATGCAAAAGACTTATTGCTATAACCGTTTTAAAAAAAGATCAAGTTTAAGGTCACAGTTTTATCTGATTCTAAAGCAGACACACGTCTTCAGGATTTTATGAAGCATTCTCGAGAAAAAAAACCCCAACAGGAACCTATTTTGGAAGTGTATTTTGGGAATGCATTTTGTTTGTATTTTAGCATGTAAAAGAACTCTTTGGCTATTGTCTCCTTTTTCTTCTTCTTAACTGTGCATATTGATTTGTGTAACAGTCTTTGTTACAAATGATGCCATTCTGCCAAAAATAAACCTGACAGCATGTCAATGAATCAACCTCAAGCTTGTTGTGAAAGCAAAATTAGATCGAGTTTGTTCTTCTTCTATACATATTTCAGTCAGATAGTAAGCAGAGAGAAATATCAATGACAATCTTGTAGTTGATTTTTAAGATTGTGATAACAAGTGAGGTTAGGTCATCATTCATGTCGCTTCAAGAAACGAGCAACAGTTTCGGTTTGAAGTACTAAGCTTAAAGACTTTATTTTCAAATGTTGCAAGAGAAAAAAAAGAAAAAAACTTTACATGGTATCACTCTAAAGAAGATTTGATTGCCAGTAACAGTAATATTGCTCCCTAAATGCTTATCAGGAAAAAACAATAAAAGAAAAAGAAAGTTCAAGGACATTGATATAGTTTATGATACCGGAGAAAGGGGTGATTGAGACTACAGACAAAGTGGCATTCAACAATGTAGGAAGTGGACTTGATTTTGTATTAGACTACAAGAAACTTTTGTCATTGTTTGATACACCAAGACTCATTGTGTCCTTGTGCAAAAAAAATTAAAATTAAACAAGAACAATAGTTTTGCATGGGCATTCATGAAACAATAGGATACAAAAGGGAAATATAAAGTGATGGATCAAGTATTGAATAGAGACAAATCCCTACTGAGAGACAGCCATCATGAGAGAACAATAGGCTGGAGATGATTTCTATACATTCCCAAGAAGAAGAAAATATTCCAATTCAATGGCACACAAAGAAATTAAAGTTTTCTATATAAATTAAATATACGTGCAATATACTTGAGAATAGTGTACATCCTTATCTTGAAAAGACATATTGCATTCTTTTGGTTCATATAGATACTCTTTTACGATGTTTCATAGGTCTTACTTGACAGGGTGTAAAAGTGATTGTTAATAAATAAGACAGAGGTAATTATGAGTAGCCATATCTTTGGTAGCTTCAAGTTGAATTAGGCTCAAGAGGGCAATAACTGGTCTTATAGAAGGAAAGTCAACATCTTTCACTGTAAATACAAGAAGCTCTTCCATTGTTTATATTCCGTCATTAAAATAAAACAAATGGTCACTTTATTTAGAAAACCAAAAAAAGACCTTCAACTACACAAAAGGAAATTAGCGGGATTTACTTTAGATGGCATAAACATGTCATGATTATCACACTTAATAAAAGTAACAATAGTAGCATGCTATTCACTACTGCAAGTTCTATCATTCTTTAAAAAAACAAAGAAAAAGAAATAGGCGGGAATTTTCATGAATGCAAGTTTGATCGTTGTGCACAAGCATCCCCCCCCCTCTTTTCTTTCCTCCTTACAGTGAGACGCGGAGTTTAAAACGATAAGGCGTACACACAAAGAACTAATTTTTTTTTTCTTTTTTCTCTTTTTCCTTTTTATCTGTTATCTTCATATACCCCCCTCTTTTCACTCTCCTCGTCCCCCCCTTTTTTTCTTATTCCTGTTGTTGCTTTGTTTCTACTATCACTACTCTAAAAAATGTCTAAAAACACAGGTTCATTTCCTAGTCGAGACAGTGATATGTCTGAATATGATATTCTGAATGCTTCTTCAGAGATCTTGACTTTACTAGGTCAAGATTCCGAAGACGAAGACGATGGACCACCAAGAGTCTCTAGTATGGATTTTGACCCTGTAGAAGTAAATCATAGTTTTAAAGAGGGCAAAGTAGTAGCACCTATTCATTCTCTTTTGTATAGTTTAATAGTCAATTCGGTAAATCACCTCTCAGTCTGAAAGAAGAATCAATTATCAAAATGGATCAAGACCATAAAAGCATGCAGTATTATGTAAGCCCTTTTCTTCTTTATATTGGCCATATTGACTAATTGTTTTGATAGGCTTCACCTATTCGTACAAATGATTATCAAGAAAGTCCATAGTAAGTCATTCTATTTCACACACACATTATTTATTCAAAACAAATCTAGCTCTAGAAATGTTCGTCGAAAACTATCCTCACCAAGCGTTGCTTCAATATCTGCTCAATTCAATCTGCCTTTATCAGCACACAATTCACCTATCAAACGATCTCCTTCCATTGGCCCAAGTACACCTTTTACTGATTCAGCTCATTCAACGCCTTCCTCATTCAATGAAGGTAAGATTCTGCTTTTACTTGATTTGTTGCTGTATTTTGCTTATACTTTTCAGGTTTATCAAAACGTGAAACAGAACATGATACAACGAGCATCGAACGAAATGTATCTTCACTTCACATTGCATTAGAACAGCCCAAAGTAAGTAACAAAAAGAAAAAAGGTGTTGTACGTATAGCAAACTAACCATTCAGCAGAAATATACACGATATGAGCCTAGACGATCCGAAAGTGCAGATTACCCTTCCTATCATCATGACCCATATTCACCTCAAAAGCAATCACCTAATTTAAAAAGATCGGCAGATGAATTTGCTATACCATCTATGAAGCCCAGCAACAGGCCCAATGGTAAGCATCATCGCGATATGGATGCCTTTTCACGGTACAAGAGACAACAGGAGCAAGAACAACAAGCCCAGCAAGAGAACATACTCGTGCCACCTCGCGAACGAGACTTGATCACCGTCAACGATCGCAACTATACCATCATTAAGGAAATTGGCAAAGGCGCTTATGGCAAAGTCTATCAGGTCTTGAGTCATGAATTTAACGAGACATTTGCTCTCAAATGGATAGAGATCAAGAAACCAGAGGAACGACAGAATCAGCTTGAGGAAATTGAACTGTTAAATTCACTCGGATCGGACGAGAATATCGTGACCCTATTGGACCATCATGTTTCCCCTACTGTCATTCTGATGGTGATGGAATTAGGTGAGATGGACTTGGCGAATGCATTACATCAACAAAAGAAGAAGAAATGGAACCTGAATTTCATTCGGTATTATTGGGATCAGGTAAAAAAAATAAGTAAACAGCACTATAGGGTTAGTCTAATGCATATATACCATAGATGCTTCGGTGTGTAGACAAAATTCATCAGAATCAGATTGTTCATTCTGATTTAAAGCCAGCTAACTTTGTACTGGTCAAAGGAAATCTCAAGTTGATTGATTTTGGTATTGCAAAAAGAGTGGCAGATGATTCTACTCGTATCATACGCGATACACAAGTAGGCACAATTAACTATATGTCACCAGAAGCTTTAATGGACATGAACGCAGGTCGGAGTGATGCAGAGAGCTTAATGCGGTTAGGAAGACCAAGTGATGTATGGTCTTTAGGCTGTATTCTTTACCAAATGGTCTATGGTCATACACCTTTCTATAATTTACCAGTACATCAAAAGATTGTGCATATACCAAACCATCAATTCAAAATCCCATTTCATCCTACAGCCAAATCAGATATTGACCATCAACCTATTCAAGTGCCACCCATGCTTATTCAGCTGTTGGAACGCTGTCTTGATCGAACACCTGCCTTAAGGCCAACACTTCAAGAATTGATGACCCATCCCTTTGTAAATAACACTTGCTAATGTACATTTCCCCCTCCTTTCTTCTTCTTCCTTTTTTTTTTTTTATTTTGTTGATTAAAGCTCCTTTTTATTATTATCGTATTGGTTAATTTTCTTTTTTGGCTTGAACTGAACGAACCACCTTCATAGCCTTATAATCACCACTAAAACGAAGACCAACCTTCATTATTTCAGTAAAGACATTCCAATCCAACAATTTGGTAGTCACCACCTTCATGATGACAGTAATAGGTCCTTGATCGGCAATCACAACCTTACCAGCATTACGACAGATTGTTTCAGCAATGATAGAGGGAGGAGATGAAAGCTTTTGAGCAGACAAAAGAGCAGACATCTTACCAGCATTGTTATAAAAGTTGGAGTTGATAGGAGAAGGGTGCTATCGTTGCCTTTGTTAGTTTCATATAAGTATTCTCCAATGATTTACTTACAATGGCCAATACATCAATCTTGGCTTCAGCCAACTCTGCAGCAATAGAAGCAGCAAAAGTAGTCAAAAAGATCTTGGTAGAGGCTATCAAAATGAGAAATTAGAGATAGAGTGTCTAAACCGTCAATAACAATAAAAAATTACCATATAATGCAGACATGGGGTTAGGAATAAAGGCAGCACTAGAAGAAGTAAAGGTAATCAAGCCTCTCAAACCCTTATTGAGCATTTGATCCGCGAAATAATGAGTCAAGGTTAAGCCAGAGGTAACATTGGTATGGAAATTGGCCATCTCACGTTCGACAGGTATATCAGCAAAACCACCTGTAGTAATGAAACCAGCATTGTTGCACAAGATTTGAACATCAATGTCATTTGTTACTTGTTTGATGCTTTCCAAATAGTTGCCATTAGCATTTGAAAGATCACAGCCTACAAATCGGAATTCAACGTGAGGGTATTCAGTGACAATGGTTTCCTTGAAGGCGGCAAGAACAGTATCATCCAAGGCAACTACTACCACATTTAAACCTTGACTAGCAAATTTACGAACAATGGCAGCACCAATACCAGAAGAACCACCTGTGACAAGTGCCCTAATAACATATCTATATAGTTAAATCAAGCGATAAAACACAATGGATATATTTACCATTTAGCGTTATATTTGCTCTTTAAGTTTTGTTCAGGGCAGCCATAGGCACCATAAGCAACCAAGAGAAGGTAAGGTACGATTGTAAGCACACCAACCCAATAGAAAACTACAGTATGTTGTCAGAAAAAGGGGGAAAGGTCATCTTGTGGTATTGTTGAACCGGGATCTTACATGAAGTAATGAAAAACATGATGAACGAAAAAGAGAAAAAAAGAAAAAGAAAATTAAAGTTGTTTTGACGCCAAAGGGCGGTTTTTAAAGAGGAGAAGCAAACCCAGTTTGATTAATAGACCAAGACCAGAATTAAGTTGATAGGCACAGACTTCACCTTCTAGGTCTTTACGGCGACCGGCCACAAGCATAAATAGCTGATACAATGAACTTTATCACACACTGAAAGTACATAAAGTAGTTTGGGCAGACTCAGGGACATTGAGCCAATGAGATTCATTGGCATAAAGTAAGTCTTAGCATTGTTTACTTATGTAATACCAAAACAGATACTTTCTCTACAATGAGAATAACCAACAACATGAGTTACATAAACACACCAACTATGGAGACAAACGCATTTACATATGGAGGTTAACTAGGTGTTTGTGTGACATGATTAACTTGCATGTTTTTGCTGGTATAAGAATATCCATCCACTATCATGTTCTCTCTTTTACTGCAGAATAATAAACAGTAACCGTTGTTAACAATCAATTTCAATCTTTGCCTGCTAAGAATGAGGATTTGGCCTTTTTGCATCATCAAACAAAGAACCAGGGTGTCTGTTATATAGGACAGGGCCCCAGACTAGTCTTCACAAAGAACAAACAAGCAATCAATATATCAACCAATGAGGACAATTGATCAGTAATGTGGTCAATTTAGTTTATATAAACAAAAGAAAAGAAAAAAGTACTTTTTCCCTCTTTTTCTTTTCTCTGATTATTATAAAAATGAAACTATATTCGCAAAGGTAACAAAGCTATTTAATAAACTATGAGATGTTTGCTAATGTTTGATTAGATTACTTTAATAAACGCTTCTTGTTGTCTAAATGAGATGCAAAAGCAAAACTGTTTGGAAAAAAAAGGCATGTATCTAATCATGATTGTTGTCGCGTATCTGTACTGATCAAAATGAACAGGCTCTTTTTTTTATTTGCTCTTTTCTTAAAGACGCGGTAAGTCATCCATTCAAGAGCTAAAAAGATATCTAAGAACCAGAAAGACTAAATCGATGTTTACGCGTTAGGCTTTTCTGTATTGGAGGTAAGTTAGTAAGACTGTGAAAAGACAGCACGCCCCAGCGGTACACCTGTAGGAAAGTCCCACATGTATGTCTAAAAATGCAGTATCTACCTTTGATAGTACTGGGAATTCCGCGTGCTGGTCATCAACCAGAGATGAATCAGAGCTGACCATTTACCAAAGATTCGCTTCTCTTCTTGAAGTGTTGTCTGATTCAACAAATATTGAAATGCTTAAAATACCATGGTTGAATTGCGCTCTTCTTTCTCTTTCATCTTATTACAAGCAAAATAATCACAAAATGTTTCTTCCAGACATCATCTTAGATTCCCGTGAATTCACTGATGAAACTTATGTTCTTTTGAGTCGCATGTACGATGTAATCGTCAACAAGAAACTCTCAGATCGTAAGTCTAGAAATCTGGACCACCGAGTTCTTTTTTTGCAAGCTTCTTGGGATCACAACGCACGCGACAAAAAAAGCAATTGCTCAATTCAATGGCAAGTCGGAACCTTCCGAAAAAGAAGACCATGGGTCGTCCTTGTCGTCAACTTACGTCGGAATATAGTTCTGCCGTTCAAGATATTATCGAAGAAAACAATCAGATTGGATATCCAAACACTGTAAAATTTACAGCAAAAGCGTTGAAAGACTCTTATCAGATTGATGTGTCTCGTCAAGTTCTTCTGAGAGATCTTCATACTCTAAGCTTGAGATATAAGAAAGGTAAAAGAAGAAACATAAACCATGATGCTCCACAAAATATCAGTTACCGTTATGTGTATGTCGATCAAAGACTTCAGAACTTGAATGGTAACTGTCAACCAATTATGCCAGAAGTATTCCTTGATGAGTCCTATTGTCACTTGGATCATCATGCCCAAAAGACTCGGACTACTGTCGATGGCATTGTAAATGAGGTTGGACGAAAGCCAATGATGGTGATCTTTGCTGCCTTCATTGTGTTCAAAAGAGTCAAAAGATGCAAGGCCAAAGTTATCGAAGACAGTGTAACAGTATGGCCAGTCAATGGGGTTAAGGATGTGAACCCAGATTACCATGGACACTTCACATCTGAGAAGTTTGAGCAGCTGTTTGAGAGATTGTGCCAATCGCTTGTTGAGTATGGTAGCTGTATAATCCATATGGATGGTGCATCCTACCACAAGCGTCGAATCAACCCTGTGTTCACCTCAGCAGATAGAAAGGAAACTATACAGCAGTGGCTCCTAAACAAAGGGTATTTAGAGGTGGATGAGGAGGGTGCTATTCCGAAAATGACCAAAGCAGCTCTTTTGGCAATGGTCAAAGGCTTACATATAACGCCAGTATATGCCTGTTATGATATTGCCAGGTAATACAACCACAAGTTGGTGATTACACCACCATATCACTGCGAGCTGCAACCTATAGAAAAGGTATGGTCAATAGTGAAGACACCTATCAGCTTTGATCCAGATTTAAGTGAAACTGCCAAAAAACTTGAAGGAAAACTGGACAACAGCCTAAAGAATGTACCAGAAGAAAGTCTTCTTTCGCTTTGGAAAGATTGCGTCAACAAGGCAAAGGAGTACAAAGACGAGTTTTTGAGAAACAATCTCACAATTGAGCCAGAAGAAGAAAAAAGGATGATGCTGAAATGGCTTCTTCCTGAGTTTAAATTTGTTTATAAATCATCAATATTTTTGAAAAACATGTTTTTATAATAGCTTGAGCTAAAGTTGTTCGATTTTAACAAAGCCTACATTAAACGAAGTGGCAACTTTTTTTCTGAGTGAATGGTACTACTTTCATAAATTTCTAATCATTACAACTTGAGGAAATGAAAGCCGCTTCAGGGCGAAACATTTTGAAAATATCTCTATGATGAAGACCCAAGAAAATGTGTTTGTTGTCAAGCCAGTGGCAAGGTTGGCAATTCCTCTTCATGTTGATCATCCCAACACTTTGAAGCCAACACTGTCTATCAGTAGTTAGTGCATTTATCTTATTTTTCTATCTCAAACTAGTCGTTTCTTGATGAACAAACAAGAAGTATTAATGAAGCAATATTTGAACTGGATGTTGGTAGTGCACTCTCTTTGAACATTTCAGATATGTCCACTGCCTCTGCCTCAAAGATCCTTATTTTTTAGGAGATCAGATTGAAGAATGAGTCTGTCAAAAAATATTGCTATTTTTTTTTGAATTCTCTGCATCTTTTGCTATTATGTAAATAAAATCTGTATATCATCTTGTTTATCCCAACAATATCCGTTTTTCTTTTAAATAACGAAAGCCAAATCTTGACTTTTCATAAGGATTGCAACCTTGTATGCTTAAATCGAGCAACTACTGTATACATTTCACCTCATCAGGTTTTTCTTTGCTTTCAGTTGACGCGAGTGTTTCTGGATCTGACTAGCTCAAGCTGATATAAATGGCACTACAGTATGAACAGCATTCTTCTTTAATAAACTGTATCTCACAGTTACTCTTGAGTGTCTCTAAAGCGCATCAGAGACTTCATAGGTTTGAGTATATGCTACAATGTAGATCATATGACATGTCTTATTACGTACAAGAAATGTGACACACATTGACTAAATACGGACATTTGTTCGCACGATAAACTTTTGTCATAAACACGGCGATGATTTGTCAAAACCAGTCCTGGGAAGCTCCATTACAACATTAAATTTTATTCATACTAACCTCACTCGACTTTATATTATGCAAACAGGAAGAGGCATATAAGCTTTCCGGAAGGTGTTGCGGTTAAAGATGTATCTATCAAAGGAGGCTTTTTTTTTACTGTCCTTGTTTGCTGCCATTCATATTTAGAGCATCTTTTCAGTCATCTATCCGTTTCATTTGTGGTCATTTCAATCTTACTGTTAAAAATAGAGTGTGGTCTACATGTTACTGGTCTGAGGGTAGTATCATCAAATTGTTGCTTATCGGTGTCTTTTTTCCACCCCCAAGTTGTTTAACTAATTTTATTGGTCTTGATTAGTAACTAGATTCTACATACAAATCAACTATATAACATCTGTGTTTCGTATCTTTCTCTTCTATTACTGTTTTTTTATCATCATTCCTATTTCAAAAAACATCATGTCTACTACTAAAGAACCAAAAACAGTCAACAACATTCAGTTGACTCATCAAATCCATCCTTTGGATCAACTCAGCTCAAATGAAATTGCTCGAGTCGCAACTATTACTCGTCAAGCCAAGCCAGACATTGACTTTGTATTCAACACAATTGCCTTGAAAGAACCAAAGAAATCACTTATGCTATCTTATCTTGGCTGGGACACCTCTAGGCCTCGCGTAACTCAGATTGAGCGGGAAGCACTTGTGATTGCCTTGGAAAAACGTACGATGAAATGTTATGAAGGCATTGTCTCTCTGTCAATCGGAAAGCTCAAGTCTTGGAAATACATTCCTAATGTGCAACCCATGCTGACTATGGACGAGATGTTTGAGGTAGAAGAGTTAGTTCTCAAGAGTGAACTGGTGCGTCAAGAGTGTCTTGAACTAGGTATTCATGATATATCCAATGTATTTTCGGATCCTTGGGCCATTGCTCGCCACGTATCACACCCTGGCCGAGAGAAGCGTTTGATGCAAGCACTCATGTATTATCGTACTTGTCAAGAAGACAATCAATATGCTCATCCTCTTGATTTTATTCCAATTGTCGGTAAGAGAATAAGGAAAACAGTTACTACTTGTTTGCTCATCATCTTCTTGTAGATCTGGGTCGTATGGAAGTCATTTCAATCGAAAGAATCAAGCCTAGAAGTTCCAGATTTACTCGGCCAACGATTCCTCTTGAAAAACACAATTTCTTGCCAGAGTTTATAGGTGAAGACAATTATCGTAAAGATGTCAAGCCTCTCATCATACAACAACCACAAGGCGTTTCTTTTACAGTCAAGGGCAATGAAATTGATTGGCAAAAATGGAATATGCGTATCTCAATGAACTATCGTGAGGGCCTTGTCATTCACAATGTCAGCTATCAAGATGGACCTGAGAAGCGCCCCCTCTTCTATCGTATCTCACTTTCAGAAATGGTTGTGCCTTATGCCGAAACAAACATTCCTCATCATCGCAAACATGCCTTTGATGTTGGAGAATACGGTATGGGACTTTGTACTAACAGTCTCACACTCGGTTGCGACTGTCTGGGTTCCATTTACTATTTCGATGCAGTCTTTAATGACCATGCTGGTAAACCTATTGAGATACCAAATGCCATATGTATGCATGAAGAAGACTATGGCGTGCTGATGAAGCATACAGATTACCGTAATGGAAGAGCTCATACCATCCGTTCTAGAAGATTGGTGATTTCTCAGTTTGTGACAGGTAAGTCAACTATAGAAAAACTACCCGAGTGATCGTTTATTTACAAAGCTTCTAGTGGCCAATTATGACTATGGTCTTTATTATTATTTCTATCAAGATGGTACATTTGAATATGAAGTCAAGGCCACTGGAGAACTAAATACACATGTCTTGGCCAAAGATGAATCACCTGCTGGTATGGGTACAATTGTGGCACCACAGATCAATGCACAATACCATCAGCATTTCTTCACCATGAGAATTGACCCTATGATTGATGGCATCACTAATTCTGTTCAGAAAGTAGATACCTACTCACTGCCCTATCCTACTGGCCATCCTCTTAACCCATTTGGTAATGGATTTACTACCGAATATACCACACTAAAGAACACAAAAGAAGGCCAACAGATTGATAGTTGGGAAACATCTCGATTCTTCAAAATCATCAACCAAGACCGCATTCACCCTTACAGCAACACTCCTGTTGGTTGGAAAATCACCTCTGGTCATACTGCACCTCTTTATGCTCAACACGATTCACTCGTTGCCGAACGCGCTGGTTTCGCCAAAAAGACGTTGTGGGTCACTCCTTATGATGAAGATCAAATGTTTGCTGGTGGGTTCTATTGCAACCAATCTAGTGGTGATGATACAGTTGAGGTCTGGGCAAATCGCGAATTGAAGAATATCGAACAAACAGATATTGTCCTATGGTATACCTTTGGCATAACACATTTACCTCGAGTGGAAGATTTCCCTATCATGCCTGTTGAGTACTGTGGATTTACAATGAAACCATACAACTTTTTCTTGGCCAATCCAGCGCTAGATGTACCTCCTACAAACAAGAAGATCAATCAATCTGTGAATGCAAAAGACAAAGTAGCATCATCCAATTGTTGTTCTACTAAGCTTTAAATAAAGAATCATGTACATTTTATTCAAACACTATTTCTTAAAAGTGATAAACATCATCATTTAGCTTTTAAGATACTTCTTTATTAACATTTAAAATAAATAACATGAAATCTAGTTTGGAGTTTACAAGTCTATAATTTCATCTTGATGCCAACCAGGTGAACTCAGCTTGACTTGTTCTAATTTAACGTTGCCTTGTCCACTTACAATGGCAGTTGCCGTTACCTCACAACTTCCACCCCGAGGACCGCTTGAAGTTTGATCTTCTAACCAAAAATGAGATGTGACACGATGTTGATCGCCATCCAAACGCTCGGTTTCTGACTTGTGTATCTCTTCCCAAACAAGATCCTTTGGATGATCTAATCCAAATTGCTCCAATAATTCTTTCCCTCTTGATGAATTTGAGAAATACTGTTTAAGGCTCTTGATTGCTTCGACACGTACAACTTCGGCTGCACGATGAGTACCAATCCGAGATAGAATGGCTTGTGAAAAGGAAGGCTCCTCTTGTGAATGACTAGGGTTCAAGATAGGCGAGAGATAGTTCCACCATTTTTGTGTCTTTTTGAACAGTCTCCAAGAAAACAGAGATGCAGCCCCACCTGCAGCTACCCAAACCACTGGTCCAACAACAGAGCTTAGGTAAGTAGCAGCACCTAGTGTACCCAAGATAATACTGCGGTTTCTCTTGCTTGTGGTAGCAAGAATGATTTTGGGTACAGTCCAGATTGACAAGGGTCGTCTTTGTTGTCTGTAGATAGCTAGGTGATGGGGTTGATGGGCAAATGGCTTGAAGATGGTTTGTTTCCTTAATAATGACATTGTATATGAAAAAGCAATGAAGATAAAAAAAAAAGAAAAAGAAAAGAAATGGATCATTTATTTTTATGTTGTTTTGAAAATCAAGAGAGATTGGCTTAGACTCAGATGTTTTGTTGAATGCGCTCATACTCGGCCTTGATCTCATCCATCGACTTTTTAAGAGGGTTCCATCGGACACCCAAACCTGTCTCTTTGTCAGGCTTAGGAATGACATGGAAATGAACGTGTGGAACTGCTTGGTTTGCAAGAGGACCATTGTTCTGTCAAAGACACGTAAGAAGGCTGAATGTCATGTTGATCCAACACAATTCTTTTTTACCTGCAAAACATTGTATTGCTTCAAGCCAGCAGCAGTAGCGATCTTTTTGGCAATGGGTAAAATGTCAGTTAGATAATCATCAGGCACTTGATGCATGAATTCAGCATGATCTAAAAATGACATCGTCTAAAATGAGTTTATCATGCCAATTTTAATGTCCGTAAACTCACATTTTGGAATAATCAACTAACAAGAAAATGTCAATACGCATTTCGTAAACGCGAATATCCATTGAAACTTACAGAATGACCTTCACTTAAAGGCTCGATATCCATAAATGAATAACTTTTTTCGAATAGACATGAGCTTAAATACACCCCAGTCTTCTTTTAGGCTTACCTCTTCTCGGTCTCTATTAACTTGAAGGAGGGAATTTCTTTTCTATCGTTTATTTTAGACCGGTATTTCTTTCTTTCTTTCTTTTTTTTTTCTCCTACCTGATGATCTTGCAAAAGATGCAGTCATCTTTGAGGTGATTGTGAGTTGCCAAAGACATGGTGCGTCGTTGAGTAAGTGGATAAATAAAAGGTTTTGTTAAATGAAACAAGCGCGTCATTTTATTTGTCTCCAAAAAAAAAAAAAGAAAAAATAAGTAGGAAAATAAGTCACTATGCTTAAAAGATGAATAGTATTTACAATAACGATCATGAGAGAATAAGTAAGAAAAGAAAAGAAAAAAAGACAGCCTAGAAAGGAAGTGACATGCCAGAGGGAATAGGTAGGCCGCTGGGTATACTAGGAATGCCATTACCTGACAATATGCCTGCAATGGTATTTGCTATACTACTACTATTATTGCCATTAGATGAACCCGATAACAGGCCTGCAACAGTAGTCAAGATAGAAGTTTGGCTCGGCTAAATTAGAATGACGTGAGTAAGATCATTTAATGATAATCGCTATTGAGTCCTTACATCAATAGGGCACTTGAATGAAGCAGAACTAGAATAAGGTACACTGATGGGTATTCCGATAATGCTCACTGTGGCCACTATCTTATAGTCCAACTGTATATCCTGACCATTCCCTCCTGTAAGACCACAGTCTGACATGAGTTTATTGACTACACCCTTTGTTTGTTCTGATAGCACATCGAGTGCGATATTGAAAGGGAAAGTGATATTGGTGACAGAATTGGAGCCGATATGAAGATCATGGAGGGTGCCTGTACCTAATTGTGTATTGTCATTATGATAGTTTGCCTAAAATAATCAATCAATAACTCAGAACTAACAAAAAAAAAAAAAAAAAAGCCCATTAAAATTACCGTAGCTGTAACCGTTTTGAATGTGACACTTTCAATGTTAGGATTATTGATTGTGAAACCTAAAGAGATATTTAAATTGGCTGTTGTTCCACTTAAACCGAACGCCGGTTGGCCCTGGATGCCTGTGAAATCTACAGAGGGTGACTTGAACATGGATGCCAATACACCTATAGCAATCGCTATGCCGATCAACAAGAGAAATATGATACAAAAGATGGATCGACACCAAAGTGGACAACAAACACAACAACCACAACACACTCTATCACAACATGATCTTGGTCGATTGTTTGCTCTGGAGAACTTTTCCGAGGTGTTGTATTCCTCATACATTAAGGGTTGAGGTTGAGCATGGTAGGATGGGTATTCTTGCATAGCATATGCGTTATGTTGATCATAGCCATTTTGGTAATAGTTTGACATTCGTCAAGATAATTGAAAAAGAAAAGTAAAAGAAAGAGAAAATAAGAAAGAAATAGGTGTACAGCTAATTTAAACACAAGAATGAACTGTTTCTGCTGGCCTAGATCAGACCAATCGTTTCTATCATCCCTATAATAATTTTGCTGGTGAATTCACCTTTATTTAGAAATCTTTGACTTTGCAGTTTAAAAAAAATATTTGAAATTTTCCGTTTAAATAGTCGCTAATTAACTCTATTAAGTTTGGGCTCTTTTTTAATACCAGCGTCGCACTAAAGAGAGAGAGTGTGCTTTCAGGAACTGACCCTACACAAAATAACAGATGTGATGCCATAGGGTCTCGGTTAACATGTATCACATTGAGGCAATTGTTGATGATACATGTGCACTTTTACATAGTAAGCTATCTTTAAGACCTGAATTTGGCCAACAGCATAAAGTCCTCAAAAGAAGGACAACCCTTCTTTCTGTGTGTGTGTGTGTGTTGTGTCAGATATCAAAGTAACACTTTGCATGAGTAAGACTAGCATTATCCAACATATAACCAGTTCAAGATAGATATGGCTACATATACCAAAGTCTATTTAGCTGAATGGTAATTCACTTGATATAGCTGACATGTATATTACTATAGGCTCAAAGAAGAAAGTTCCTTAAAGGCAATTGGCTTTCTTGGAGGATTAGTTTGTATTATTTGGGTAAGCAAAGGCATATAAAGTCCATTGTAGTAACACACACACACACAGTCGTATTTCAATTTGAAGTCACAGGTAACGTCACTGCCTTGAGAGCTTTTTTATTTTGTGGTTAAGTTAAATTGGTAAATTTTTTTCTTCTTTGTATTTATCTTTCTTTTCTTCTTTTTTTTTTCTTGTGTGCATCCCAGTCTGTGAGTAAAGACAGATCCTTCTTTCTCGTTTTTTTTAGTCATCGAAACACTTTCCCTTCTTTTTCTTTTAATCTACCTTTATATTTTCACCTAAAGAAGTTATTATGTCGGGTGCCATTGGTAAGCTTTTATATTTTATTAATCTTTGCTTCACCCACTTGGGGAGACATAAACATTAGAAGCAAGAAAATGCAGTTTAAACAAATCCCTTTTTTCTTTCTTTCTCTTCTCTCTCTCTTTTCCGAATTTTTGTTTGTTTCTTTGACAACAAAATGTTGTAAAAAAAAGGAGAGAGCCCTACCTAATCTATTTCATTTGAACTTTTTTTTTATGCCACCACTTTTTTTTTCTTACAAAAAAAAAAGAGTCAAAAAACAAGAAAGCAGCCAGAAAAAAAAAAGAAAAGCAAACAAAAAAGAAAAAAAAAGAAGAAGAAGAGAGAGGAAAAAGAAATATACCAAGAAAGTTGTCTGAAAACTGGCTTCAGATAACTCTCTGTTTGGCATATACCCTCTCTTTTTTTTTTTGTCTCCTTTTTTTGTTTGCTTTGACTGTATTCTATCTAAGAAAATGATACACAAATTCTAGCCAATCACATTCCATCTTCATGTGATTGGCTAGAAAGTATAAAGAATAACCAGAGAAGAGAAAGGGAGAGGAAAAGATGATTTGAGAAACACATTTATAAGAAACAAAAAAAAATAACTGTGACGTTGGTTTGATCCAATATAGAGAAATCGATGAGTAGTGGTACAGCGACCGCCGTAACTGGTATCGTAGGTGTGTGAGGCAAAACAAAAATAAGCTAAAGGGGAATTTTGGTAGTGTATCACTTAACTGTGTACACTACATCCCCCCTTTTTTTTCTCTCTCTCTAAAAGACATGTCAAAAGTTAACCTTGTCTCTATCATTTTCTAGATCCGTCAAACAATGGTAAAGGCTATTTTAATTTTCATTGTCTAAACAGACATGTCTCTCTCTCTTCTTTCCTCATGTTGTTTTGGGTTTATGTACATTTTGACTGATAAAGCAGATAGGCTTCCTTGCTTTTGAACAAGGCTTACAATCTCCTGCTGATGTTCAACAGTACATCAATCTCCTGTCAGTTTCTGCAATTGCTGTTGAGAATTTCTTGCCTTTACTGAAGACGACAGATGAAGAGCTTTTGGCTAGGTTTGATTGATTTATGCATTTTTTTAATTTGTTTGACAGTTCAACTAATTGCAATATGAAAGAATCGGGAATTCAATTGCAACAGCAAAGATGCTTCACCGAACATTAGAGAGCTCACTTCAAGTTTGGGATACACAGTCAATAGAAACAATTTTGAAGGTATAAGGGTTGATTCTACTCTCTTTCTCTCATCAAATTTATTAACAGCTCTCATCAAGGTTTTGTACCATATTCCATTTGAAATTGAAACACTTGCAAAAAACTCTTTGGGCTTCCTAATTAAAGATGTGAAAAGAGGCAATCGCAAGAAAAGACAGCCTTTTAGTTGAAAAGACCTCCATCTTAATTGACAAATGGAAGGAAAAGCAAAAGAGAAATACAAATAACGTGAATGGAAAACGCGAGATGAGTGAGCAATGTACAAAAAAAAAATGACTCGAAACATGTTTTATCAGCATCATTTATTTCCCTTTATGTTCTACTTTGTTTAGCATCTCCATCTGGCTTGTCAACACATGAACTTCCTCGAAAGCAGCTTAAGCTTGCTATTCAAAAAGAACCACCAGCCAGAGCAAAAGCAATGGCAGATCCAAATTTCTTTTCAAATTTAAAAGAAATCAAAAAAATTAATCCTAATACTCGCCCAGTGTATCATGTGGATAGAATACTTGAAAACATATCCAAGACGGAAAAGGGTGAATCAAGTGGCAACCATCTGAATAGAGCGTCTGTTACAGCCCTCAATAACTACTCAGATGCCACAGGTGTCAAGCGAACGGCAATGAGCGAGATGAGTCTAGCTTCTAAAGTGCTAGATCCTAACCGAAAGCGAGTTAGATTCAAAGAAAATTTGGTTGAAGTTAGAGAGTATGAACGTAATCCTGAAGAATGGACTAGTTTTGTAAGTATACTATGAAAAAAAAAGAGAGAAGCGAAATGCATGCTCAACGATAACCATAGGATATACCTGAAGAATTCAATCAATATAACCAAAATATGGCAGTGGATGGTATGCATTTCAACAGTCCACCACAAATTGCTTGGTATACACCCCACGAAATAGTCTTTGATGCGGATGCCAATCCAAACCTAGTCATTCCAAAGTCAGTTTGTAGTTCAGAGACGTCAGAACAAGAAAAGCGCGAAAAACGAGCTCTGGCAGCTACATACATCAGTCCTCAACATATTCCTCCAACACCTGCAGAGCCAGATGAAGTAGCATGTGCTAATGAAGATGGAACTGTACCTATCATCCCTTTGGCAGATACCGATATGTCTTCAGCTCCAGCAGCAACCACACCTTCTACCGCAAGTGTGTTGGCTTCTAACCTAAATGTTGCTGCTGCCCTAGCAGCAACTATGGAGCCTCAAAACATGCAACCTCACCAGCAACATCATGTAGCATCTGGTCCTGCCAACTCAGGGTATTACTCTTCTTTACCATACACGCCTGTTCCTCCACAGCCATTGCCCTCACAATCAACAGCACCACCCATGACCTCTATTCTAGCTAAAGCAAATCAACCAGAGATTACAAACCAAGCGGTAGAAAATATGCTCAAAAATACCCCAGGGTAAGTCAAGTGGCAACCCCCCCCCTCATTCTCTATTATTTTGCTGATTTTGATTCCGTTATATCCTATTAGAATTATGCAGCAGTTAAAGCAGTTGTCCTTTTTGGCAAACGGAGGTGCTTTTGGTGCAGTGAGCAGTCCTCAACCGGTAGTAAATTCTCAGCCGATGGTAAATTTACAGCAGGCTGCTATCCATCCTGAGTCACAAGTGACATACCAAGTGCCCCAAGCCAATTATGCTATGTCTCAACAAATACAATATCAACCGCATCAGCAAGCACCCGTTCAGCAACCTGTAAGCTCCAAGTATCATGCCGTGAATACAAACACATTAAACTAAATTTTTTTCTCTCTTTTAATTATAAGAATTGGGATATGCCAAATGAAACTTATGTGAACAACCAAACGATCAATCGAAACAAAAAGCCAAAGCGCTTGCCCAAAAAGAATCCTCGCGTCAACAATCGTCCACCCTGTAATTTTTATTACACTCCTGAAGGTTGCCGAAATGGAGATAACTGTCCTTTCAGTCATTAGAATCTCCTCTCTATACATATATTTATTATTGTAATTTTAATGCTCAAAAATTTAATGCAAAGGCATATTGTAGCGTACTGTCTATTCGACACCTTCTTTACTTCTACTTGGATAGAGCTTATATTGCCAGCATATGTTTTACTCAACCTGCTTTCATTGTATATATGTATTTTCGTTTTCAATAAAAATTGAATGCCAATAGCTTGGAGAGTTTGGAAGAATAAAAAGGTCCTTTTTTTTTTAACTGCTTGAGTACTCTGGTAGAGACAGATCTTTACACTTTTTAGGTGTACACACTTGGATTAATACGAAATGCAGGTGAGTATCTTAATGCATTAAAATTATATTAGATAAAAAAAAAAGAAGCTATTGGAAGGATAGTGGTCTGGTCCTTGCCAGTTGTTTCTCTCCACTATATGAAATGTTATGAAGGTGCATTGTAATGCAGATCTATCTATATGCTTAAATACAAATGATTAACAACTGACGATCCATTTTCAAGAGAAGAAAAAAGCATTTGTCAGCTTATATATCTAACTGTTCTTTTGCATTCTATTTAGAGAAAATAAATGATGCTTAAGTTTAATAGATTTTTGCATGAAATTGGTTGTCAGTGGCGAATTCATTCTCACATTTTGCCTTGTATGTGCAAGCTAATATGTAAGCTTACAGTTTTTTTTTACTTGTTGGTAAAACAAAGTTGATTGACGTATGCAAGATTTCTACTCTAGAAAAGAAAATAAAGGGCAACTTCTTGTTTGACCAAAGCTTTTGAGAAAGGGGAGAAGGGGAAAGTCTACATAAATATGTTTGCCTATCTGGCAGTTTATCAAATTAAAATGTACATTTTATCTCGCATATACTATAATAAATCAAATACTAACACATGCGAAACCATCACATCTTTTTTAATGCTTTACTTTACTGACAGTAACTGGTCACTCTGACACTATAACGCATTTTAGCTTTTTGTTTGAATGCTGTAAAACAATAGATATCAAAAAGAGAGCGGACTTGGGGTAAAAATAAACTGATTTATGAATACCCAAAAGAAGTTAGCGCAGACATGCTGAGATCGAAAATCCAGTAACAATAATTGTAAGCCAGGACTACAATACTCCAAAAATAAGTCTTGAATGTGTAGAGTAAAGTTTATTTCATTTAATGAACTGTAGCAATGAACAAAAAGGCAATTTTGTCAGTGCGTCTGCAGATTAGTGACTCTCGAATATGCATCATAACATTCTTTGAATAGCCTACATAATCCAAGATTTTCTTTAGCAAACAAAAAGATAAAGCTTGGATTTGTTATGCGATCATAGTTTGAGTTAGATAAGAGAGAGAGAAAGAGAAAAAAAAAGGAGGGTGCTGGTTTAGAGTAAGCAGCACTTGTTTGTAAATGAACCAAATGCTCTAGATCTTTTATGTAATGTAGATACATTCATATATTGACCTACTTTTGAAAAAATAAGGGCACTTTAGTTGAAAGACTTTTTGGCTTTTCAACTTCAGAGAATAACTCTCGCGCTTTTCGCTTTATTTGAAGGAGAGACAAATGATGATAGAGAAAGAAAAAAAGAGAGACAAAACATCAGAACTAGTAACCCTGATGAGGCTAAAGCAGCTGATAGACAAAATGCTACGTTGTGCTTCAAATCTTTATCTTTTATCGACTAAAGAAAACCCATCTTTTTATTTTATTTTTTAACAAAGACACATGTGCTTATCTAATGCATCTACTTTTTAGGCTTCTCAAGTGCAACAAGTATTGGGAATACTAGATGTCTGATGAGATTTATCTTAGTCATTGCTACATGCAAATTGAACAATGAGAAGCATATTAAAGCACCAAAGGTCAATCACAGAAAATCAGTGCTACAAAGTCGGTCACACAATCAAAAGCATCTTGTAACAAAAAAAAAAGAAAAGAAAAGAAAGGGCTGTTTGCTTTGAAACTGCTCTTGTCATCATCTTGCTATAATTTCCCTATGAATATTTTGTAGTGAATTATGGTATCTGTAAAAAGAAAGGACAACAAAGCATAGCTGTATTCTTCTTTTCTTCCTTACAATCTAGCCGCGGTGCAACTGGAAGCTAACAATTGGTTGCGGTCATTGATTTCACTCTTTAAACAAGTGATTGTTAAGATTTAAGGCAGATGTCTCTTTTTTTTTTTTGAAGCAAAAGAAAAATTGCCTCAATTTGCTGAATCTGTCAAAGATAAAATGTGAAACTACCTTTACTTTAGTTTCTTTTTTAGTGAATGATTTGGGCAACCACAAAAGACAATCATATAATTGCACACAAAATGCGGAGATGGCGCAAACTCACCTTCTTATTTTCAGTCTTTCATGCCCCGTCAAAAGTTTATGTTACAATTGTTTCTTAACAAAACAAGACAAGACCATACTTTAACACTTATTTGATGAAATGAGCTATTGAATCATTATGAGGATATTGCTACTTGTGTCAAACTTTGTATGTTTACCAAAAAGCTTTACTGCAAGTTATTTTTTTTTATAAAGTTTTGATTCAAGATTTTATGTTTTTTTACTCTCCTCTATCTTTTTTTTTTGCTCAAGGTAACTACATTTAACTTGTATGCTTTTTTTTGTTGTTGTATGTAGAAGGAGTTTCAAATCTATTTCGGATTACTTTTAAGCAAAAAGGATAAGGACTAAGTACTTGAGAATACATACCGCGCAATATATAAAAATAAAATAATAGTGATATAAAAAAAAAAACTAGTATAAAAAAAAAAGAAGGCCCCCATGAAATTACAGGTCGAGACCTTCACTTATAATTTGATTGTGAGACAGAGCAACAAATTGAAATATGTTGTTGTTTCTTTTGGGTGATGTAATCACAAATTGCCTTTCATATCAGTTGCCATGAAAACTCTATCTTCGGCTCTAATCTTGTATTCTTTAAGAGCATGCGTAGATCTCTTTTAGAATAAGATTCGAAGAAAAGTATCGGATATTGATTTTTTTTAGCTTTCTACTGTGTGATACAAAAGACTTTCTATTCTCAAAATGAAGCACAATTTGATTTTTTTTTATTAGAAAGGTGTGCAAATTATTTACATGGCCAAAAGGAAAGTCAGCGGATTTACAAGGAAGCAAAGGATATGAGATATAAAGGAGCTGGGTTGAAGGATTTCGGTTGTGTCCAAAGCAAAGAGAATATAAATAAAATCATAAGCAAAATGTACAGGGCATAATAGAAGGAATGGAAGGAACTAAATATATGTATAAAAGAATAAAAAGAGAGAGAGAGAGAGAGAGAGAGAAATTTTATACGCTAACAAACAGGTTGACTGAGTTAGCATTCCCTCTGCTCTCGAAAGCCATCTGAATGTCTTCGTTTGAATTGATGGTAATCAAATCGCCGTCTTCGTCTTGGTATCTTAGTCTCAAGGTGTCTTGAGGATACAAGTTGCCTATCAATCTGATCTTACGATCTACCTTCTCCATCAACACTTCAAAAGAAATATCCAATGGGCACATGACAACGTAAATTCCAGCATTGTAATTGAGCTTAAGCTTGAGTGTGCCTGGTGCAGCAAGATGAGGTGATGAAATGGGGGATATCGTAGTGTTTGAGTTCATGCGAGCAGGAAATTCTAATGGTGAGGGCGGCATATGATATAATGTACGTGAATTAAACGATGGAAGCTGCATAGTATCTTCCCATTGTGGTTGTCTTGAGTTTTGGTTGTGAATATTGGGGCTGCTTTGTGACCTTAATCGAGGAAGCTGTTGCAGATGGTACACAGAAGGAATGGTAGGTGGGTAGGCTGGTGTGGCAGCAGAGTGAGATTGACTGCGGTTGATATAAGGAGGGTAAAATTTGATGTCATCTACATTCTCATTATCTGGAACCATAAATTTGGTGGCAATGTCTACTAGAGCAGATGAATCGCGCATGCCAGCACGGGTACGGGAAGACGAAGTGGGCGAGGAAGGAGTCGAAGGTGGCGGTGATGCAGGATAGCTATAATCACTTGAGTTGTGTGTTCCTGTACTAGTGCTTGTACGAGGATGTGGTGTAGTTGTGTAGCGTTGCTGCTTAGCATCGGTAGTATTGCGGGATGCTTTGGGTCTTCCAGAGATTGTATTAAACAAGTGTGCCGATATAGAGTTTGATCGTGAGCGAGATTGTTGTGGCTGAAGTTCTTCTGCTTCGTCATCTGAATCTTCTGCCTCTTCTTCCTCGTCATCTGTACGGAATGAAGAAGGTACATTCTGAGCAGCATTCTTCATGGACGCAAGCTGTGTATTGGAGACATTTGATTTCATAGGTGAAATCTTTCGCTTCAGAGTAGATTCCCAAAGCTTGACTTGTTCTTCGTTACGGAGGCGAAAGAGAACATGATCCACATCGTTATCCTTCCAATCCACACGAAGATACCAGTTACCTTCACCGAGAGATAAGTTACGAACTGACAAGATACGACGAATGTCAATCAAGCCTTTGGGCTGTAAGCTTCCTCTTCGCTTCTTCTTGATAGAAATTGTGTTTGTCTTTACGCCTTTGGCTTTGTTGGCTTCTTTCGTTTCTTTACAGATCAACAGGTATTTCTCAAAAAAGAAGACAAACATTTCTTTCTCTGTCTCATCTGATTGTTGTAGCACTAGCTTATCATGTAATAAGAGGCTTCCAAAATTTTCGATACGTTTGACACGGAAATCGTCCATTCTTCGTTTTAGATCATCTAACACTTGAATATTTTCGTGCTTTCTTTGGGTCTCATTGACCCTCTCTGTGACACGTTTAACAGACTCTAACCCAGTTTCCATGTCATCAAAATGAGGCCAATCAGGTTGTGTTGCCTTGATCAATTGCTGAAGCAGTAAAGGGTATTTACAGATACGTTGAACAGGCTTAATTAACATGGAAGGTAACTCGTATTGAGGATTGAGGATATTGGCCAACTTTTGTAACTTTGGTGCTTCTTGAACTACTAGGTCTTGAGCAGAAAAGTAGTTTGAGCAGTATGGTTCATAGACAGTAAATTGTTCTTCCATTTGAGTAAACAGTAAGCCGAAATTCTGTTCCTCAGGAGACTTTTCGGCAATTTCTTCCAATTGAAATAAAAATCGACGTTGAAAATCAACAAGTGTATTGAGATTACCAAAAAGGTAATGTATGGTATCTGGATTTAAAATGTCGTTCATTTGTAATTCACGCATGTAATTCTAAGTTGGGTTAGTTAATCCAAATTGACAAATGAGATTTTGGTCACTTTTTTTTCTTTCTTACTTGTAGTACTTCTAAGTCTTGTACGTATTTACGCTCTGTTTCAAGTAGTTCATGAACTACTCTCTCTCTAGTATCTTTAGGGGCATTTGTTGAATTTCTATTTTCGGATGAGCGAGAACTAATGATACCCTTTTCCTCCAAGAGTTGTAAAACTAGGTCAATCGTATTTACGACCTGAAATGAAAGTCAGAACAATGGAATTTGTTTTCTTTTTTTTTTCGTGTGTATGCATTGATTATGCTTACTTTGACAAAACCGTTTGTGTTATCCTTATAGAGGTCCGACAGTGTGAACAAATCACCTTCTTTGAATTCTAATTGGTTGCGACAGGCAACGATAAAATGATAGACTGTCTTTTTGCATTCATTGACTTGCTGTGACTGAGAGAATTCAAGTTTGAGAGGTTGATTGGGGTGTAAGGCATTGAAGAGAGTAACAAGAGGGGCACCTCTTCTACAGAGATCCCATAGTTTGCTGAGAGGATCATTTGAATTATGGCTAACGTTTGATTCTGAAGACATGACAGAAGAGTTGGATGATAGGACTGGACCGAAACTGTCATGATCCAGATAATATGACATTCCTTCTACAAGCGCTAGTCTATCAAGTACCGAGCGACATTTGTGGTATAAAGATGTCCCCGAGGAGGGCTTGTTGGTGATAGAGACAGAAGGCAGAGGCACTTCAATCATGTTTGTAGCTACTGTGCTAATAGCAGCTATTGAAGGTGATCTGTTCTTCAACGTCAATGTTGCCATTTCTTTTATATATTCAAAAACAAAGCAAAAAAAAAAAAGAGAGAGCAAAAAGAAAGAAAAAGAAAAATAAAAAAAGAAAGAAGAAAAAGTAAAAGAAAAAGAGGAATTAAAATCAAACTTCAATATTTATATACAAATTGATAGAGTGTTTCAAGGCACACAAAAATTTACCTGATCACCTGGTGCTTCACAGTCGGAGAGCAAATACAAACCTTCTTTCTTTTTACCGTGTAACACAATAGATGATTGATTATTAACCTGTCTTTAATGATACACTTTTTTTAATTTCTTTTTTATTTTTCAGTCCGACCTGATTTGGCATACAAATCGAGAACATTGAGTTCAATAATAAAAAAAAGGTTTCTTTATAAGGCAATTAGCGCTCATACATTATTTGATGATTTCGTCAAAGCACTACCAAAAAAAGAGGGGGGGGGGGGAAACAAGAGAGGATAGAAAGATAAACTGTCATTATTTCCCCCCTCTCTCTTTCTCCCTTCTTCCTCCCCCCTTCAAAAACTTGTCATTGTTATGATAGTTTTCTGCTAAGCTCTGATGTACCAGTCAGATACGCACATAGGTATTGTGAGCTTATTCTTTATTATTGTTTCATTCGGAAAAGTGCTGATAGTTTGTGAAAATAACATACAGAAAGACCAATGAGATAAGAAGGGACCACTGTCTGCATAAAGAATTGAGATCGGCTGTATAAAGCGTCATTTCGAATCAACAAAAAGACTTTATTCTTTTCGTGCACGCTGTATTCGCTTCTTCGAATGCCATATCGTAAGAGCTTTTGAGTAAACCAACAAAGACTCATTGTTAAACCAATAGTCAGTCCTCCAATCATATAGTAGGGTACGGGTATATTGCTTCGGGTCAAAAGAGGAAAATGGAATGTATCTTCGCCTCTCTGTAACTTGCCTTTATGCTTCATCATGAATTTATATATCATTCCCCATAAGCTTGAAGTAAGCAAGAGATACATTCTATTCTTTATCTTTCTTGTCTGACAATATCGCTTTTGTAGAGCTTGTAGCGACTTGCATTCTCTTTGAATATGTATCACTGGAATTTCATTGGACACTAAAATGCAAAGTTCTTCAGGATTAGATATGCCTATTCCGAGAATAGGTAATGATCTGTTCCTCTTCATCCGTTTCTTGATCTCATCTTCTCTCCACTTTTCTTTTGCAAACTCTACAATACGCGTGACTTCCTTTGAGTCAAGCGAGGATAGCCTTGAAGATATAATGCAAGAAGAAGGCAAGTCTATCATTTGCCCTATCTGCGTATGTACAAAAAAAAAAAAAGAACAAGAAAACCAAAAAGTAAAAAACTGAGCCTTACTAACTCGATTTCTTATTGGCTGAATTAATATTGCTAATAGTTTGCTTTTCCCATTGAAACCATCATTATTTGAGTCGTATTACAAGCACTTGTAGATTATTAAAGCAACTTTTTCTTAAAACGAAGTTATTAACAAAATAAGGAATCTTATATTTTCACACTTTACTTGCTCACTTTTTTTTATAGAAATGATCTGTAGAAAAGAAAATTCACAGCTAACATTCGTTCACTTTCGGCTTGATTTTACTTGTTTATCATCGCAAAGGCTTTTGTAGTCATATCTTAAGATGAACAAGAAGCTTGTTTTTTTTTCTGGGAGGAAATAGCTTCCCCATGCCACTGTTATACTGCTACTGATTTGACACTTTAGCTAAAACTCTTGTTTTTCTTTCTCTTCATTCTCACTTTTCATACTATATCATTTACTTTTCATAAACAGGGCTATCAAATCTATAGCATTCTACTCTAAGTTCTAGATTCACAGGAGAATAGGCAGATTTTAAGCTTCATGTTGATTGGTCATGCTTTCCAAGTTCTTTGCATTATCACTAATTAAGTTAAAAAGCAAATGAACGACTGCTGGCAATATCAAACTTTGCATTATAATTTTTTTTGGCTTAATTATGCTTTGGAACTCAGTCTGACGACTGCTATAATTTTAGCTTGTCAATCATCAATAATGTGCAGTTCAAGATAGACAATCAGAAAGGAAATGAGACCAAGATCACTAGTATGTTTTTAACATTCTTTTAATATAAAACGATATCTATTGTAAGGTTTTACTCTAATGGGGCTAAAAACAGAGGAAAAGAAATGAGAAATAAACCTATGAGGTAGAGTTTTGAATCCATGGATCATAAAAAAAGAAGGATTATCTTTCTTCTTGTTAGCAAAGACAAATGTTAAGTTTTACAAGCACTTTTATCTACAGGAACAAGCTTACATAATGAGACGTATCTCGATTTAACAGTAGTTCCTTTTTTTAGCATTGCTTCTTTTCTTGCTTTTTGTGTCATACCATGCACTACTTTGCATGACTAGCAATTGTACCTCTTACGCAGCAGCCTAAAAGAAAAAACTGCTGCTATCAGAAGCTTGGTGTTTATGCTATAAATGTAGAATATAGAAATAAGATAACAACTGCTCAAGATAGAAAAGAATGCAGTAGCCGTTCGATTTAGAGATAGTCAAACACCTCAAACTTGGTCAGACAATATTCTTAAATAAAACATTTATGTTTCAGAAATAGACTACATACAATCAGGAAAGTAATTACTGTATGACTTTTAGAATTACTCCTTGCTCAAGCTTACCTGTAATTTTGAGTTACAGTGCTAACAGAGTTCACATACATATCTTCTAAATAGACATTATACCAACAAACTTGTGTGTGAGCATGGTATCAATAGTTCTAACGGTAACATGTAGTTGCCTTTCTTTCTCTTGATTGCAATATGTGAGAATAGTGCAGGATTATGAAAATAACAATAAATTCACCTGACAAAGATAGCGCGTAGATTGAGTTTGTCCAATAGATAGCTCGCATAAATGACTAGAATTAATTGATTTGTTGAATTATATGCTTGACTCAGACCTTATTTTCTCCCACATGAAGTCATCTATCTATATTTTTCTTTTCTTTTTTGTTTTTTTTCCTTTCATTTTGGTCATGTCTGAAAATGATACGCGAAAAGCTCACCCTTTACCATTCAAGTCAATATACCAAGAGGCCTTGTGGTGTATGTAAAACATGCGCTTCACGTCATAGCTCTATCCTCTCACTAAAGTTTTTTTTTTAATAGCAAATAGAACTATAATTGCAGCATCTGCAGCAGCTGTTGTTGGTGTAGTTTCTGGATATCCAGTAAGCCTTCATTCATTTTGATATAATAATGAACAGAAAAAGAGAGAGAGAGAAGGAGAGAGAAGAACGAATAATATATTAAATAATCTAAAGAGTTTATTCTCAACATGCCTTTGACCTCTAGTTCGATTCAATAAAAACACGACTACAAACTCAGCATTATGATTCGATTGGCGCTTGTATAAAGCAAACATACAGAGATGAGGGGATAAGAGGATTTTTTAGAGGTTTGTCGTTTCAAGGAGCAGCGTAAAGATAACAGGCGGATTTATGGACTTTAAACAATAGGCGTTGTCCCACCATTGGTGACAGTCAGCATTATCAAATCTATCTCATTCTCAGTGTATGAAAACACAAAATCATATTGTAAGCATCACCACCCAGTCTTGTTTGATCGAGACACAATGCTTTCTACAATGTCTGTATCTACATTGGCAGGTGGTGTTAGTGGGGCACTTATTGCCATACTTAGCTGTCCATTTGAATTGGTCAAAGTACAAAAACAGTTAGAGTTTTTATTGCTTCAAACAAGCAGTATTTCAACTGGCGCTACAGTTATGCATATACGTCCACCTAATGAAGTACCAAAGCCTACTATTGTTAACAAAACTACCGTGGGCGCAGGTTTGCCTATCAAACCTACTGCTTGTCCCCCAGTAATCATAAAGTCAAAGCCTCCATTAGCTCCTCCAGATGAAAAACTCTTTACTTCTACCTCAAGCTGGCATTCTGTTCGAGAGATCATAAAAAAAAGAGGGCTTTTTGGACTTTATAGTGGTTTTACACTTCATCTCGGTAAGTTTCTCTCCTAGTTATCTCTTTTATAATATTGGCTATACTCATATCAAACATAAGTTAGAGATACCATAGGAACAGGCGTTTATTTCGGCGGTTACGAAACAACAAAATTTGTTTTAAATGGTAGTCAAAATGCATCTTCTGCAGGGCCATTAACTCAGTTTCTGGCAGGTGGTATATGTGGCATCATGTGTTGGATTGTTGTGTTCCCTTTGGATCTTGTAAAGACTTTGATTCAGAAAGAAATACTAGCTAAAGAACCAAAATACAAAAGTGCAATAGAGTGTATACAAGATATTTATTCTAGAGATAGACTAGCTGGTTTCTACAGAGGCATTACAGTGACCTTAATTCGCGCATTCCCAATACATTCGCTCAACTTCCTTGTATATGAACAGACTCTGTTATTGATAAAACAATTTCGTCAAGACAACACTGCTTGATACAAATAAAATTAAGAATAAGCCTTTTCCAAGAAAGAAAGCTAATTGCACAAAGAAATCAAAAACCTTTTCTATACTTTAGAGAAAAGAAAATCAAGCTTCGCAAACTAATGGCTCTGAATACATAGAGTCTATCAAAAGATACGATTTTCTTTTTGAGCATACGAAGCACTTTGCTCTAATTAGCAAATCTGATTTATATCCTCCCAAACACATTGATTTGTTGACAATCACATCTCTTTCTAATCCAATGGATTTTAGCTCTACATAAAATCAAATTTTGACTTGTCTTTGTTTATACTAAATTAGAAAGAACTTGTTGCGGCTCTAAATAGGTAACAACCTGTTCATGCATTTCTTTCGATTTCTTTAAATCGAGACGGCTTAGAAAAAAAAGAGTTTAGAAGAAAGACAAATAGACACAGATGTTGATGAACGCCAAAGGAGATAGCGCCAGGATAAAAAAGAAGCAATTTAAAAGGAAGATAAAAAGTTTAGTACATTCAAATAAGTGGTTAGACAAAACAAAGTTATTTGTGGCATTATCGTTGAACCACCCAAAGGAGCGTCACATTGGAGGTGGCACATTGCCGAAATGACAGAATAGGAGTTGAGATATATTCAAGTTATCGTCTCGCCCTGATTTCAATTTTCTCTTGATAAAATGTTCCAATTTTCATAAAAGTAGTACCATTAGGTTAGGAGAAATGAGAGGGGGAAATCTGATGTGTGATTTGTCTGGATCGAAGAAGATAAGCATAATGAGCATCGGAAACAACTCTTTTCTTTCCAAAGAAAAAGACAATTAATTTTCTTAAAGTGTTGGAAGTAATCCATGCAATACTATAAACGTAAGCGTCTTTCTGAACGTAGACTTTGACTGTAATTGGGCTTTCTCTTGACCAAGCTTTTCTCTTTGTTGATTGTGAAGGATATCCTGCTTGATCAACATTTACAATTTTCTGTGAATTCACATAGAGATGTATGCCAAATGTTTTACCCAAGTATATTCTTATTATTCATAATTGCTGTTCGAAAAATAAGAATTCAATGGTCTAGACAACACCATTAGGAAGCTCTTATTCTTCTGTTATTATAGTGTCATTAGAAAAAAAAAACTCTTAATGCTTGATAAGGTTCTTTATAAAACAAGAAAGAAACAATTAGGATAAATCATTTGGCTTACTTGTCTACCTAACTTTTCGTTAGTTCGTCATATTGGAACATATGCCTCAAGAAACTGGCTTATGTTTCAAGAGTGCACTTCAATGTTTGGCCTAGTGAATATATAGATTGTTCCAAAGACTGAGAATACTCATTTCGAACTCTTCGATATGATTACAAACAAAAGAGAGCTGTGTGAGCTACTTGGGATTAAGTTTTCTTCTATCTTTTAGGTATATTCTTGTCTTTAGGATTCACTATAGTTTTTGTGTCATTTTTGAAACCTAGCGGCAGCTTGCTTCTTTCCTGTTGAGTTTGTAGCTTGCGGATAGCTTAGTTTGTTTTTAGCAGATGTTACACCAAATCACATTAACTTAATATCTTCTTTTTTCGTGTTTTTTCTTTTCTTTCAATTCGCGTTATAGACTTTTACCAAAGAAAAAAAGAATGGAAATTACACGGCAACAGTTTCCACAAAAGCTATCTGCAGTTCAAAAGGCTATTAAAGAATGCGACTTTATGGCCATTGACACAGAGTTGTCAGGTAGAATATTTTTTTAGTAAAAAAAAGCAAAACAAACAGGGTCACTCAACGAGGCAATGTAGGTCTTCATCGTCCACCAACTTCTGTACGCCTTTACAACATGAAAGATCGTTACCAAGAATACAAAGAGGCAACAGAACGTTTCATTATTATTCAGTTCGGCCTTTGTACCTTTAAATGGGACGAGCCTTCGGGACGATATATTGCAAAGCCTTTCAATTTTTATGTATTTCCCACTAGTATCACTGGTCATATTCAAACAAATCGAATTTTCATGACACAAGCACAGGCATTTGACTTTCTCACAAAGCAGTCGTTTGACTTCAATAAATGGGTATATCAAGGCATCCCATATATGACACGTGTAGAGGAAGAAGAATATGTATTAGCGGCCACAAAGAAGTTGAAGGATGATATGCCTGATATTCCTATTGATCCAAAGGAGATGGATTTTGTAAACGATGCAAGGAAATCAATTCAGGACTTTCTTTCCAAGACAAAGGAGGAATCTGAAGGTGTAAATATAGTAACAAAAAATGCATATCAACGAAGACTTGTATATCAGGAAGCGAGAAAGTAAGTTTTGTAAGAAAATTCTATGTGTATACACTCTTATGGATGCTGACCTTGGTTTATCCAGGTTTCAAGGTGTTACAGCTATAGGTATGCAAGGATTTATCCGAGTCGTGAAGCTCTCAAAGGAGCAACATGACAGCCGTAATAGAGAAAAGCAAGAGAAATTTCAAAAGGACTGCGAAGTTGCTGTAGGTTTCAGAAAGGTTATTGACATGATTTCCGAATCTGGCAAGCTTGTAGTTGGCCACAACATGTTGCTTGATATATGCCATGTCATTGGTCAGTTTGTTGAACCTTTGCCAGACACTTTGTCCGAATTCAAGCTGCTAGCTCATCGTGTATTTCCAAAGTAAGGCTATTTGGGCTCTAACCTCATTACATGTCATACTCACCTTGTATGGCACATCTAGAATGATTGATACAAAGCATATGTCCATGTCAGAACCAGAACTTGCAGTGAGTTTGAATGTGTAATAGAGGATGGAATGATTAGATTGACTAACAGAAACAGACCATTTTTGGGTCAGGTACTTCTCTGGAGACATTGCGTTTCGAAACGAAAAAGGAAACATTCAAGAATCCACATATTGATATGCATGCTGAGTTTCCTCGGTACCTAACTGAAATGGCACATGAAGCTGGTTATGATGCTTTTATGACAGGTGCTGTTTTCCTAAAGATGGTGGGTTATCTTGATGAGCAAAGAAATCCAGAAAAGTATATTGCTATTAGGAGTGAAAGAGAGGCACTTGAAAGAGAAAAAGAGCAAGAGAGAGAAAAGCGCTTACAAAAGAAAGTTGATGCGGATGGCTGGGAAATTAGCGAAGACGAAGATGAACAAGGTGATTCAGCTTGGAATAACGATGAGGAAGAGATATACAACTATGGCTCTATCCAGCTAGATATCGAAGACAAGCAGAAAAAGATGAGCAATGTGTACTCCAGCATTATGAACAAAGCTGCACTTGTCAGAACTGCTTTTGATTATTTTGATTTTATTAATCAAGCACCTGTTTCAGAACAAGTTCAAGCACTTCATATCTCTTATGAACCCGATTTTGAGTTTACAAAAGAGCTTGCTGACACATTGTTTTTAGAAAATGGCAAATATATCATTGAACCTAACGACGATCAATCTTTGTATATCGTTTTCGAGAATCTACGCAAGGACATAAATGACTTGAACATAAGTCATGAAGGACTGACAATTAAGCCTGTAGTTAATCAATATAATAATCAAAATAAAAATTAAGTTTATTGTACTTTATTAAGCAGCAATATCGACTAGGTCGAAATCAAACACTTGATCCGCTATCAATACTTTAACAGGGCCTTGGTCAATAGTACCTTGAGGGACGTTATCTAGTCCTGTGTAGCGAAACATGTCTGCACTGATATCAAATTGTACTTTGACTGTTTCTCCTGCAGGGATATTGATCTTCTGAAAGCCCTTGAGCAACTTGAAGGGAGGTGTCACTCTGCGGAAAGGCTGCTGGACGTACATCAAGACTGTTTCCTTTCCGTCAATGGGACTTGTGTTTGTTATGTTGATGGATATTTCTTTGGGCTCGTGTCCAATTACTAGCTTTTGCTTCACATCTTCTACATTGTTTAGAATACCACCGCTGGTGATATTGCTGTATTCGAATGTGGAATAGCTAAGTCCATGACCAAACTCATAAAGAGGATTGAATAAGTCACTAGTAGGGCGCCAGTAATTCATATTCATGTCGCCCGCATATCTTGGGTAGGTATAAGGGAGCTTGCCGGAAGGATTGAATTTCCCAAAAAGTACTTCGGCAATGGCTTGTCCACCCCAAGGACCAGGAAGGTAAGCTTGTACGATGGCATCGGATTGAGCTTCAACACTGTTAAGAACACGAGGTCTGCCTTCTACAAGAACAGTAATCAGAGGCTTAGTTCCTGCTCTACTTGCAAGTCTATTAAAGTTGTCAATTTGGCCTTGACTTAGTGTCAAGTCATGGATATTTCCGGGTACTAGACAAAGATAGAAATACTTGTTTAGTATCATATACACAAATATGCCCTCAAGACAAATTTACATTCAGAATAAACATGTTCGCCAATACAAACTACAAACGCATCATAGTCATCAATACGTTCATAGACTCCATCCATGTTTATGTCATTTCCATGAATATCAAAACCTGCTGTATGATAGATTGTGACATCGTCTGATGCTGTTCTATTTATGCCTTCTAAAATTGTTATACCGTTGCTATAGAACTGATCATCATTGATGTTGCCATGCCAAAGATCTTCTGTAGCTCTGATCACTGCTTTGTTAGCAACACGTTTATCATGAACTCAGTTATGATATTATTACCCTTGCCATTGAATGGTCCAGCCTCCTGATAGATGACTTAAATTGTCACTTGTAGGACCCAATACTAGAATCTTTTTGATCTTCTTTGTATCCAAGGGTAAAGTAGCATTTTCATTCTTTAACAATGTTATTGATTCACGGGCTGATTCTAAAGAAACCTGTATGTCACTTTCTTCTTGCATGCGCAACTGAAGCTTTTTGTCTGCTCGCCAGCCTTCTGGCTCTAAAAGGCCCAAATCCTTCTTTAGCTGAAGTAGACGTGCAACTGATTCATCTACACGCTCCATGGGGATAGCTCCCTCATTGACCAGCTTCATCATTGATTCAAAAAATATAACATTCTTAGGCACCATTGACATATCAATGCTTGTATCTCCAATAGCCATGCGTACAGCATCTTTATGTGTAGCAGCTACCATGTGTTTTGTATGCAGGTTTTCGATTTCTTCATAATCTGTAACAAGCATTCCCTGAAATTTCATCTCGTCCCGCAAAAGTTTACGAAGGTACTTGTTTGAAGATACTACAGGTTCTCCATTTATGTCAATGTAACTTTCCATAGCAGTAGCAACACCTGCATCAATTGCTGCTTGGAATCCAGGAGCAAAAATATCGTAAATAGTTTTTTCAGACACAACAGTAGAATCTCTATCTAATCCACTTTATACTGTTCGTTAGAGAATACTATATCATCTTACTAGTATCGCTTTTCTCTTCTCTTACCTCCAAGGGGCACCATAGGCGATAAAATGCTTCATACATGCTGCTACTTTTGTCCTGTCTGATTTATATTTGCCTTGATATCCTCGAATAGCAGCAACGCCCATGACTGAAGATAAATGTGGATCCTCTCCAAAGTTTTCGTATACGCGGGGCCATTGCTTGTTTACAGGGATATCAAGCACAGGAGCAAATGTCCTGAACAAAAAGTAAAAGCGTTATACAGCGTTTTTCTTGACTGCCAATAGAGATGAAAATGAATTAAATGATTACCATTGTACACCAGCAGCTCGGGTATCTTTTGCAGTGATAGAAGCTGCCTTGTAAGCAAGCTCTGGGTTGAAACTTGCAGCCATATTTATGCCGTGAGGAAATATAGTAGCTAAGTGCAACTAGTAAGAAAGACAGATTTTTTTTTTACTTCTAAAATGATATGATACATACTGTTTGCTACATAGTGTGCTCCATGTATATGATCGAGTCTGAATTAAATATGAATACAAGTGAGAATTGCTGCATAATACCAATAAATGTATCCTACCCATATATTATTGGTATTTTGTAAGTTGTATTAACAGACAAAGTAATCTGTTGGATCTCTCCTATTATTCTTGAATACTCTACGGGATTATAGTTGTATCCGTTACTATCAAATATTGAGCACATAATGAGCTGTTGTTTTTTTCTTTCTCTCTAGCTTTTTTCTTTTCAGGCAGCTTACTTTGAGATTTGATTCAGATAGGATCCAACAAAATAATTCTCAGCATAATTTCTGACAGCAGCACGGTTGAGTGTGCCGTTCTTGTGCATGACAACTTCCTGATCCATCTGTGTCATTTGGCCAATTTTTTCAGGAAGGGTCATCTTTTGTACCATTCGCATAATGTTTGCGTCTATTTCTGAGCTTGGCCTGTCATATTCTGATGCATCAAGTGTGCCGTAGATATGGCGTTCTGCGTTTAGTATAGCATTAGCAAAGGTGGCCATTGCCAGCAGGTATATACTATATTTGATTGAGGTCATGATCCGTTCCTTCGGGAAAAAGAAAAGGTACGCAAATTGAATTTTTGGGTTGTGTTAATTTAACTTGTTAGCACAACATACTTCAGTTAGAATGGCATTCCCTAGCTACATTTTGATTTATAACATTTTTTTTTCTAGATTTATTTGTTTCTTGCTCCATTCCATTAGATCAGTTGGCCTCCAGCTACTATTTCTTAAATAAGACAACAAGCATTGAATGTCTGTATTTTTAAGTTATTGCAATGTCTGCTTTGAAGCCTATGGGCATTAACAAGTTAAGAGTTATACAAATACATCAATAGTATATTGTAGCCTTTTGGCAACAGAAAAAGTCAAATGTTTGTTCCTTGCTATGCAAACATTCTATACATTAGTAACGAAAAACAAAAGCAAATTGATATGGTCATGAATCGATTCATTGAATGTCTATACGGTTTTTGCGACTCAAAATCCTTGTTAGTTATTGCGCATTTTATTGAATTATGAGATGTCAATCTTATAGTGGCATGGTATATAATCAAAGAAGAGATTATTCTCTAGTTTTTAATTTTTGATTTTCAACTGTCTGTGCAGAAACCACTCCTTAAACAGGAGTCTTTAGGTTTGTTCATACAACAAGAGACTATAAATTGTTTCATAAAGAAATCTAATGCAGTTCAATTTTCACTAAATTACATAACAGAAAAGAGATCTAGCTTTGTATTTTTTTTATTTCCTGCTTCATATTCTATTTTATTTATGAAATGCATGCTGTCTTTATTATACAACAGAATTTTTAAATATGTGCGCATATGATAACTGAGGATTTGTATTTCAATACTAGATTGAATCTAGTCTAATAAGAGCTATAACATTATGAAGTGACAACTAAAGTAAAGCATTGTTGTTAACTAGAAGAAAAGCACTTTATGTCCAAGTTGCTTTTGACATCATATCCAAAGGGTTTGTTTTTGAATAATGAGAATGGTATATGCGCACGCATACATGCAATGGTTAATGAAACAATTTAGCTTTTGTAGAACAAGAATAACGATAGAGTACTTTTCTGATAGATGTTGATATCTTGTTATTTTCAGGCTGTTGTGTTACTTTGTTTCTTGAAAGCGAAATCATCTGGCTAGATCCTTGACTTTCTTGGAAATATGACAAGTGTGAATGTTGGTAGATCGAGGCTTTTGTTATGTCACAAGTGCAAAATACGATTAAACTACGATAAGCTGTTAACCTAAATGGGAAACATCTCTTTCTATAAATTGTCATACTTCTTTTTTAGTGTTAGTATTATTCATACGCGCTCAGATCTTGATTTGTTTACTGATGATGGCTTACAAAAAAAAAAAGCTGTATAGATTGGCTCAATAGTTTTCATAAGGGAAAGTTGAGTGTATTTTTATTGTATGGAGGCATCGCATAGCCCTATTAAACCAAAACAAGCAATAGTTAAAGACAAAAATTTAATGTTTTTAAAAAGTTTATTTCTAGAGTTAACGATGTTGTAGCTAATCATATTTAAAGAGTCCTTTGGAAGCTTCTGTCGTGCCCATATTAGAATTTCTGATATTGAGGAATTAGATGATTCAGGATAACGGACTGAACTCCATAAGTATACTTTGAAAAACCGTTCCTATTGCATGCTTGAATTAGCAATATGTGGAATAGACCAGACCATTTAGATTAAAAATTTTCTTTTAAATCTTTTGACGAATACTAGCAGAATCCTCCCGCATGCTATTTGCGAGCAGCCTTACTCGAGGATTAGTTTGGACCACCTGCTCTCAATCGAAATGGCATGCAAGAGATTACCCTCCTCACTGGCGATTTCTTGCATTTATCTTGATATTCTACAACATTTTGCCTTTGCTATCCTTACTTGTTTAAGATACAGAAAAAGGATGAGCAATTGCCAGTGAGGAGCAAAACTAAGGCTTCGAAAGGAAATCCAGTGTGATTTGGCTCGCATTTTCGATACCCAACTTGCAAGAAAGGCACAACAGAAAGCTATCTGGAAAGAAGGAAGGAAGAAGAGGAAAGAAGGGAGCAACACCGAATTATCATGTGTCAAGGGCGTAAGAGACCATCATGTGCCTTGAGCAGAACCCAATTTTTGGTCGCAAGCTACAGATGCAATAATCCTAAGCTTTTCCCAAGCATATCATTGCAAGACCCCCTATAAGATTTGCTGCTTTTGCTGAATCCATAAATGTCCTACTTTCATATGTTAAAAGAACTTTAAATGTTTGTAGAAGAAAAAGAGAAAAAGTTTTTTTAAGTTCTTGCTGCTCACTATGTACTATTCACCGTCTGCGTCACCAAGCGAGCTTTGAAATTAAGGTAAGCCATCGATTTTTAAAACACAGTTAAAGACTTACACTTAGTTACTGTACTAAAATAAGCATTTATATAGCTTATTACTTGGAAATTGCTAAATACATAAAAAAAAAGAAATGAACCCTGAAATTAAACAGAGATACAGAACAAAAAAAGTGCAAAGCTAACTACTGATTTTGTGCCTGTCATAACTCTTTGTGTCTATAATCACAAACAATTGTCTGTGCTAGTACTATGAATGAATCGAATTTGTGTTTATTTTATTTTTTTGAAACAACAATGAAAAATTACAAGTTGTCGCATGGAGTTCAAAGTCAGAAAATTCGGAATTGTATTCCGTAACTTCATTTATGATGATAAGTTATCGAATTCAAGTTTTACAGCTTGAATTGCATATGTTGCTATTTGCATAGCTTTTTCTTTATAGACATCCCATAAAATGTCGAGTCAACAAGGCGATATAACAACTTTTTCTATTCGAAATAACACTTTGCAAATTGATTTCATGCTGTTTTTCTTCCCCTGAGGTTTAAATTGCCGCTTTAAACTTTTGCATATTAAAATGTCGACTTGGGCTGTTTAGTAGAATCTGCAAACAACTGACAGTTCTGAACATGAAGATGTTATGATCGGATTTGAAAGGTAAGATCAGATAAAGAAAAGAAAGAATACGTTTTGCCTCATGAATTAGAAAGATATTCCCATTTTCGAATTCATGTATTCCTTCAAAACATCTGCTTAAACCAATAGTGATTACATACAAGAGTAGATAGAAGGGACATATTCACAGAGTGGTTTAATATGACAGCTTTAGTTCCAAAAACACCATTATCTCTAAGAAAGGCTACCACGATCTTTAAAGGGAGCACGGATCTATTCCTTCTCTTATCATAACTTGATATTCAGTCTTGAGTTCTCATGTAGTACATGAATTCATGATTAATGATCAGCTGGAATTTGGCAAAATCTCTTGTTCAAAAGGCTTCAGTTTACCAAAAGATTCTTTCAATGAGTTTCAACTTAATTTACAAGATCATATGAACAATAGGCTGAGAATGATCCTCGAGTCTAAATTATACCTGCAGAATATCAAATCTCTGACCTAATCTCAAAA
The DNA here is from genome assembly GCA_025331445.1 of Blakeslea trispora. Classification (NCBI taxonomy): domain Eukaryota; kingdom Fungi; phylum Mucoromycota; class Mucoromycetes; order Mucorales; family Choanephoraceae; genus Blakeslea; species Blakeslea trispora. Next base: position 311,095 of record JAIWNE010000019.1, on the reverse strand, counting down.
ATACATCACTCATTCTTTTAACCTTCAGTCAAATTGTTCTAATTCGTCATTTTAATCACAAAGGGAATTGATGGAATCATATGAAACCCTCGTACAGTACAAGTATACATTATATAATTGACGTAGGTAAAATGTAATGTCGATTGCCATATTTGGTATAGACTATTTAATAGAAAATCTTCAATTTCATGCATACAAACAATCTTCTTTCTTTATCCTATTCTTTTTATTTTTTTAAAAAAAAATATGGCGAGTGTTGTCAAATACAACTCGGTGGGCCAGACAACCCATGAAATGGGCACCACGTCTGAACTTGAAAACGTACAACGAGAAAAGAACGAAAAAGAAATCGAAGAGATCGAAGCCAAAAACAATGTGCAATCAGATGCAGAAGAAAAACATCAAGAGATTGAAAACAAAAAGCATCCAGGAAACGAAATCGATGCTTCTGGCAGAGTTTTCTCAAAGTCTCAAAGTTTCGAAAATGAAGCAAATGACGACAAGATCAATGAACAAAACAGCCTTAGTAACAATCAAAATGAAGCTCCTATGAATGTTCAGCAGCAAAATGTAGCCAACTCATTGAAAAAGGGACAACTGAGAAGATCCGACAGCTTAGGTAGTAACCGTCATCTACATCGCCGCCATAGTACATCCTCGAGCTTTAGAGCAAGCCGCCGTCCCCAGCACCGACGCTTGGGAAGTCAGCCCTCTACTTTTAATCAAACTTTTGAATCAACAATGTCTAATCTCGGCACAATATTCAACCCAACAGATCCAGACATTGATAACCATGCTGCAAAGATAAAAAGACCAATGCCTTTAAAGCCTGTGTCGCCAGATGATATAGTCTATGGTCTTCAATTACAGGCTATGAAATATATCATTGTTGCTTGCTTTGTTTGTTACTTGTTAGGTCGACTTCGATTTGGATATGTCATTGGTATAATGATTATTGGCTTATGTGCTTGGTCTTATTGGAATTTGGGTCAAACAGTTGTAGAAGGACTTGAATGGCAGTTGGAAAAAATAGAAAACATGAAAACTGTATGTTGTTTGATATGTACAGGGAGGTTTATTTGTTTAGCTAATCATTATATAGCTATACACTTCTGAGGGCGAGTCAGTTGAATGGCTCAATTATATGATTGAAAAGCTCTGGCGTTCCATCAATCCTGAACTGTTTACCGATATTGAGGATTTGCTCGAAGATACATTGCAAAGTGTAGCCCCCAGTTTTATTGTAAGTTTCTGTTTTTTTTTGAATCAGTTAGGATTAAGACCTGTTGCATAATTTAGCAAGCCATCAAGGTTTCTGATTTTGATATTGGTGTGCAAGCTCCGCGTATCCAAATGTACGTAAATAAACATCATTCCAACGTCATTTACTAACCGGTCAATAGGATTCGCATGTTTCCTCCATTACCTGGTCAACCAGAAGAAAGCATAGTAAGTGAGAGAGAAATCGGTAGCTCAGAGTTAGGTTGCTTATTTCCCTTGCTTTTAGTTTGGTGAAGCTTCTTTTAGCTTTCATGCAAATCCTCTTTCTTCATTCGTTACCAACAGAGGAGTTAGTTCAGCTCCGCCCGGTTTATCTATCCGATTTCAGACTGCTTTAAAGGCTCCCTTGGATGTTAAGGCTGAGTTGACTGCATTGTCTGCAAAAGTTAGATTCAAGTTAATAACATGTCCAGAAATGCCTTTCATATCTAAAGCAACTATTGCTTTCACAAGAGTGCCCAAGATTGAGACTGGTGTCATGCCATTAACAAAGCACTTGAACATCATGAATGTGAGTAGTAGATTTATTGTTATCTTTTTTTCTTTGCATTAATATACCTTTTTTTTTATACTAGCTACCTACCATCAAGACTCTTGTCAATGAAGGAATCAAGTTGGGTTTTGCAGATCTTGTTGATCCAAAGAGTATTACTCTCGATGTAAAGGCGCTGATTGGTCTTTTCAATCAAGATACGAATGCAATTGGTGTTGTTGTAGCAGAAATCCGAGAGGCAACTCGAGATGGATCTATTCAATTCCAAGGTAAGCAAAATATGGATACAAGAGAAAAAGTACTTTGCTGATTTGATTTTAGATATGGAAGACTCTTATGCAACCCTTTCGTTGAACACACAACCCAAAAAGACAAGCTCAACTACGCGTGTACTTACTAATGATAAGGATCCACGATGGAACGAAAACCTTTATATATTGGTTTCTAAAGGTAAGAACAAAGGTCAAAGATAGCCATCATGCATACTTATTTTATAATTTGTTTACAGATGACATTGTGTCTGAAACTAAAATACAGATCAAGGTTTGGGATGCTGATAAAGTAAAGTTTGATGATATGTGGGGCTCTATCTCGATTCCGATCAAAGACGCTGTTCAAGCAGAATTTGACAAGATCGGAAATATTGTAAACTGGTGTCATGAAGAGCGCGTTATATTCGATGGGTAAGAACATCAAAGCATATATGCTATATACATACATCTCACTCTCACATCTATCTAGTTGGGCTCCTATCGATGGCAAAGATGATGCTCGTTCCAAGATTAAGCTTAATTTCAAGCTAAGCTTCCATCCCAAGTACCCTACTCCCAATATGGAAATATTCACTAGTAACAACATGGACATCAAGAAACAACCCAAGGCTGTTCAAGAGCGGGATGAAAGACAAAAAAGCGAATTGCTTGATGTGCCCGTGCCTTCTGAGCACAGCAATGGTATACTCTCTGTTCAGATTCAACAAGCTGTCGATTTAGAAATCGGCGATCCAGAAGTCTTGCCTACCTCAGAAGAATTTAAGCACCCTTATAGTCCTCACAAGGTTGTTAGTCCTTATGCTGTGCTCTATGTGAATGACAATAAGGTCTATCGAACCCGAACCAAATTGAAGAACCCAAGTCCTCACTGGAATGCTTTGACTGAGCAGTTCATCAAGGACATCAATAACACTACTATTCGTATCTCTATCAAAAATTCAGTTGACCTTGAACGAGATCCTGTTTTGGGAACACGGTGTATGAAGCTAAAAGAACTTTTTGCTGATCAAGAAGGCAAATTCAAAGAAGTACAGAAATGGATTCCTTTAGCTGATGGTATTGGCTTTGGTAAAGTCCTGCTTTCGTTAAAGTATAAGCCTGTCAAATTGACTTTACCTCGTGAACTTCAAGGATGTGGTAAGCTTATAGATTTACTTTTTTCTTATGAGAAAATCTTCGTCTTCTCATATTTATTGATTCGTTTTTTGTTTTTTCTTTTTATTTGTCAGATGTTGGTACACTTGTTGTCGAAAGCCTAAAGTTGGAGAAATTGAACAGCCCATTTTCTGACAGCTACGTCAATTCCACCAAGGCTACACTGGCTCTCAATGTCGATCCTGTTATCCTGAAACGACTCAAATCTCGCAACCTATCTAAAGAGAGTGATGTTGTTGAAGAATCTTCTCATGGGTGGTACGGACAACAACTCTTCTTCCCTCTGATGATGCGTTACCGTACTGCTATCTATGTACATATCAGCCAAGGTTCCATCACATCATCAAAGGCAACTGGACGCTTTTGGCTCAAGGATATGGCCGATAATGATTGGCATTATATCAAAGTCGGATTGCATAAGCATATCAGCGAACGCTCTAAAGAGGCCAATAGAAACGAAGACCGTTGGGGTGAAGAGGGAGATTATGGCTACGTTGTGCTCCGTATGAAAATCACTCCCGGATTCTCTCCTGTTCATACTCGCCTGGCTTCGTTCAATAAAGATTTTGTTGGCTCAGATCCTTTCTATGAAGAGACATTAAAATACAAAGCTCAGAAATGGATCAAGGCTCATGGTGAAAAGCAAAATGAGGACGATCTTGTTAAAGAAGAAACAACCTTGGATCATGACATGCAGTCTGCTATTGAAGAACAAAAATCAAAGTCAATAGACAAGGAAAATGCTTCAGACCTAGATTATGGAAGAAGGAGATCATCAAGCCTTTCATCCGAGTATGGAGAATCTGAATCTGAAGAAGAATATGACTCTGAAGATAATGAACTGCATGCGGGCATGGTAGATCAGAAAAAGAAGAAAAAGAAGATTAGCAAGCATCGTGTTGTTCGAAAGGTAGCATGGGGTCTTGACCAAGTAAAGCACAAGGTCGACACCATTCGGGAAGGATTCAATTCTGAAAGCAGAGCTGGTCGCACTGTCGCCAAGGAAATCTAAACACTTTTTGTAAATAGGCAATTAACAATAACTAATAAATTAGCTCCAAAAGTCTCATGTATCAAACATATCTAGTTTCACATAATTCATGCAATTATAGTGTCTGTTTCTCCAAAATAGACACAAAGATGTATATCAAATGTTTCATCCAAACGTATTCTTGTCACTCATGAGTTCCTTTCAGAATGTGAATGTATAATAGTTGGGACAACATGATTAAAAAGCTTCAATTCTTCTGTTGCAATATTATTATTCACAAAATAAGACCTGCAATACTTGACAAAGTGCGTATTTAGAGCAATAGACATATTGAATGATTCTTGGTACTGTATTATATATGCCTAATCAACCTGCTATCCAAACATAAAGTTATATTTTGTTTTCATATGCTTGAATTGGCTCACGTTTTGAGTTGACTCTAAACAAGGCACTTTTATGAAGGGCTATGTCTTAGAATCTTCCAAGATGATTAATCGCCATCAATGATGGCGTAATAGCGGAATTATAATTCCATCTAATCACAACTCAAGGAATTTCAATATAATAATGCTCTATATAAAGGCCAACAATAAGATGTCAATTATCTTCTTTTTTTTTTCTTCTGTGTTTTTAATAAACTTCTTAAAAGTATGCTGTCTGTACGCACACGCCTCTCATCTACTCTTAACAAGCGCACATTTGCCACTGTTACTGAAGCTGCCAAGAAGCAACCTTCTGTTGACCAGAAATTTAAGGTTGTTGTTGTTGGTGGTGGACCTGGTGGTCTTTCAGGTAGTTTTGAAATTGAAACAATAATTCATCCAATACTCAAATTTGTCTTTGTTTTATATAAATACAGTTTCATCTACTGTCTCCAAATTGCTCGGAAAAAACCAAGTTGCTGTCATCGAACCTTCTCTTAAGCATTACGTAAGTTTGAGGATATATACATAAGCAAAATGTGGGTGTTCTCAGTTGCTCAACACACCTATAGTATCAACCTTTGTGGACCTATGTAGGTGGTGGTATTAAAAATTTCAACGAATCCGTAAAGCCTATGGGTGAAGTGATGCCTAGCGAAGCTGAATGGATTCAAGACAAAGTCACCTCATTCGATCCCGAAAACAACACTGTCAAGCTTGCAGATGGACAAGTTGTTGGATACGATTATTTGGTTGTAGCAGCAGGCATTCAAATCAACTGGGATGCCGTCAAGGGTTTGAAGGATGCCCTCGGTAAGGATGGTGTCACATCAAACTATGATGCTGACAGCGTTCAAAAGACCTACAAGTTCCTTCAAGAATTCAAGGGTGGTAATGCTCTCTTTACTTTCCCAAACTCACCTCTTAAATGTCCTGGTGCTCCCACCAAGATCACTTTCTTGGCTGAAGAAATCTTCCGTCAAACTGGTGTTCGCGACAAGACCAATGTAATTTACAACACTGCTGCTGGTAAGATTTTTGGTGTTGATTACTATGGTGAAGTCCTTCAAAAATTAGCCAATGAGCGCAACATTGCTGTCAACTTCCAACACGAATTGCTTGAGATCGATGCCAACAACCACAAGGCCACTTTCAGAAACAACGTCAACAAAGAACTCAAGTCCTATGAATATGACTTCATTCATGTTGCCCCTCCTCAAGGCCCTCCTACTTTCATTAAAGAATCAAAATTGGCTGATGCTGCTGGTTGGGTAGATGTCAACAAAGATACTTGTCGCCATAACAAATACAAGAATGTATTTGCTTTGGGTGATTGTTCTTCTCTTCCTACCTCCAAAACAGCCGCTGCCATCACAGGTGAATCTGGTGTTGTGAAGAAGAATCTGATTGCTGACTTACAAGGCAAGAAGATTGAACAAGCTGTTTATGATGGCTACACCAGTTGCCCACTGATTGTTGGCCGCGACCAACTTATCTTGGCCGAATTCTCTGGTTACACTGGTAAGCCTCTTGAGACTTTCCCAGTTGATCAACGTCAAATCAGTAAGGCTGCTCAATACTTGAATAAGGAAGTTATTCCTAAAATTTACTGGGACGGTTTGTTGAAGGGCACATGGACTGGCCCTTCCAGCTTCCGTCGTCTTTTCGATCCTATTCGTTCCAAGCACGATTAAACTCATACCCTTATCTTTGAACAGAAAAAATAAAAGTTGCTTACATTAATCTATTAAATTTCGTTTACCTAACGAGCTTAAACAATGTTGAACTCTTCTTTTTTTTTAATGCTGGATTTCTCGTGCAATCTATCTTCAGGAGCAACATAACTTAGCAGCTTGTTTCTTTTTTTTTTACTAGCAGTTGGCTTATCAGCAGCTTATGCTTGATTTGTCTACAGCCTAAAGGACAAATTATTTTTCAACTTTGGCCATTGGTTTTTTCAAAACGCCTATTTTAATAGGCTTGACTGTAGTGGCACGCGTACATTAAACAATATCTAGATTTTATTGTCTGAAATAGACTGACGTCAGTCTATGGGCAATAAAATCTCTTAGTTTCTAAAGTCTTTCTTATTTACACTTTTTCCGGAAATTATTCGCTCACATAAAGAAAAAAACATTGCTCACTAGAAAATTATAACATCACTCATAAGAAAATAAAAATAACACTCAGAATAAAAGTAAAAAATCACTCACTAGCATTTAAAGAATTCGTTCACTTTTTGAATTTATAACAACAATGAATCACGTTTTGTTTAAATACGGCAAGGATTTGAAGGCTGCTTGAGCAGAAAGCCTATTTAGTATTTTCGTTCACTTTGTACACTATTAATAAACGCATTTTCTTCTTTAACTTTGAGCGATGTTTTTATTTTTATATGAGCAATGTTTTTTCTTTTTGTGAGCGAATAATTTCCGGAAATAGTGTATTTCTCATCTGCTGTCAAGCCTTGCATCCATCAGCTGTTGGCTGTATTGTTCCTGCCGGTTCGTCCCGTAGGAAGTTCGCGCTTCACTACTTTTCATGTTTCTCGCAGAGATGGAACAACCGTCATCTGTCTTTTTTGTTATCAAATCTTATGCTAAGTATTAGGATAGAGTAAATACAACAGCGCACTTTTAACATGAACCTGCATGTTTACGTTACTTATGCGTTCATTCAGTCAAACATTTCAACAAAAAAGCGCTAGCATCAGTTCTCATTTCTTGTTTACTAGTGGCGAAATGGCTTTTATAGAAGAGGAAGTAAAAGTTCACATTAAAGAAAAAGTACGAGAATCAGTATGCATCAGTAAGAAGCAAACAAAAGAAATCCAACTACTTGTGACATATCTCCTAGAGGAGCAGAACAAGAACATAATACAGGATGAAGCTTTTACTTGTACAAGTTAACTGCGTGATACAATACAGTGGCATCCAAGTAAACTAAGAAATTTTCTTTTTGACTTGGCGTTTTGAAAGCTCCAACTCCATGAAGTAATAAACCTATCTCAAACTATTTTGTTACAAGAGAATGGCTCTTAATTGGCGACTAGACCAAAAAATACTGTTAGGTAAAAAAAAAGAAAGGTGGACTCAAAGTAGCAGAAGTTGTCATTGCTCTAGATATTAAAATCATATTTGTTGTTTTCATTCTTCTAAAATAGTTTATTGGTTTTTGGAACTGAATTTGCGCATATACAGGCGTACTTTTTTAACCACATCATCCGAAAACATCCCTCAGGACTATATAACTTGTCTTGATTTAAATGAGGAGTTGTCACCTGCAGAACCTATGGAAGTTGAAGAACTCCAGCAGGACCTGTATAGTACTGCTTCTATGTAATGACATCCTGGCAACCCGACAGGAGTTATTGATGCACTGAGGAGGATATTCGAGTCGAAGCTGTACTACCAAGTACACGAAAGAGCAACTGCATCAACATATTGTGCTATTTGTCATACCTGAATTACAATTGAGATATCTAGAAGAGTTCTTATTCTGTTAACCCTTTTTTCTTCACCAAATAAAAGATGTTTCTGAGCCTGGCTTATTTCAATCAGTCCAAATACAACGTATACAAAGGAAATTTTGAAACTCAAGTAGACAGGCACACAATTGGCTTTGATTAATCAGGCTCTTTTATTTTCTTATCAAAGATCCTTTGACAAGTTTTTAAACTTTCTCAAAACCAGAAACATCTCAATGTCAAGTACCCATCAGTCTTTTAATGGAATCTCTATGAAAGAAAGTGCATTTGATATGTACATCGAGAAATCAAATGCAGAACTATTGAGTGTATTGAGAACTGAATGTAGAAACCAGATAAAAGTATGATAGACGACAAACCGACATAAGCAGTAAATTTTGACAAATTCGGATACAGAATTTTTGTGACCAACATTGAAGCTCTTGGCTGTTTTGTTCTCGATAACGATGCTCATTTGAATCAGATCCTTGTAGACGTATATGCCACATCATGTAGCAACAAGAAGCCTATTGACACTGATAATTAGCAGGACATTCAGTTGTTTGCTTTTTTAAATGTCTTGAAAGAAAGAAAAAAGAAATACGAATGCTTTGTTGCCTCAATCAAAGCATGTCAATTATAGCTGAATAGCAACATGTAGAAAATCAAAACTTTACAAATTGATAATGATATTTTTTTATTTTTTTTTTTTTTAAAGAAAAAGAGTCGGTTTTATTCACGCTTTGGGCTATGGTATACTGATGCTTCATAGTCTGCTTTTGAGAAGCTGTCAATTAAGCCTTCGCTATATTGTAGAAGACAAGCCTATTTAAAGTTTTTTTTTTTAGTCAAATCGCTGCTTTGCCTCTTGTTTTCATACTGTATCCGTTCTTTACCTTCAACTCATACAATGCTACAAGCGTTGCTTCTAAATCATCTACAGTAGTCGCTCTATTTAAGGGTAGCCAAAAATCTTGAAAATCTCACCCTTATATAGAGAATACCCTTAAATAGAACACCCTTAAATAGAGCGACTACTGTACATCTTCAACAACAAGAGGAAGGGAAAGTCTTCGACCAGGCAAAACCACATCAACATCTTCATGGCTTGTCAAATAGTAAATATAGCCGCAGTCGCCTATCAATTTCTCATTAGGATGATGTTCTTTGAGCAAGATTTTTTCAAGTTACTTACGGCTCCAATCCAAGGACCAAATGTGGTCAGAACTACCGATACTCAAATTGTACAGCTTTAATGACTCGCTGCAACGGATGCTCTTTGATTCTTGCTTGATGGAAGCCGAGCTGGTCATTCCATCCTTTACCTCGCAGAGACAGACAGGTATCTTCTTCTTGTTATAGGCAATCAAGTCACTACGTCGGCCCATCAGATTCTTTATTGCTGTAGTGCTTGTTGCCTTTGATGATTCGTTGTCCTTTCTGGCCTTCTTTGTCGCCTCGGTTGTTCGCTCTCCACTTCTCCAGCGCAGCAGGGTATCGGAAAAAACAATGTTCAGGATTTCTTTTAGTACCTGAACAATGTCTGATTCATCAAGCTCTGGCTTTCTCTTTCTCTTCAAGCCGCTGTCTTCTTCGTCCTCGTCATCGCTACTGCTGTCATAAGCAGCCCATTCTCTGAACTTGTTTTTTCTATTCTTGCATGTCAGTAGTATGTCTCAATTTGTAGCCGTATTACTTACATATAAGTACAGATGAATGCGATCTGCTGCTTCTTGCCTTTCTCCACATCCAACTCCAAAGAACCGGCTGCACCTTCAAAGACAATCTAAAAAAAACAAAAGAATACGTTTGGCTTTAGTTAACGATATGTAAGTTTGAATGTCTGAGTAATCACCTTCTTTGATTCTTCAAACAAAGCTTTGACCTCTGCCTCAGCCTCTTGCTCGATCATGACTAGAGCTGTTAAGGCAGAGAGTTCTTCAAACTGGGATACACTCAAGTGTCTTCTAAATTCCTCAGCATAAATTTGACTGTTGATGTTGATGATATTTGAAACACAAAGTCTATAATAATGTTAGCATGATCATATCACGACCTTTAAAAACAAAGAAACGTACTTCTAGACGCACTTCTGTACAAGTGTTAGAGTACAGAACGTGCTAAGGAATTTGAAGCTCATAATGAGCAAGGATTCAGACAAAGACTTGATTTCTTTGCCTTCAATTTCTACTACTTGTTGCTTGATCCCTTCAACATCTTCTGGATCACCTTCATTCTTGAACTGAAGAGAAAAGAAAAGCTCATTAGAAATCGATTAAGGCAATTAGGCTTGGATTGAGCTTACCTTTCGCTCACACCAGAAGAGCAACTTCATCCTCAATGTGCTTGCTTCGAAGCCCTATAATACATATGATGAGTAAAAGCTAGCCAAAAACAAAACACAGTGTTATTTACAGTCATTTGATACATGGCTTTCCATGTATCATCTTCAACAAACAAGAGTTGCTTCTCTCCACGAACAGAAAAGTCAGCTTTCTTCAAGCACTCTCTGAACCTTTTTGTCCAGGCTTCCTTCAAGTGCTCCCAAGAATTGTAGTGACTTGCTGCTACAATCAAGTCTTGGTACGTCTCAATGAAAATTCTTAGACAACAATCGTTGCCGCGATTGCTGTAAATAAAACTTTGTAGCTCTATTGTTGACAGTCAGTATGGCACAAGATTATATTCATCGTGTCTTACCTTTGAACCCAATGTAAAACATAATAGAGTTAAAGATTTGATAAAAGTAAAATAATTTAATTGGATGTAATAAGAGTTGGATTGAGTTGATGTTTTTGATAAAAGCTGAATTGAGTTAAGGATATAATAAAAGTTAAACAAAGAAAAAAAAAACATGGAGTCGTTTGTAACTTTTTTTTTATACGCGTTTTAACTTCCCACTCACAAGTTGAATTTTGAATCTCAGAAAACCTGATGAGCATTAGACAGCAACAGCTTACGAGCGTTAAACCAGCTGAGAGGGGGGTATGTGGGAGAGTCGTTCATCCCTCTCGCGCCAAGCCAGTATTTTACTTTTTATTACTTTCTGTGATGGAAAAGAATCTGTTAGAGATATGTTCAAAAGTCCCACCCTGAAATTTACCTGTGATTGATAGCCATTCTGCATGAATTAGACTTGAATGAATCAGGATATCATGATTAGAAAGCTCTTTTTCTTCCCAAGCATACTAAGACATCCTGGTTCATTCAAGTTTATTTTTGCAGAATGTTTATCAATTACAGATAAGTTTTACCCTGGAATTTAAAAGCGATTGACAACTATTCTACAATAAATAGACTTGAATGAATCAAGATCTCATGATTAGAAAGCTCTTTTTCTTCCCAAGCATACTACGACATCCTGGTTCATTCAAGTTTATTTTTGCGGAATGTTTATCAATTACAGATAAGTTTTACCCTGGAATTTAACAGCGATTGACAACCATTCTGCAAGAGATAAATTTGAATGAATCAGGATATCATGATCAGAAAGCTCTTTTTCTTCTCAAGCATACTACGACATCCTGGTTCATTCAAGTCTGTTTCTTCCCAAACATACTACGACATCCTGATTCATTCAAGTCTAATTCATGCAGAATGGCTATCAATCACAGGTAAATTTCAGGGTGGGACTTTTGAACATATCTCTAACAGATTCTTTTCCATCACAGAAAGTAATAAAAAGTAAAATACTGGCTTGGCGCGAGAGGGATGAACGACTCTCCCACATACCCCCCTCTCAGCTGGTTTAACGCTCGTAAGCTGTTGCTGTCTAATGCTCATCAGGTTTTCTGAGATTCAAAATTCAACTTGTGAGTGGGAAGTTAAAACGCGTATAAAAAAAAAGTTACAAACGACTCCATGTTTTTTTTTTCTTTGTTTAACTTTTATTATATCCTTAACTCAATTCAGCTTTTATCAAAAACATCAACTCAATCCAACTCTTATTACATCCAATTAAATTATTTTACTTTTATCAAATCTTTAACTCTATTATGTTTTACATTGGGTTCAAAGGTAAGACACGATGAATATAATCTTGTGCCATACTGACTGTCAACAATAGAGCTACAAAGTTTTATTTACAGCAATCGCGGCAACGATTGTTGTCTAAGAATTTTCATTGAGACGTACCAAGACTTGATTGTAGCAGCAAGTCACTACAATTCTTGGGAGCACTTGAAGGAAGCCTGGACAAAAAGGTTCAGAGAGTGCTTGAAGAAAGCTGACTTTTCTGTTCGTGGAGAGAAGCAACTCTTGTTTGTTGAAGATGATACATGGAAAGCCATGTATCAAATGACTGTAAATAACACTGTGTTTTGTTTTTGGCTAGCTTTTACTCATCATATGTATTATAGGGCTTCGAAGCAAGCACATTGAGGATGAAGTTGCTCTTCTGGTGTGAGCGAAAGGTAAGCTCAATCCAAGCCTAATTGCCTTAATCGATTTCTAATGAGCTTTTCTTTTCTCTTCAGTTCAAGAATGAAGGTGATCCAGAAGATGTTGAAGGGATCAAGCAACAAGTAGTAGAAATTGAAGGCAAAGAAATCAAGTCTTTGTCTGAATCCTTGCTCATTATGAGCTTCAAATTCCTTAGCACGTTCTGTACTCTAACACTTGTACAGAAGTGCGTCTAGAAGTACGTTTCTTTGTTTTTAAAGGTCGTGATATGATCATGCTAACATTATTATAGACTTTGTGTTTCAAATATCATCAACATCAACAGTCAAATTTATGCTGAGGAATTTAGAAGACACTTGAGTGTATCCCAGTTTGAAGAACTCTCTGCCTTAACAGCTCTAGTCATGATCGAGCAAGAGGCTGAGGCAGAGGTCAAAGCTTTGTTTGAAGAATCAAAGAAGGTGATTACTCAGACATTCAAACTTACATATCGTTAACTAAAGCCAAACGTATTCTTTTGTTTTTTTTAGATTGTCTTTGAAGGTGCAGCCGGTTCTTTGGAGTTGGATGTGGAGAAAGGCAAGAAGCAGCAGATCGCATTCATCTGTACTTATATGTAAGTAATACGGCTACAAATTGAGACATACTACTGACATGCAAGAATAGAAAAAACAAGTTCAGAGAATGGGCTGCTTATGACAGCAGTAGCGATGACGAGGACGAAGAAGACAGCGGCTTGAAGAGAAAGAGAAAGCCAGAGCTTGATGAATCAGACATTGTTCAGGTACTAAAAGAAATCCTGAACATTGTTTTTTCCGATACCCTGCTGCGCTGGAGAAGTGGAGAGCGAACAACCGAGGCGACAAAGAAGGCCAGAAAGGACAACGAATCATCAAAGGCAACAAGCACTACAGCAATAAAGAATCTGATGGGCCGACGTAGTGACTTGATTGCCTATAACAAGAAGAAGATACCTGTCTGTCTCTGCGAGGTAAAGGATGGAATGACCAGCTCGGCTTCCATCAAGCAAGAATCAAAGAGCATCCGTTGCAGCGAGTCATTAAAGCTGTACAATTTGAGTATCGGTAGTTCTGACCACATTTGGTCCTTGGATTGGAGCCGTAAGTAACTTGAAAAAATCTTGCTCAAAGAACATCATCCTAATGAGAAATTGATAGGCGACTGCGGCTATATTTACTATTTGACAAGCCATGAAGATGTTGATGTGGTTTTGCCTGGTCGAAGACTTTCCCTTCCTCTTGTTGTTGAAGATGTACAGTAGTCGCTCTATTTAAGGGTGTTCTATTTAAGGGTATTCTCTATATAAGGGTGAGATTTTCAAGATTTTTGGCTACCCTTAAATAGAGCGACTACTGTAGATGATTTAGAAGCAACGCTTGTAGCATTGTATGAGTTGAAGGTAAAGAACGGATACAGTATGAAAACAAGAGGCAAAGCAGCGATTTGACTAAAAAAAAAAACTTTAAATAGGCTTGTCTTCTACAATATAGCGAAGGCTTAATTGACAGCTTCTCAAAAGCAGACTATGAAGCATCAGTATACCATAGCCCAAAGCGTGAATAAAACCGACTCTTTTTCTTTAAAAAAAAAAAAAATAAAAAAATATCATTATCAATTTGTAAAGTTTTGATTTTCTACATGTTGCTATTCAGCTATAATTGACATGCTTTGATTGAGGCAACAAAGCATTCGTATTTCTTTTTTCTTTCTTTCAAGACATTTAAAAAAGCAAACAACTGAATGTCCTGCTAATTATCAGTGTCAATAGGCTTCTTGTTGCTACATGATGTGGCATATACGTCTACAAGGATCTGATTCAAATGAGCATCGTTATCGAGAACAAAACAGCCAAGAGCTTCAATGTTGGTCACAAAAATTCTGTATCCGAATTTGTCAAAATTTACTGCTTATGTCGGTTTGTCGTCTATCATACTTTTATCTGGTTTCTACATTCAGTTCTCAATACACTCAATAGTTCTGCATTTGATTTCTCGATGTACATATCAAATGCACTTTCTTTCATAGAGATTCCATTAAAAGACTGATGGGTACTTGACATTGAGATGTTTCTGGTTTTGAGAAAGTTTAAAAACTTGTCAAAGGATCTTTGATAAGAAAATAAAAGAGCCTGATTAATCAAAGCCAATTGTTATACGCCAATTGCACTTGTGGACATTTGTCTTCAGCCTAAAGGACAAATCATTTTTCAACTTTGGCTATTTGTTTTTTCCAAAACGCCAATTTCAAGAGGCTTTACTGTATCAGTTCGACATGCGGGGTTCCAAAGAAATACGTTGTAGATGTGCCTCTAATGGCAAGAAGGAAATAATTTCTTTGACTCGGTGGAATAAGAAAAAAAAAAATAGATTTGCAAAAAAAAAAAAAAAGATATCTTGTTTGGTTTTTACTCACTTTTGTTTTCCTTTTTCTTCTTTTTTTTTATTACGTTTCTTTATATCAAACAATGGCTCTCAGACTTTTGACTTCTCGCGTTGTTCCCCGTGCTTATACACCAATTGTTCAGAAGTCCGCTTCCATGGCCTTCTTCCGTGGTTATGCTAGTAAGTTGTATTACAATGTGGTTACAACATATTTTGTTAACTGTCAACAGCAAAGAGATTCACAGAAGATCACGAATGGATTTCTGTTGAAAATGGCGTTGGTACTTTTGGTATCACTGATCATGCTCAAGCTTCTTTGGGTGATATTGTTTTTGTTGAAATTCCTGGTATTGGCGATAAAGTCAAGAAGCAAGGTAAAGAGAGAGAAAGAGAGAAACAACCTTTTCTTATTCAATTCAAATACCTTATCAGACCAAATTGGTGCTATTGAATCTGTTAAGGCTGCCAGTGATATTTATTCACCCGTGTCTGGTGAAATTGAAGCTGTCAACTCTGAAGTAGTTGATGACCCTTCTTTGATCAACAATAGTGCCGAAGAAGAAGGTAAGACATCGGACTTTTAAGCTGGCGTGTGAAGAAATCTTATTCGTATGCTATGATAGGTTGGTTGGCAAAGATCAAGCTTAGTGATGAGTCAGAGCTTGAAGGCTTGTTGGATGAAACTGCCTACAAGGCCTTTATCGAATCCAATGAGCACTAGGCTGTATTTTGTATTTATTTCGTTCTCTCTTCTTGTCTTTTAATAATAAAAAAAACATCATTGTAGTTCTTTTATGAGAACTGTCATACCTTAAAAAAAAAAAACTACTTAAAACTAAAGAGAAAGTGTTCGCGTTCCTTTAATTTTCTTTTTCCTTTTTTTTTTTTTTTATTTTCAAGCCTATTAAACTATTTGATGATTTGTTCTGTTCAACAGAAGAGAGAAACGCATTACAAATCTCATACAGCTTTATTATTAAAATCCTCTAGTCAAAAAGGCAAAGAATTATATGCCGAGGCATATGCGCACGCTTGCACCGCTGTCAAATTGGACAAGTCAGCACAATACATTGAAGCTATTGAGTCTTATCGAAAGGTGCTCAAGGTATACAAACTAGTCTTTCTCTCTTCTCTTTCCTTAAAGATAATAACCCTTTTCAGAATTTCTCTGAGCTACTCAAAGGTTAGGTTCGCATAATCTTATTCTCATCACTCGAGAAGGGCATGAGCTAAACACCTAGTTTGTTTAGACAACAGTAGCCATGAGAGCAAAAACGAGATACTACAGAAAGTCAACAGATATCGACACAGAATAGAACAGCTGGAGCGTTATATGGAAACAACTAAATTAAATTCGCCGTCTTTGTATATCAATGACCAATCGCCTTATCAATACCGTAGAGAGTCTGTTGATTCTGATGAAGAACGTACCATTGAAGATGATTATGTAGATAAGGGGAAGGTAAACCAAAAGCGAGAGTAACGTAAAGGTAGCTTGCTCAAACCTCTGAAAAACGAATTCTGTGTAGTTTTCATATGACCAAGGCGAACTATACGAACATAAAGGTGATTCAGAACATGCATTTGACTATTTCTCAGAGGCTGCCGAGTTCTTTTTGAAAGCGTATAGAGGATATCCTCCCGATTCAACCGAAAAGAAATCAGCCAAAGAGAATTTTGCATTGGCATTGGAACGAGCAGAGCAATCAAAAAGAAACAGTCAGCACCTTCATAGCCCTCCCATACGTACTCGATCTTCATCTTCAGTTTCATCAATGGACCCTATAAGCCTACAAAAAATACAGCTAGGCAATCGGTCATCTTCTGCTTCTTCATTTGTATCAGCTGAAAACCCTACAGACGATATTTTGACACAAAGACTTTCAGCTGAAGAGATTGAAGTGCTAAAGTATACTTCATGTGTCAATGACAAGACATTTATGCCTTGGATTGATGAAACCGATCTAAAAGAACAGTTTTCTTATGAGACCAGATATGTGGATCCTGAAGGCTCACTTCGCTTGTCTGAGAAGCAACTGGAAAAGTTTGGTGGTTGGAAAAGGCCCTTTGAGATGACACGACATCCTCAGTTGATTTATCTTATCTCAAGGTATATTCCCTAATGATACAGGCAAATATTCATTCAATCTAATGTGTTGCTTTCTCTGATATTAGCACAAGTATCATTCAGGATATTGTCACTGACTGTTCGTTTGTTGCCTCACTCTGTGTAGCAGCAGCTTATGAACGCAAGTTTAAAAAGCAATTGATTACCTCTTGTATATACCCTCAAAATAAACAAGGGAAACCTTGTTATAACCCCAATGGAAAGTATGTTGTGAAGCTTGTGTATAATGGTATCGTTCGCAAGGTTGTGGTTGATGATCTTTTACCAGTTTCTCGAGATGGTACCTTGATGTGTACTTTCTCAATAAACAGAGGTGAATTATGGCCGAGTATTATAGAAAAAGCTGTAAGGTATCCTTTCTTTTTTTTTATATGTATATAACATGTAGATGAAATACTGACTAGAAAAGGTGTTGTATTAGTATATGAAGCTCATGGGTGGTTATGACTTCCCTGGATCGTAAGTCATAAAGACAGATAACTCAATTGATCTCCACTTTTTTTCTTTGTACTAAAGCCAACTTTTACTTTAAAGCAACTCAGGGATTGATCTACAGCAAGTATCTCTTATACAAATCATGTCAGATAAGACAAGGGACCAATAACCTTTTTTCTTTTTTTGCTTGATAGTTGCTTGACAGGCTGGATTCCTGAGCACATATTCATTTATGAGTAAGGCTTGTTTGCAAGCAATGATGTTCAAGTTTCTTACTTTGTTTTTTTTCCTTAGCAAACATTTTGTAGCTGATAACGTATGGGATCGCTTATTGGATGGGACTAAATATGGTGATGTTTTGGTTACTATTGCCACAGGAGAGATGACAGAAGAAGAGGCAAATGAGCTTGGTCTTGTGCCTACACATGCTTATGCTGTTATAGATATCAAGATGATTGCTGGGAAGCGTCTTTTGCAGGTGAAGAATCCTTGGAGCCATAAGAGATGGAGAGGACCTTACAGTCATCTAGACATGAACATCTGGACTCAAGAATTACGCGATTCTCTGGGCTTTGATCCTGATCTTGCTGAGAAGAAAGATGATGGCATCTTTTGGATCGATTTTGAGTCTGTCTGTTTAAACTTCACATCCATTCATCTTAACTGGAACCCAGGACTCTTCACTCATCGGTGGGTTCTGCATTCTGTCTGGCCAGAGCATATTGGGCCCAAGAGAGATATTTATAGCTTAGGCTATAATCCTCAGTTTAGTCTTCACGTTCATGTACATGATAAAAAGCCTGCTGCTGTTTGGCTTTTGCTTTCAAAGCATATCATGGTGACTGAAGAGAATACAGATTACATTACATTACATGTGTACAATAACACAAATGGTGAAAGAATATATTATCCAGGCACGCCATTCAAAGAGGTAAAAAAAAAGCAATACAGTAACACTTTTTGTTGTGTGTATGTTTTTAAAAAAAAAGAATCTATAGGGTACTTATGTCAATAGTCCACATATATTAGTAAGATTTAATGCACCTCCAGGGTCAAGTGATTACACTATTGTAGTCTCTCAACATGAAAAGGAACGCACATTGTACTTTTCATTGAGAGCCTATTCACTTGCACCATTTAAGCTACAGAAAGTTCCCATGCGTTACACAGTTGAACAAAAGGTAAAGTCCCCCCTTTTAACTATGGATACCACCCTACCGTATTCTCATTCTGCCTTTTTTGCAAATGAACATAGATTCATAGTCAATGGACTGAACAGACAGCAGGCGGTAATGCCTCTAATTCATCTTATCTCAACAATCCCCAGTGGAAGATCATTATACCCAACACAGGTTCACCTGTAGGACTTTTATTGCAGCTAGAAGCACAAAAAGATTACGCTGTTCATTTGCTATTAGTAGAAGGTGGTAAACGTGTATCCAGTGTATCTGTGCGAGATATCTTGGTAGAATCAGGTCCATATCGACATGGTTTTTGTTACTGCGAATTGCGACATATTAAGCGTAAGGAAAGGCCATATGTTTCAAAGAAAGGAACCCTTAATCTCTTTTCTGATCTATTTAGCGGGTGAATATACGGTAGTAGCATCTACTTTTGAAGCTGATTTGATAGGCAAGTTTATCATGACTGTTTCAAGTACTGTTGATCTACATATAGAGTCAATACCTGCTGAAGGAGCTGTAAGAAAATATATAAACTAAAAGCATAGATGACTCATGTTGCTTTTTTCTTCTTCTTTTGTTAGGGCCTATTCAAAAAAATGATGCATGGCGAATGGATTGTTGGCTATAGTGCCATGGGCTGTCCCAGCTTCGGCAACTATGACAAGAATCCTCGCTACTTTTTGGAGATCCGGGAGCTAACAACTGTCAAGTAAATTCAGTTCTTTTTCAACTCTAAAGCTCAAATGAATAACTTTTGTTTTCTAGAGTACGCTTACAGTCCAAAAGCGATTCTGGATCTGTTCCCTCCATGAATGTGACTATTTATGAAAAGCATCCAACCGAGATATTCGGAAAGGAATTGGCTACTTCGGGACCCTATACAAATATCATACAAGGTGTAGCTACTAATGATGTTGTACTTAGTCAAAATGAGACAGGTAAGACTTCATGTATCGAGCTTGTATACAGTTCACTGATACACCCTTTCTTTTTTTTTTAGGGTATGTGATTGTGCTGGCTACTCATGATAAAGACATAGCAGCTGAATTCACAGCTATCATTTACAGTGATCGTCCTGTGAACGTTAAGAATGATAGATAGAAAGAAATAAATATATTTATTTGTTGTTGTTGTTGTTGTTTCTGCGCTGTTGAATAGAAGATAAAGCACGTTGCCCAGTGAAGAAGGCGATAGGAGCAAGACCACTAAGATAGGTCAATGTTTGAAGAAGGTTGAGCTTTGTCCAGTAAAGATAGAAGAGGTATTCAAGTGAAACTAAAGAGGCCAAGAAAGAGGCAGTATAGACAGTACGAGTTTTTGTTCCTTCAGTGAATTCTGAAAGAACAGTGGCTGGTGTATAGCCAAGGCGAAACCACTATTTTAAACGTGTGAGTTAATATCGGCTCTTACTGGTCTTTGAGAATACTTGCACTAATCAACAAGAAGATCCAAGGTGATAGAGTGATGAACGTGAAGAGTAAAGAAAAGGTGACAGGTGGCATCTTTGCTTCCTCTCTAAAGATGTGGTGAATTTCAGGTTGTAACTCAAACACATCTTCTTCTCCTGCTGCCTGCACTAAGGCAACAAGTGAGGCTGCAACAGTCCATAAGAGAGCAGACATATTGTAGTGAATAATAAATAAAAAAAAAAGAAAACAAGTCGTGTAAGTTAATTAGCATAGTCCTAAACGCTTGCCTTATTTTTTTTGGTGCCTAAAGTATATAGCCAATCAAAATGCTCTCTTAGGCTTGATCAATAAAAAATGGCCAAAGCATGAATAAGGGCCTGTTTGAGCTTTATTATAAATAATTAGTGTGTGTGTGTGGGGACTATCTACAGGTTAAATAAAAAAAGATAATGAAAAGTAATAGGAGGATATTGAATTATTGGCAGGTAGTAGCAATATATCGCTTGACTTTATGAAATTGTCTGCAGAGAATGAACTTTTTGTTGATAGGATCTTCTTCCTCCTCTTCCTCTTCTTGTTCTTTTTGAGGTAGAGTGAATAGAGTGTTGGATCGTGCTCCACATTGTGCAGCTGCAAGTTCACAGAGATATCTACCTATTCTGTGCTGGAGCCAGACAAGTGGACAGAATGCAGTCATCAAGATACATGCATTCATTGTCATGGTAGTCAGTGTGTTGTCTTGTGCTTGGTTCTCTGTTGTTCGCTTTGACTCTGCTTGTTCTTCATGTTCAGTGAGACAAAGGTTTCGTTCGTTCACGAATGTCAATGGCTCTAGAATCTTCCAAACAGCCTTGGCTTCTTTATCGGTCATGATAGTCGATCCAGCAAACGGATTCTTTTGATCACTAACAAAATTAGGTGGTGGCAATGTGCCAGAAGGATGAAGTTTGGCAGTTGCTAAAAGTTCTTCAGTGCTCATGGTCATGGTATGCGACAACACAATCGACATAAGTGCAGGAGCAAGAAGAGGATACTGTTGGAACATGATGGATGCATCAGTCGAGAGAGGGCTGGATGTCTCTTTGGACAAAACCTGGTTCATGTTCCAATGAGGCACTAGAGCATGTGACAGGTAAGTGTTTGTATTATTGCTGGTGTTCTGAATGCCTGCATCTGGCAAGACAAAGTCCCAATTATCTGGGAAATCGTTAAATAGGTTAGGTGGTGATGAGAGAGTAGATTCATCAGAGGAAGACGAGGATGAGCTGTTGGATAGGTTCATGGTCGAGTTAAGCAGAGAGGTGTTATCAAACAAGGGAGTGTGTGTGTTGGCAGGCATGTTGATGCCACTCAGTACCAGATCCACACGTAATTTGTCGTTTTCCTTTTGAAGTTTGTTTACTTTGGTCTTGAGCCATTTCAGCTCAAGTTTTAATTGGCTATTTTCTGCTTTCTGTTGATTCAGCTCATCTTCTAGACTACCAACGTACTCTATAAAAGGAAATTAGCCAAGTCGTCAGCAAATTGCCTTTTTGAGACTTTTACCCTTTCTACGGTTTCTGAAATTACGAGCAGAGATCTTGTTTCGAAGCTGGCGTCTTTCTTTACTGCTCATTGCTTTCAATTGAGACTCTGGGATATGATCATGGATGGGCCTAAAGTCAAGGCGACTTGTGGTTGAAGCAGGTGGCTTGTTTCCACCAGATGATGTTTGTTTTCTTTTCTTGGGCGTTATTTGTGTTTCACCTGAAGAAGAGTCATCAAATTTACAGAATCCATCTTCATTTGACTTGGGTTGATTACAGCCTGCTTGTTGGGCTTCCTCTCCCAAGAGAAACTGGAAAAGGTCGGCATCTGATAAAGCAAAAGAGTTTTGTTGTTGTTGTTGTTGTTGTTGATATTGCTGCTGCTGTTGTTGTTGTTGCATGGGTTTAGTATCATTAGGCAACCGCGAAATACTCGAATGATCTTCGAGTACCCACGTCAAGGCTTGATTAGGAAAATCTTTGCTGTTGTTCATCAGTTATTCTTAAAGAAAGAAAATATAATAAAATAAATGAAATTTATTTAAAAAAAAGGGTATTTTTATCATTTTTCTTGTATTCACTCGATAGTGTCACGAGCCCATTTTCTCTAACCAAAAAGAATTGACTGAGTTTTAAAAAAGAAGTTTTTGTTTGATTTCTGGAATATTTGAATTTAAATTGAGACACTTTTTATTTTGCATATCTTATTCATGTCCAATCAAAACTTCAAGATCTTCTTGCTTAAATCCCCCATCAATTCATCTGTAATTTAAGGGCAATGTGGAGATGGTTGATTTGGTCAAGACGATATGTGGCTATGTAGCCAACGATGGAACCAATTCAGCAAAGGTCATATGAATTGACTAGCCCTTTTTCGATTTTGTTATTCTAATATTAGAAGGTCTTTTTTATATTTTCGGTTTTGTTGGTCTGCCTTATAAAAGTTGTATTTTCCAAGCTGATTCGAACCAGAGCAATTATATTCACATACAAACACTTTGAACTACAATCCTATTCGTGGTATTACTCAGAAACAAGCCTGTACAACTGCCTTTAATAGATTGAGGGAAGAACCAGCTGAACTGCCTGCTCAATCTATCTAACCAAGATTATTTTCTCGCTTTTCCATTCAAATAGAGATCTAAGCAAGCCTTTTCCTTCCAGTGAGGAGTTTACGGGGGGGGGGAAAAGAAAATAGAGATACTAGTGAAAGTGAATCCAATCATGTAAAGTGCTTAAGCATGCTTTCGAGTCTCTTTTGATTCAAAAATTCAAGCGCAAGCTAAATACTGTATGATTTCATGGAAGCCCCTATACTAGCATGGATTTGGTCCTTAGTTCTGAAGGAGCTCACCCATTTGCTTGCTAGAACTACCGTCATAGGCACTACTGCTATTATAGCACCTGTTCTGTTATTTTGGCAATGCACTCTTTCATAATAAACCAAAACAAATTGATTGTAAGTGAACAAGTCTACCGAGTTATGCTCGCTACATATCGCTTTTAATAAAAAACAAGCGATGAGCTTTTTGATTTCATTTGAAAATAATAAAAGGAGGCCAATTTTTGAATGAGACAATTAAACAACTTGACGGAAAGACTAGTACTGCATTTCCACATACGGGAAACAAATGAACCTCGACACTGAGCACATGATGCTATTCTCAACAGAAAGCCAAATATTTCCTCCTTTCTTTTTATAAAATTACAAATTCTCAGGTTTGATCTTTGATTGGTTTTAGCCACTTTCAGATGAGCTAGTGTTATATGTATGCTTACAGAGGCCTAACTCATGCTTGTTAGCAGTTACTTTTGGCCTCTGAGAACCGCTTTTCTTTGACGATCCTTAAACAGATTAACAGCTGAAGGTTGAGCAGCTACTATACATTGATATACAAATGACATGTTACTATTCAAAAACGATTCTGGTTGCCAGCCCTCTTACTCCTACTATGTTTGGATCTAGGTGATTTGTATCTGCTTCTTAGCTTCTGTCAGAATTCTTGCCTAGCAGTGAACTGCTTTCTAGTCAAATTAGATCCATTACATTTGTAAAAAAAGAGATTGATTGTTTCTTTTGTACAAACAGTTGATCTAAATATGTAAATTGCTACTGTTTCTTTTTCTCCCTTCTTTGCTTTATTCAAGTAAATGAAAAACATGCTTTGTATGCGTGCTATTTCTTTTGTTCAAGCTTCATGGCTTAAAGAGAGGAAGAAGAGCTGACAAAGCATAATAGCAAACTTGTCTGAATTAGTCATTGTGAATGAATAATGAATTGCTTCTCAACAGGTTGCATATTTAATACAGAATAAGGCTGTTTACTTTGTTGCAAATGCTATCGATTTAAATGTATTATATTATTAAAATGGGGTAAATGTTGACATGAGTCATTGTTCCAATTAGCACTGAACGAACCAAAAGCAGTTAATAAATGTTTGAGTTTGAATATTCACGATAGATGTACGCACACATGCACACAGTAAGAAAAGGTTTCAGTAGGAGTTAACTGTACATATTGGCTGTGGCTTATTAAAACCATTGGAATTGAAACTTCTCTCTCTCTCTCTCTCTTTTTTTCTTCATTTTGTGTTTTTCCCTTTTTTTTTTAATTCTACAACTCAGACAATACGATGGACCTTTGCTCACCAGAAGATATTTCTCCTCCTGCTACACCGCCCAATTTCAATTTTAGCTCCTCTTCTTCTTCAAACACCACTCCTTTACCCACACATTTAAGAAATGCTCTCAAGAATAGCACAAATAGACCAACACAACGTTTGAGAACCAGCTTTTGTGAAACCTCTCTTCAAGAATATAACTTTGACGAAGACCAACTTTCTCATCTTCGACAACTAAAGCAGTCTTTTCAACAACTAACGTCTGAACAAAAACAGTTCTTTTTGCATGAAATCATAAACAGCTGTGATAACACTCAGCTGACTTACCTTAATAGCCTTATTGCTCCTCGTCTTAAAATCGATTTTCTTAAAGAGCTGCCTATTGAAATTTCGCTTCATATTTTGACGTTTATTGACGACCCCAAGACATTAGCTAGAGCAGCTACCGTATCTACCCTTTGGAACTCTTTACTGAAGGATGAAGCTACATGGAAATCGCTTTGTATGAAGCATCAATATCGCCGACGTAATTCGAGCATATGCGGCGGAGAACTTTTGGAACCACCAAGTCAACGTCGCAATTTTTCATATAGAGAATATTTTAAGCGCAAGTACAACATTGCCTCTGCTTGGGCACATGGCGGAAAAGTCAAGGTAGTAGAAGACGGCTTTGGCGATGGCTTGGTGACTTCCCTTCAGTACGATGAAAAATACATCGTTGTAGGTTGTGATAATCATCGAATTGAAGTGTTCGATACAAACACCGCTAAGAAAGTGCGGACTTTAGAGGGTCATGAAGGTGGTGTCTGGGCACTGCAGTTCAAAGGTGGCGAGAAGCATGATCCAGAGCGTGTGCTTGTTACCGGCGGTTGTGATAGGTAACAAAAAGGGAAACTCCAGAGCTTTGTTTTTTGATCTGTCAACTAACGATAATTGTTTTGTTATTAGAGATGTACGTGTATGGAACTTAAACACGGGTGAATTACGTCACGTTCTGCGTGGGCATAACTCGACTGTGCGTTGTTTAAAGATGAAAGATAAACGCATTGCAGTGACTGGCTCAAGAGATACAACAATGCGTGTATGGGATATTCAGAGAGGTACATGTGTTCATCTGTTGCTTGGGCACCAAGCCAGTGTGCGTTGTATGGAGATTAGTGGCAACATGGTAGTATCTGGCTCATACGATTCTACTGCTCGTATTTGGGACTTGCGTACTGGTCGTTGTCTTCATGTACTAGCTGGCCATTACACTCAAATTTATGCTATTGCCTTTGACGGACATAAAGTGGTCACTGGGTCATTAGACTCTAATATTCGCGTCTGGTCTGCAGAAACAGGTCAGTGTTTGGCTACCTTACATGGCCACACCTCGCTTGTTGGTCAACTTCAGCTTTCTGGTTCAACTCTAGTCAGTGGTGGATCAGATGGATGCTTGCGAGTATGGGATCTTCAGCACTACGAATGTATTCAACAGATATCAGCCCATGACAACTCTGTTACCTGCCTTCAGTTTGATGATCGACGTATGCTAAGTGCTGGCAATGATGGACGTATCAAGCTATGGGATATTAAACAAGGAAGACTGATACGTAGCTTTACTCAACTAGCAAAGACGGTATGGAAGATACAATTTTCAGAAACGAAAGCTGTTGTCTTGATGCAGCGTAGAAGATCCTCCAGTTCGGACGAAGGCAAGACTGTGATGGAAGTTCATGATTTTGACGTGGAAGAAGTAGACGATTACTCACCTGATTCACTTGAAATGGCCATAGATACCTAAGCAGAAGCTATTTGCAACATACACATTTGTTTTGTTTTGTTTTCCTTTACACTCATAATTCCATCATAACTCATATCATAATTTTTTTTTATACTTGTACACATGCTTATTATTATTTTTCTTTTGTTTTACAAATAAAGTATATATATATAAATACACAACATTGTAGCCATCGAGAAAATGGCTTTATTTTCTGTTGAAATGACACTTGTGTTCATAAGCTACTTGAAAAAAAAGCTATCTTCATTTATTACATTTTACGTGGGGTCAAATCTTTGATTGGTATTGTTTTACGCGGAGTTAACAAAACGTGGGCTCGTGTTTAGCTGTGCCAAAAAGAGCTTTGTAAGAGTATGGTCTTTTACTTTAGAGCTTTGTTTATCTCCCGAGTGTTTATAATTGCATTAAACACTAAGAATTGTAAAGATACTGCATATTGAAGTGAAGATTATATCTGAATAAAGGCATTTGGACTGCTGTGTCGATTCTATCTAAAAAAAAACGTGGTTTCTAGTCGAGTTGGAAGGTAACTTGGCTTTTTGGTGCTTAGTACCACACTTGTTGCAAACTCGATCCATTGAGCCTAAATCAAATGGCTGGAGGCAAGACAGCTCAGAAACACAGACTTCTAGCAACTGGACTAGTTCACCTTGAAATATAGGTCCAGCAGCATTGGCTGCACGGTTGTTGTTTCTCAGAGTTCTTTGTTTACGTTCTTATGAAATAAAATTAAGTCAGTGGGATATTTTGCTAGTCAGTTTCAACTCAATCTACATGACAGGTATCTCAAGTAACAAATGTAGCATACTGAAAAGCTGAACAACATTTAGTGCATTTCTTGAATAGTGTTGGCGTCGAGATATTATTCGTTATAAAAATAACGCATTTTGAGAAAGGAGTAAAAATCAAGAAGTTAAAGCATATACTTTCAATAAATAGAGAAATTGGTAACACGGTGAAAGTCTCCCACTCACGACCCATAATATTATTGCTGATAGATGTACTACCAGGTACATATCCAAATCTTTCGCATCGGTTTTTCCTCCTTTTTTCACTTATTTCTCATTCAATTTTCTCTCTCTCACTAAAAAAAAAAAGAGACAACGTATGGTACCTCAAAATCAACCTGATAGAAATGTATTTAGCGAGTTCGAAACAGAACCCGAAAGCTATTTTGGTTTATGTGATGGGATATTCACAACAAAGTACATGCTTCGACGGCATTTATCTACTGTACATTGTATGAGCGAAATGCACATCAACAGCTATCTCAGATTAGCTGAGCAAAAAGAACTTGGTGTTACAACTAATGAAGAAGAGCAAGGCGAAGATGACTTTGAACTGGATTCAATAAATCTGAAGTTCAAGAAGGAAACGAAGACACTGGCAGACTTTTGGACCAGCTTGTAAACGAGTGTATTCAAACATTGCAAGGCCTCTTCAACCAAAGCGTCGAAGGAATTTGAAATGCAGAGTCAGCATTTCCTTTCAAGAATATTGAGGCATGCCTTTGTAGATGGAGATAATGACATGATATCTCAAAGGATGATGATGAAAATTCTTTATGCATTCAAGCTTCTATTGATCGTTTCTGAAGAAGCTTTCAGAAAGAATGAAAGAGTTGTTTTGCCAACACTCAACAAGCTCATGCATTACCAAAACCAAGTTCGCAACCAGATTCCAGTTTTTTCCAAGCAAGTCTGTTATCTTGAAAAATGACAATAATACCACAGTTGAAGGATGTGTAAATCTACCTTCAGACCATTTGAAGTTACTGGCGTCCAATCCAAGAAAATCACTTAGGATTTTCTCTGCCCATGATCGTACTCCCAATCAGTCGGTCTCCCTACAACAAGGCAAGAAATGGAAAGAGAACCCATGCTTCCAACAGCCTATGACTACTGTAGATGGCTTTGACTACTGGTCTGGTGATATTGCTTTAATTCAAGCGGGCAACAGATCTATTTACTTGCTAATCGAATCGTTTCACACTGAATGCAACAATCTCTTTGTACAAGGTTACCAAGTTATCATTTATCCAAATGATTCAAGAACCTTCATCAAAGAAAATTGCATCAAGATGCGTGCAAGTCAATTAGTACAATCAGTGCAAGTCGATCGTGCCAATCTGGCAATTAGACTCGACATCTTCAATGGTATGATGCAACTCAGCACATATCATCTGAACCTTTTCACCATCATGCACCCACTCAGAAAGCCTGCTGCATATCAACCTGGAAAGTATTACAAGGTTAGAATAAGCCCGATTATTCTTTTCACTGATGATACTAGTGGAAACAAGAGCAAGCAATTCAATGCATATGAAAGCTGGTCAATGCGATGTGCTTCAATGACATTTAAGGAAAGATCGTCACTGGAGAACATGCATTTTATTGGAGCTGTCCAAAAGAAGGAGGGTGTGAGTGGAGTTTCGTTGATTCCTTGTCTTGTAGAAGACCTAGTCAAGCTGGAGAACGGTGTTGTCATGTATTCAGCAGTTGACAATGAAGATGTGCTTGTTGTGGCTCCCGTTTTGTGGATTGAAGCAGACTCTCCCTGTCACTCTCAACTTTGTGGTCTCTATGGCTTACGTACCAAGTATCCTTGCAGAAAGTGCTATGTCGACCTTTCTCGTGGTGCTGAAGCTAGACAAAGAACAAGATCATACTACACTGGAGATCATTGCCAGCGAGTTAGATCTCATTATGTGACAGCAGCAAGTACTTTCAACCGAAGCAGTGTGATCTTAGATGCTCCTAAAGCTGGAGAAAGCTCAATAGCAAAAGCTTTATCATTTAAAGACACTAACACAAGTGCTCTCTTGCAATTGAAGTCTTTTGATCCACAACAGGATACTCCAACTGAGATCCTTCATACAGTATTGCTAGGTGTGTCGAAGTACTTGATAACAGGCCTCGTTAAAATCATTGCTACTAAAGCGCAACTGACCAAAATAACGACGGCTCTTGATCATTACAAGCACTCAAAAGGCTTCTCTAGAAAGCTGAGTAGAAAGCTTCAGCATGTTGGGTCTTTCTTGGGAAGAGACTTCAAAGTATTGCTTCAAATACTTCCCGTGATTTTAGTCGCAGAGTTTCCTGACGCAACAGGAAATCTCAAGTACATGATTCCTTGTTTTGTCCAGCTCGGAAAGCTATGCTCCCTTCTTTTTGTAAAGCAAGTACCACAAGGCTTTAACCATTATGTAGAAGTAGTAAGCCAAGTATCTAGAGAACTGGTTGCCATACTCTATGACTATGATCAAAACTGCACACACATCAAGCATGTCAAGTATCACCTGAAGCCCAAAACCCATTTCCTTACTCACTTATCGCAAGACATCAAACGCTTTGGCACAGCTTTGAACTTTGAGACAGAAAAAGGGGGAGCAGTTCAACAAGCACATCAGGGAGCACATTGAACATACAAACAAAGCCGAAGTTCCAAGGCAATTGGCTGTTAAGTTTGGCAAGCAAGCAGCTATGAGACATGTTGTAGATGGTGGCTCTTGGTTGACTCAAGATGGCATTAGAGTCAAGACTGGCCAAAGAGTTCTAAATTTTGTTGACACACATGCACAAGACTTTTACCAACATTTCTTTGGGGGAACTCGAGACTTTGTTGATAACAATGATTATCAAAATGATAATATCAAGGTATGCAACGGATTGTTTGCACTGTTTAAACAGATACAACATCCTTCTTTGCTCCAAGTTGGCGTTTACGTCGATGGTTCTATGCAAGTCTATCAAGTACAACCGGCTTCTGCCAATGATAGACTAACCAATGTTCTCAGGGCGTCACCCACGAGAGAACTTATTGACTATAGACAAGTTCGCCTCAAATGCTTACTTGATATGCACACTCGGTTGGACAACTACCAACTAATCAATTTAAGCAAGTTTGGAATTTACTGGTATTTCAAATACTATACCAATTTCCTCTCCAATGAAGCCTTCTTTTAAACTTCCTTTCCTCTTCTATGCCCTCAACTATGTTTGTATGCTCTTACCTATAACTCTTAAAATTCTCCAAGTCCAAATAAAATCCTGTTCAAATTTTCTCATTCACTGACTAAATTTGTTTTGATTTTGTTTTAGAACATGTAAGTTATATCGTAGAATGATTCTTTGCTTCATGGCTTTTAACTGCCGCACAGGGGAGCCTTCAAGCTTCCAGCTAATGGCCAGCTTTCAAGATGCCAGGTCTCCTTTTTTTACAATCTAAAGCCTTTTGTGATGTAGGTCTTAAAGCTTAATTACACAACTGGTAAGCGGCTTGGTTTTTTGTAGTCTATCTAAAAATCAGATCAATCTACCAAAATTTGAGAGCATTAATATTAAACAAAGCACTTGATAAATATCAAATTCTGATGTTTATTGATTTTTTTCAGAAAATAAAATCGTCTGCAGTGAATCATTTACCAAGCTAAAACTGCAGGATTGTGGTATGCCATTCCAGCTTTGGGATCTTGAGAATAATAAAAGCTGTTATATCCTTCCCAAATAGGTGGGCCAGGATAAACATATTTCTTGGAAGGATCATGAGAAACAAAGAAAGGAACGGATTCATAGACACAATGCACAGGCTGACCGAAATAATTTACCATAATACGATAATGATAGAAGCCAGCAGGGCTTGTTACATTAAGAGGAAAAAGAGCAGAGCCTGTCAAGTTTTCACTACTATAGAGGGCTAATTATACAATAGGCCAATTGTTACCGATCACATTCAGAACGCATATCTAAACTCTACTTACTCATGTTTGCTCCAACAACAGATTCATTATGCTGGGTAGAATTGATTACACGGATACGCCAAATGATGTTGGGCTTCCATACAGGCAACTCAGTTTCATTTATTCTCCACTTAATTTCCTGAATAGAGTCAGAGGCAAATGAAAGACCAGGATACTTTGGGTAATCAATGTAGAAGCCAGTACAGTAGAAAGGATTCACTCGAGGTGGATTGTACGCATATTTCCATTCAAAGAGAGGAGGTGGAGGAAGCTGATTAGTACTGCTTGAAGTCGTAGCTGTAGGTGTAGTTGTAACAGCTTCGTCGCTTTTATTATTAGATGGGTAATTGCCGTCTTTAGTATCATAAGCATCCTTAGAATCTGTATAATCAGTGCTTGTGTCTTGGTAACTGTCGTATTTTGTATCTGAGGCAGAGTGGTGCTTACGCTCAGTTTGCGAATAACTCTTGTCAGCTATATCGTTACGATTTTCATCGTAACGTCCATGGGTTGCAGCTTGTACAAGGCCCAAAATAAGTGCCATTAGGATACAGGATATTTTCATATTTCTTTGATTCAATACTATAAAAATAACCACTCAAATTGAACACATTTATATGTACTCATTTTGAAGTTAATCCCCCATACCAATCTCTTGATTTAAACTCGTCGAATGATTAAAATCATGATTTGCTCTTTTTGACAAACAATCTCTTGGCGTTTGAGATCACTCTATGAATAGGAGCATCACAAGCCAAATTAGAGTTGTTCTTTCTTTACGTTCTGTTGTGAAGCTCAACCTTGCAAGTCATCAAAACAGCTTTGAGTAGTATGGTTTTTTTAGGCTTCCATCATATCATAAACGCAACTAATTAGGATAGCTGAATAGGAGTTTTTCTCTAGGCTTGTGCAATCACGATGCAAAGTCTCTCTCGAGACAGATTCTTGCCTGCAGCATGTATTGCATCTAGCATTGGTACGAGCATGTAGCTTCATATCCTGCAGTAAGCTAGAGTCTTGTTTTTTTTCGTAATAAGCAACACAAGTTTTTATGGCTTCATTTCTTGAGCTTTAAGATTGCCTTGTATGTTTCAGTAAAATCAATAAAACGTTTGCTATTATATAGATATCTTTCGCTGCATTTCTGGACATACAATTTCTGCATTCTTCAAGGTTGTAGTGTGTATCATTAACACAAAAGAAGCATACAAAGAGCTATGGTATCCAACTCTAACACTAAGCGAATAGCAAATGAAAGTCAAAGCAGTATTGTATTAATACAATAAAGAAAACGAATGCATTATCATGTCTTTTCCTGTAAGAAACTACAACTATGCTGATAACTTTTGGCAGAGGAGAGTATGTTTCTGGTCATGTATATTCTTCGCTGAACTGTTTCAACTTATCTACTGTAAAACACTTTCTAGGTTGTTGCTTTTCAGTATTTTAGCTACAACAAAGAAATGGCCACCTAAAGGGAACCAGGAATCCTTGCATGCAGAGTATATTCTACTGCCAAAAGAGCATTGATATGAATCACTGGAGGGAAAAAAGCTGGTAATCTCTTTCTTTCAAATCTTCTCTTTAGCTTTTAAAGAGAGGATTCTATTAGTAGGATCTCCAACAGAGAAAAACGGAGGCAAGCTTTCTTCTACTAACAGGTTACAGCATGTGGCATTCTTCCTGTTGGAGGTATTGCAGTACGTTGAGTCTTTCAATCTTTGAGCTTGTCTTCCTCTTTTTCTTTTAATTAGAGGAATTAGTCAAGGTTGGAAATGCTGACACAAATCTGGAGCAGAGAAAAGAGAAGGTGTTGTAATTGAATGGGGATAAGTAAACGAGCTGGGAAGAGAAGTATATTTTTATCGATGAAGCAGGTCCCAACATGCACATATGATGCGATTTTGGAAGATCCAAGAGAGATCAGCCTGCCAAAGTCGAGCTTTCAAACAACCAAGACATGACTGTAACAATTGTCGGAGCAATTTGTGAGAAGGAGGTCATTAATTTGGCTTTGCGCAAGCCTAACGCTGTACAAAGAAAAGCTGCCTCTAGCAAGAAGAGAGAAAAAAAGAAACGATAAAGTTCCTGACGAGGTTGTTACTACTGCCAAAGTTGGAACTCGTAATGAGCATTTCTTAGAGTTATTGAAGGTGTAATTGACAGTTTGGTAAGCACAGCATGGAAGGTAAATACATTATCATAGACAATTCTGCCATACATAGAGTATCAGAAGTTTAAGAAGTAATACTGAAGCGTGATTACAAATCTACCTTTCTCCCTCCTTACTCTCCTTATTTGAATCCAATCGAACCGTTTTGGTCAGGTGTGAAAAGAGATTGGTTGATTGCAAATGATAATCTCAGCCAAACAATAATTGAATCCGCCAAAAAAAAAAGTTACTGTTTCGGACTGCGTCAGTTGGATAAAGTACTGTGCCTCCTTCTTCGACAACTGTATCGCTTGTAGGCCTATGATGTAAACAGCTATTTTTCTTTCTTTGTGAGCAGCCTTTTTTTTTCGCATGCGTAAACTAAAAACTTTGATAAGCAAAACAAAAAAGAATCTTGGTGCGCAAATTCAGTTTGAAAAAGCCAATAAATCTATTTCCTTTTATAGCCATTTATTTCCTTTCTCTTCTTTTTTTTTTCCCTTTACTGTAGATTGTATTGTTGTTATGTTTCTAAATCCCTATAGGCGGCGAGTCCTTTTAGGAACAAAGCCCCTATGTGTATCAGTTATCAGTTGATTTAATAAAATCACCATTTAAATCTGATTGGGTTAGAAAGCAAAAACTTTTTGATTTAATCTGGAGTCAAATACTTTAAGGTTCACACTTTAAAACCCCACTTCCGTGTTCCTTTTTGTTTCACCTCTTTCCTTCCGTTTTCTTTTTTTTTTTTCTCAAAAAAAAAAAAAGGACTGATATATATCCCCTATAAACATATTTTATCATTATCACTAGTGATTTATAATGTCTGGAAACAACATTAAGGTTGTATGTCGTTTCCGTCCGCAAAACTCACTTGAAAACAGAGAAGGCGGTGTTCCTATTATTGAGATAGATGATGAAGGAACTAATGTGCAGTTGAAGGTAAGTGCCATTAGCAACAAACTTCACTTTCAACTAACCCGTTTCTTCTTTTAAACAAAAGGGAGAAGCTGCAAGTAGCTTTTCTTTCGACAAAGTGTTTGGAATGAACACTCCACAAAAAGACGTTTTCGAATACTCCATCAAGAGTATCGTAGACGGTAAGCAGATGTTTAATAAACAGAATCTATTTATGTACATTATGCTGATAAACAACGCATACAGATGTTACTGCAGGTTATAACGGTACTGTGTTTGCTTACGGTCAAACCGGTTCCGGTAAAACATTCACTATGATGGTATTTGATTCAAAATTTTAAAAAAAACTCCCCCTGAATTTTTTTCTCATCAGTATACTCCAAAAAATAGGGCGCAGATATTGATGATGAAAACACAAAGGGTATCATCCCTCGTATTGTAGAACAGATCTTTACCAGCATTAATGACGCGCCGAGCAACCTCGAATTCACTGTCAAGGTTTCTTATATGGAAATTTATATGGAGAAAGTGAGAGATTTGTTTAATCGTAAGTTAGATTAAACATGCATTTATATCTGTTTTCTTGTGTGCTTAGTTATCTCTCCTTTAGCCTCCGCCGACAATCTAGCTATTCACGAAGATAAAGCGCGTGGTGTTTATGTTAAGGATCTTTGCGAAATCTATGTTGCTAATTCTGATGAAGTTTATACAGCCATGAAAAATGGTAGCAGTAACCGTGTGGTTGCTTATACACGTACGTTTTCTTTTGGGCTTTGACTATTATTATCATCATCCACCAACAGATCAAACTTTTCTTTTTGATAGACATGAATGCTGAAAGTTCTAGATCTCACTCTATTGTGGTAATCACTATCACTCAAAAAAACTTGGATACAGGTGCAGCAAAGGCCGGTAAGCTCTACTTGGTAGATTTGGCAGGTTCAGAAAAAGTAGGCAAGACAGGTGCCTCTGGTCAAACACTTGAAGAAGCTAAAAAAATCAACAAATCTCTAACTGCTCTCGGTATGGTTATTAATGCCCTGACTGACGGAAAAGTAAGTAGAATCGATAGACTTAAATAGCCAAACCTCCTCCACTCTCCAGTATGCTTATGATTATGATAGTCAAGCCATATTCCTTACCGTGACTCTAAATTGACTCGTATCTTACAAGAATCGCTTGGTGGTAACTCTCGTACCACACTTATCATTAACTGTTCGCCATCTTCTTTCAATGAAGCTGAAACCTTATCTACCTTGAGATTTGGTATGAGAGCCAAGACAATCAAGAACAAAGCTAAAGTCAATGCTGATCTGTCTCCTGCTGAGCTTAAGGCTTTGTTAAAGAAAGTCAAGTCCGAAACAATCACCTTCCAAACTTACATTGCTGCTCTTGAAGGAGAAGTCACTGTTTGGCGTGGTGGTAAGACATTGCCAGAAGACAAATGGGTTACTATGGATAAGATCACGAAGGGAGAATTCTCTGCTTTACCTCCTGCATCCAACTTTAGAGCTTCATCTGTGACTGAAGATGCCTCTCGTCCAGCTACACCTTCTGTAGTATTGGAGAAAGATGAGCGCGAAGAACTCTTGAAGCGTGAAAATGAACTGATGGATCAGATTGCCGAGAAAGAAACCGAACTTGCCAATCGCGAGAAACTCTTGGAATCCTTGAAGGAAGAAGTAGGCTACTACAAGGAACAAGAAGCCATTGTTACTAAAGAAAATCAACAAATGACATCCGAATTGAGTGAACTTCGATTGCAACTTCAAAAGATTTCCTATGAAAGCAAAGAAAATGCCATCAATGTTGACTCACTAAAGGAAGCCAATCAAGAGTTGATTGCAGAGCTAGAGGAGCTCAAGAAGAATCTTTCTGAAGTCAGACTTGCTCACAAGGACAGTTCTGATAGTGAGAAGGAGAAAAAGAAGGCACAAAAATTGGCCCAAATTATGTTCAAGTTGGATCCTTCTGTAAGTATCATATCTCTTATTCCTTACCCGTCTGTTTTGCTCATTGTTTATAACAGAGTGAAATCAACGAGAAAGAGCACCAAATTCGTGAATCCCTTCACAAGATTGAAACTGAAGGTCATGGTTCATTAAGCTTGGAAGAACTCGTAGCTCTTCGACGCGATTTAGCCGACTCCAAGATTTTGTTGGACCAACACACCAAGACAATTGCAGACCTCACTGAAGAAAAGGAATCTCTTGAAAAGAAAAAGGCCGAGCTTGATGCTAAATTCAGCAACCTTGAACAAGAATACGAAGAAGCTCTTGACAAGACAATTGCAGAAGAAGAAGTTGCTGCTCAAAAGAATGCAGACATGGAAGAGACTATCTCTACATTAAAGGTAATGAAAAGAATCATGCATTTTATAAGAGTGAAAGAGGGCAAGTTTTAACTTGACTGCTTCATATGATTGGGATACAATAGAGCAAGTTAGAGGCACAATTTGCATTGAAGAGAGAAGAGCAACAAAAGGAGATTGAAGAGCTCAAGCAAGAAATTGCTCAAAAGACTGAGAACCTTCACAAGCTTACTGCTTCTCTTTCCGATCTCAAGGATGCCAACGAGAAACTTCAAAATACTCTTGCAGAACAACCCACTCAAGCACAAGGTGGTGACTTGACCGAACGTGAAAAGGAATTAGAGCGCATGCGTAAGAGCATGGCTAAGGAATTAGCCGATTTTGAGACAATGAAGAAGGTCTTGATGCGTGATCTTCAAACCCGTTGTGAAAAAGTGGTTGAACTCGAAATGTCTTTGGATGAAACTCGCGAGCAATACAACAATGTTCTGAGAGCAAGCAACAACAAGGCTCAACAAAAGAAGATGGCTTTCCTGGAACGTAACCTGGAACAATTGACAAATGTTCAAAAGCAGGCAAGTAGTAGATCATAACAATTCTATATACATATATATTAACCTGTACAATAGCTTGTGGAGCAAAACTCTTCTTTAAAGAAGGAAGTTGCTCTTGCTGAGCGTAAACTTATTGCTCGTAATGAAAGAATTCAAAGTCTTGAATCTCTCTTACAAGATGCTCAAGAGAAATTGATTAATCAAAATCAAAAGTTTGAAGCTCAACTTCAAGCTGTTCGTGAACGTCTCGAACAAGCCCGTTCACAAAAGTCACAATCTTCAATGGCGTTGAACTTTGGACGTGTTGCTAAACCCCTTCGTGGTGGTGGTGCTGTTGTTGAGAACGCAGATAACACACCTGCTTCTCCTACCGAAAAGCGCGACAAGCGTAACTCTTGGATCCCCGGTTTCATGGGCTCTCGATAAATTTAATTTTATATATTCCCTGTCTTCATTTTACTGTATTAAATAAATATCCCAACCTGACTATGTAATTGTAAACACGATTTCTGCAAACAGACCGTATTTTCTTGAGAAAAAGGATTGTGTAAACAAGTGGCTCAAACACTTGATCTAAAGTCGAGAAGTTCCATCTAAATTAGCATGGACTAGGATCGTGAAAAAGCCTCATGTCTGTTTGTCGATTATTATGCCTTGGAATTATGTGTATTTATTAAAGACATGCCCATTAAGCCTTTTTTTTTGGTATAATTTCCTTTAGTGTATTAAATAAATACAAACAAACCATGTGTAGTACAAATAGAAAAATCAGAAACATGAGCTTTTTTTTTCTCTCTCTTCAAAAAGCCATATAGTAGTTTTGATCATACTGGTTCCATCCATGAAAATGACTAGGAATGTCTGAGCTAATTGCAGGTGCTGGCGGTCTCGCTTTGGTATGGTCTTGCTGATTGGTCAAAAGTTGATCTATAGCCTGTGTCGGTTGTAAGAGAGTCAGGGGAGGCATACTCAGGTGATAATGACTCTCTGCTAGCTTAATTTGCTTCTCTTTAGCCCAACTCAGTCGAGTTTTTCTTCCAGCTATCATAGTTGCATTTAGGGCAAAAATAGCAGTTGCAGCATTTGCATGCGTATCTAATTTTACAATAGCCCTTCTTTGATCAGAAATGATGTAGACATGAGAGACGGAGCCATACTGCTGCAGATGAGGCACAATGTCTTGACTGATTGTCTTTTTTGGCAGATTACTTATACAAACATGAGTGTTGTGTAATGGCGTTTGTGCGAATATTTCTTGGTAAGACATACTTGAGACTGAAAAGTCGCTGTTAGATGATGACCTTCTGGAGTGTGTCGAAGAAGTCGCTTGGCTTTCTATTGACCACTCCCACCGGGTATTAGAAAACAAGCCTGTTTTGTTGTTAGCCTTCATGGCTTCTTTTGCGTCTTCTCTACACAAGAAAGTAATTGAAGCTCTGTTGTGATCCAACAACTCAACATGGCTAGATGTATGTTGAAGGAGAAGATTAAGGTTCTAGAACTTGTGATCAACACTAAATGTTAACGTACCACACATGGAATTCTTGAAAGACATCCATCAGGGTATTGCTCGTGATATGAGGCGCCAAGTCAGAGACATGAATAACAACAGGTTCATGCCACATAACAGATATTTTCTAATATATAAATCAAAGGTGTGTTCAGTATGATAAGAGATAACTACTGGCGGAACTCTACCTGACAGCATAAGTTTCGGTCATCCAAGGCATGTCTTACTTGCTCAGCTACTTGGAAATCACGAAAATTGACGAAACCGAGATTTTTACCATTCTAAAAGAAAACAACAATAACCAAGAAATAATGATCAGATTAGAAGTTTATATCATATAGTATTGGATAAGATAAGATGGTTTGATTTCATTGAACGATTAAATTTTTTTAAAAAGAAGCGTGAGAAAAATTGTAACATACATGTTGTCTGATGTAGACAGATTGTGGGGTTGATAGCACATCAATGATAGACTTTAATGTTTCTCTTGATATTTTTGAGTCCAAATTTTCAATCCTAAGAATAGCTGACATAGTATACGAACAAGAAAAGTAAAGAGCTTGAGAAACTAAAGGGAAAAGCACGAGAAAAAAGAAGGACAAAGAGAATATCGAGAAAATATCTTTTATAGTTCGTGATTAGATACGTCATTTGTTGAGAATAAGCGTTATGTGGGGTAGACATTAAAAAAGAAGAAGAAGAAGAAATTTGGATGTCCTTTTGATTGGTTGACAAAAGCACATAAATTTGATCTGGTTACTCTGAGGCTACACAAGCACAAAACCTAACATGACAGCTACTGGCTCTATAGCAGATGTGTGCCTAAAGGAGAGACAGAATCGAAAATTCATTGCCATGCCTTATTTAAGATATCAAAAAGGTATACTCTCTTCGTTATTCGTTTACTCATGCATGATGCTAGTTTGAGCTCCAAACCTAATCAAGTATCCCCATGCTAACAAATGAGACAACTCAGCAGTTGTTGAGTGATTTGAGCCTAACACAAATACTTAAGAAAGTAAGGTACACTGCTTAGTTTGAATACAGTAGGAGATTTTTTTTTCTTTTCTGCATGTTATTTATTTTATGCAGAACAAGCAAACAAGGAAAACTGTTATATCTATGGTTGCATGAAACTTGAATCAATTCCTTTTTCTTCTTTTAAAAATCGAGTTATCATATACAAGAATAAGTAATAGATTACAAACTATAGGCAATAGATGTTGCTTTTTCTTTTGTTTAAGAATAAAAAAGAGTACCTTATTGAAGCAGTTGAATGCAATCAATACGCTTTCCTTTTTTGGATATCACCTTACAATACAAAAAAAAACGCAAGCCGTTTCCTCTCTCTTTGCTCATTGAATGAAATTCATTCTGAAAATACAAGCAACTAGAGAATCTATGAGTTAGGCTGTCTATATCATTTTTTTGCTTTATCTTTCAGATGATCGACTTTCTTTAGTGACTATCTTGATGTAGTACACAAGAAGGGCATAGCAGTAACTTATTGGCCTTATTTTTATAAGGTGTATAAGACGGAGGTTTAGGAGAATTAGAAAACTTCCTTTATTTTCCGAGTTAAAATATGTTTAAATAAGCGTAATTTAATTTGTTTCTTTATTCTGGTATCTTTTTCTTTTTCTTCTTTGACTAAAAATGGATTATAATAGCTCTTTGGATGAAACAGGCACTTTACCATCTTTAATGTACGCTGATTATACTCAGCAGCCTTTACAACAGCAATTAAATCCTTCAAAGAAACGACCTAATAAAATACACGTTTCTGCTGCATGTGTAGAGTAACAAACAACATAAACAAAGTATTTTCCCATTGTTTACATCTCATCTTACTTTCTTTTTTTAGGCAAATTGTAAAAAAGCTCATTTAGCTTGTGATGGTAATAAAGCAATTTCAAGATTTGAGTAATTTGTTTATCCCAAAACGAACATTTTAGTATCGAGACCATGCAACCGTTGTGTGGCAACAGATAAAGCTGATACCTGCCATGATATTCAACACAAAAAAAGAGGTCGACCCAAAATGATGAGAGACGCAAACAACAATAAAATCAGACCAACTGTACCAGTAGAGGTTCTAAGAAACAATCAGAAGCCTTCACCGTTTTGCTCCTTTGATTTATTTGCTTTACCCTCCAATGAAGTAATGACGGTAATACAGCTTACCTTTTCTTACTTGACATGGATTCTAAAACTGTTCTTTTTTTTTAAAAAAAAACAAAGATCTTACTTTCTATGGACTTGTGTTGCGCTAGAATTTCTGATAGATCTCTTGAATACCTAGAGCTGTATCCTCAAGAATTCTCGCATAGATCACTTTATGATTTTCTTGTACCTGGAGAAAGTCAACAGACATTATCAAAGCTCCATCGCTATTTACTTGACAATGCAGTTCAACATCAGAAAACAAAACTACCTAACAATTTGATTCGCTCATCATATGAAAAGTTCTTTTCCAGCACACTCGAATCACTACTGAACATTGCCAATGGATCTTTGACGATTAAACAGAAACTAAAATTCAAACATGGTAGTGATAATAACAGAGCTGAAGAGATGAATTGCCGATTCTATCTGGGTGGTGGGTTCGGTGCTGATCTGTTTGAGACCAGAGATTTAGAGCAGCTCTATATTGTCTGTATAGCATCACCTGTCAACTCTATAGGCCCCTCTCATCAGACTTCCACCATAAATCCTAATATACCAATTGCTTCTCATTCATTTAGTTCAACGTTGGCCGCATCTAGCCCTGGAGATAGCTTGCAGACCACTATACCTCACACAATGAGTGATATGATTCATTTGCCTCCGCTCATCATCAACAACGATTCGAGCTCAACTCTGTCTTCTGTATCACCTACTACAACACATCTGGCTGTGTCTGAAGAGACAACTAAACTAAAAATACCAGACGAAGAAGGAGACAAAGATTTAAGAGAGGAGAACTCTACAAAGCACCAAAGCAAATCCCCGACTTCTCCGCCAGCAAAGCGTATCGTCGACGATAGTAATGCTATCCATCTACCACTTATTTCTTCGGCACTGTCCTATGAAAATAGCAAAAGCAAGCCTCTACTTGAGCGCTTCAAGTACAACACACAACCTCAAGCACAGCAATTCATACATCCCAACGAGCTTTATTATATGAAGACAACATCGAGTAGACTATCTTCTGAAGCTATTGCTCGTACTACTTATCCTTATTTATCCAAGACATCAACAAATACAACTGGAAGTGGCCCGCTGGCCAACTACAATAGTAGCTTAAATAAATAGATTGATGTGACTAACAAAATTCAGATATTGTAATATATATTTCAGTCATGTGAAAATAACAATCAAGAGTTAAACATCTATCATTTACTTTTTTTAAGCTGAAGTAAGCATTGAGTAATTGATGAAAACATCCCCGCACTAAAATAATTAAAACTCTCCAGTTTGCTAAAAAAGGCGCTTTTCTTTCTCTTCTTCATTGTTTGCTATAAAATGACTAATCCCGTCGAAGAAGGAAAGAAGTTGGCCGCTTACCGTGCCGTAGATGAATACATAACAGCAGATTTGAAAGTTGTTGGTATTGGCTCCGGCTCTACTGTTGTTTATGTAGTTGAGCGTATCCTGCAACGTCCCGAATTAAAGCATATCGTCTACATCCCTACATCTTTTCAGTCAAAGATTTTGATTCTTGAAGGTGGTCTTCAACTCGGCAGTATTGAGCAACATCCCGAAATTGATGTTACCATTGATGGTGCAGACGAAGTAGATGAAGAGTTGAATGCTATTAAGGGTGGCGGTGCTTGTCAATTCCAAGAGAAGGTGGTTGCTGAAGCAGCCAAAAAATTTGTGATTGTTGCAGGTAAGGGCAAAAACAAGCAGAGGGGATTTGAGCTTGTTAGACAAGAATGCAATATTTAAAAAAACATACGCGGTGAAATTAATTGTGCAAGTGCATTATGTTAGATTTCAGAAAGAAATCTCAAAAGCTAGGTACTGGCTGGACAAAGGGTGTTCCAATTGAAGTTGTGCCTATGACATACAAGAGTGTGATGAAGCACATTGAGACTAAGCTGTCTGTAAAACCTATTGAATCTAAACTTCGTATGGTAAAGACTTTACCAAGTAATTTTTTTCTTGAAACTAATTCTTTTTAAATTTAGGCCATCAATAAGGCAGGTCCTGTAGTAACAGATAATGGCAACTTTGTGGTTGATGCACACTTTGGTGCTATTGAAAACCCTCACGAATTGTTAAAGGAGCTCAAGTTACTCACTGGTGTCTTTGAGGTTGGTTTGTTCTGCAACATGGCAGAAAAGGCTTACTTTGGCGAAGAAAATGGCTCGGTTGATATTTGGTTCAAACAATAAAAAAAAAAATGTTGTAAAAGAATTTTTCTTACAATTTAGGAAAGAGAAATCTATATATTTTTTTTTCTCAAGCATTTCTCAAAAAAAAAAAAGCGCGTCTGATCCGACAAGAAAAAAAAAACTACAAATTTTTTTTAAAAAAAAAAAATAACAAAAATGAGCCAAATTAACCGAGCGGCCCACGTGTAGGCGTGTCGCTTGCTTTTTTTTTTCGTGAAATTTTTCGACATTTTTTTTTTGGGGCCTTGATGTTTATTAAAAAGAAAAATGGATATAAAAAACTTGCTGACTGTACATATATGACAAATATATCCCACTACTGCTTTTTGAATACAATAAAGAGAACGATTTAAATAGTGAATTGTTTAGAAAGAAAAGGGTAATAGTAGCTCAAGAAGCACATGCTGTATTACTGGAGAATAACTTAAGCCTTGGAAGTCTTCTTGGTGGCAGCCTTCTTAGCGGGAGCGGCCTTCTTGGCGGGGGCAGCCTTCTTGGTGGCAGCGGCCTTCTTAGCAGGGGCAGCAGCCTTCTTCTTGGGAGCCTTAACACCAGCCTTTTCGGTGGTAGAAGCCTTCTTAGCAGGGGCAGCCTTCTTGGCAGGAGCGGCCTTCTTAGCGGGAGCAGCCTTCTTGGTAGCCTTTTCGGTGGTGGCGGCCTTCTTAGCAGGAGCGGCCTTCTTGGCAGGAGCAGCCTTCTTAGCAGGGGCAGCAGCCTTCTTGGGGGCAGCAGCTTTCTTAACGACCTTCTTGGCAGCAGCCTTCTTAGCAGCAGGCTTCTTTTCAGTCTTTTCAACCTTGTTCAACTTAACAGTACCAGAGAGACCTGAGAGAATTTCAATGTGTCAATAGATCGATCTTTTCGAAGCCTTTAACTCCTCTCTCTCTTTTTTTTTCTCACAGTCGAATGGTTTTATCGACATATTTCACATATCCAATGATAAACAAAAAACAAAAAACAATAATTTACCTTTAGGAAGAGAGAAGACATCCTTAGCATGACCACGCTTGATAGCAGCAGCAATTTGAGAATCGAAGTGAGAACCAGAAGAAACCTTGTAGTTAGCTAAGATGTACTTCTTGATGGCAGGTCTTGAGGAACCCTTTCTTTCCTTCAAAGCAGCGATGGCATCTATGGAGTACTGTTAGACATCACATAGGAGTCAAACAGATCTATTTTCTTTCTTACCTGTGATCATAGCTTCGTACTACAAAAATTTAAAAAAAATGGGCATATAAAAATTGTTGAGTTCATTACTGATAGATCCTTAATCAAAGGCAATATCTTACGGTGGGGTGATCGGCTTTCTTGGTGGAAGCAGCCTTCTTGGAGGGAGCAGTAGCAGCAGTCATTTTAGATAGAGACAAAAAAAGTGGTTATGAGAAAAAGGTAAGAAAAAGAAAAAGGGAAGCAGACCGCGTAGA
This sequence comes from Blakeslea trispora, assembly GCA_025331445.1. NCBI lineage: Eukaryota > Fungi > Mucoromycota > Mucoromycetes > Mucorales > Choanephoraceae > Blakeslea > Blakeslea trispora. The sequence continues at coordinate 267,140 of JAIWNE010000019.1, read as the reverse complement.
AAAAATTATGTCCATTTTATACCGAAAAATTGATTTGAGTGTTCGGTGTTTAAATAAAAGTTATGAGCCAATCATTTGGCTTGCTTTAATTTTTTATAGCTGTTTTTTTTAAAAAAAAAATTATTGAGCTCCAAAAAAAAAAAGGAACGCGTCCGTATTTGCCCAAAAAATATATTTTTATAAAAAAAATGAAAAAATAAAAAAAAAAAGAGGAAAAAATTAGAAGAAAAAAAAAGGATACAAAATCAAACCTGTTGTTCTACTTCTTTATTTCTATCAGGATTGATCTAAACCAGTAGGATTTGCCTGTGCTAATCTATCTTCTTTGTTTCGTTCTGTCTTACTTTTCTATAAACTGCTGCTTCTTTTTGCAACTTTTGTACTCATTCTTTTTAAAAAAAAAGTTGTTGGTTGTTATGTTACTGGATATCATTCCAACAGCTAAGATTACAACCACCGTTCTATGGAATTAGCTAGGACATGCAATGAGCAGTACTCTGCCTTCTTTTGAGTTATGACTTCTACAATTGAATATAGATCAACACATGAATTATGTATTGATGTTATGGAAAGAGGGCTCTCTTCATGGTTGTTCAATTGATTCGTATAACTATTTAAGCAACAACATATTGATCCATAACATATCGTTATCACACTCAAGCTATGTTCATCCGCTGGGCGCTTGACAAAACATGATGTTTGGATAGAGAAAAAAAAAGGAGAAGAAAAGACCTTACCCTTGTAAAGGAGGTATGAGTTGCAAAATTTAACAAGGCGATGAATAAATAAGAACAGAAACTACACATCCAGATGTAGTTCTGTTATTATCCATGTTGCTCTTCTAACTGTTATGAATTTCAGCCATTACATTTGATTCAATTGAAGGAGCAGCCGATTATCTCAAAACATTCTTTTGGCTATTATTATTTTCATTTTTGCCTTATTTTTTTTTTTATTTTTTTGCAAAAGCAGTTTTAGTGCATTTCATACAAAATGAATTTCGTATTACAATAGTTTCGGAAAAAGTTACGAGAAAAACGTGCTTCTTATTTCATGAATGTTGTGTAGTTTTCATTTATCAAAGTGATACATGTCAGACTTTAATTAGGCTTCTTTGCTTTTGGAAAAGTTATGATAGATATTTCCGAAAATAGTGGAATATCAAGAGATATTCTCTATTCAAAGTAGCTAAGCGATGCTCTGAATAGTTACAATAACCACTTTATTAAAGAAGTGTTGTTATATTATATACTCTTGAATTGAGTGGCATTTCAGCGCTTGGAGTGATTATAAGTTCAAAGGGATTGCTACTCTTATATTAGATACTCTTATATCATATACTCTTATATCATATACTCTTAAATCGAGCGACCACTGTACATTCAAGACTATACCTATAATTGCTGAATCTGAGTTCTCGGCTTTCTGAAAAAAAGCTCCATTTGCCTTTCATTGCAATCGGTATTATCAGCCTCAAGGACAGATATCTCATTTTTTTCAAGTTTTTTTATTCCTTTTCTCATGATCACGCACAAATAAAAGAACACATGGAACGATCCTTTCTTCTATAAACCAATTGAGTCAGTAAAGATTACTGTATCAGTGATGGTAGCATAACATGTATGAGCTTATGAATACGATTTAGTTCAGTTTGTCGAGTGGCTTGGTTGCACCTACAAGAACAAAAATGCATCCACAAATACCTCTGCTTTTGTTCTTTTAGAAGCTTTTAATCGATTCGCTAACTATGTATAGGTTCTACGAGTTCGTACAATAGGTATGTTTGGTAGCTTTAACGTAGCAGTGAACAATAAATAAACATAAAAAAGTAGCCTTTAACTGATTCGGTTTTGTTCGGCATGATACTATCATGCTTATAAATTACCTTTACTTGCCATAAACGAGATTGCGTCTCAGGTATGCTTCATACTAGAAATGTGACAAGTACGATTAAGGTTTTATCCAGAGACTTGAATTGCAATGCACAATAAAACTTTCTGATATAACATTTAACACAACCGTATGGGAGAGAACGATAAGCAAGATGTCATGGTAATGCATTAAGCTTAATAGTAAAACATAGTATTCCTAACAACTCATCAGTTTAATTCAATTACCAACAAGGAAATGGCAGGTTAAAAGCTCATCTATTTGTTGCTGAAATATATTTATCAGCTAGATCAACTTGGTTATAAAAAGAAGAAGCATGCATAAGAATATACATAATATAATCGACAATAGATAAATATATGATTTACGCTTTTCAACTGTATGAGTAGCGGGCTTTTTTTCAATTGCAGAGGACTCATACTCATAGAAGATGGCGCACCCGCTCATTGTCTGGCTGTGGCCCAGAACAGACAAAACAATCACACTGCTGCAAGTCTTCTTCCTTGGCCTGCACATTACCGAGATTTGTATCTATTTGAAAATCTTAGGACGAAAATGGAGGGGGCTGTCCAAGAAATCATAAATGACAAAGGAGAGGAGCCCCATTATCAATCTCAGGCTTTCACCCAATTTTCTATAATTTTAATAGCTATAGCTCATCAATTATAATATTTGCAATGTTCAAAACAACCATGAGCTTATATATTAATATTTCTTTTTTTTTACACGTTTGCATAACAACTGAAGACAATCTAACAATCTATTACCATAGTTAAGATGTTTGAAGATTCGGAAAAAACTAGTTCCAAAAGAAGATCAATGTAAAGATAGAAAGCAAGATACTTGGTGTTCCATAGTGAAACTTGTTTACGAATCTGGCTCTATTTCAGGTCATCTACAATTTCTGCTCAACTAGAGAAAATAGAGTCCATAAAATAATATGCTTGACTGGTATGTAGAGTTTCACCTCTGTCATCGTGCATTAATTGAAACGCTTGTATGAGCAGCCTGCTACAAAAAAAAAAGAAGTAACAATAGACAGAAGTGAAGATACAAGAAAAATGTAACCTTAAAGTTCATGAGCTGTTTCTTGTATTTGTTGTATCAAGTACAAAGCACAGCTTGTGTTTGATAAGCAATTGCTCTGTTCTTTGTAAACGGATACTTTTAGGGAACTAATAGATTTCATAGCTATTCTGACATATAAATCATTAGTTTTTGAAAAGGAAAGTTATGCATCTATAAAACAGTCTAGTCCAAGTTCAATATACAGATGAGTTATGTTCCAGAATGACATATTAATAATAATAAAAAAAGAAGTATGGTTTTGTATTTGTAAATAAACAATGGTAGTGACAAAAAATAAATAGTATAAAACATATATGTTACAGTGTATAAAAGAAGACAGGTATAAAGGGAAATGGTTGCACTAGGAAAATGGTCTACGTAATAATGATGAAAGCTGAATGGTTTATATCAACGTTTCCCGTTGATCTCTTCTTCTTTGCTCACGTATCCGTTCTAGTTCAATCGTCCTTGGATCCGATGATGCTGAAATCAATGCACGAGTGGGAATTGACATGAATTTAGGCATAGGTCGATGTTCTAAATCTAGCGATATATTGATTGCTACAAAAAAAAATGTCAAAAAGAGGGGGAAAACGAAGGGCAAGTTTGATTCTCTTACCTGCTTGGAGATGTTCCACCCATGATATCATTTCTACATGAGAAGATAGCTTCATTAGGAACTGTGGACCTTGTTGTGTCATCAATCGAAGCACATTTGGTCTCCTAAAATAGTCTAGTGCCCTTGAGGCCTCAGCGCCTGCTAGTGAGATAGTGAAGATGGGTGTATAATAGTATTTGTGATAATAATAGTAAGGAGTCTTTAAAGGCCATCGATAATAATTCTTGATGTCTGTTTGATTTTTGACCGGCTTGGCTCTGTATACCCGAAGAACAGTCCCCCATAGTTCAATATAGAGTTTTCTAATTTTCAAATTACAAATTAGGGACAAGTGTCACATTTTTTCGTTTTTTTTTTTTTCTAAAAAAGAAATAAAAATTGTAATTAGATTTACCTCCAAGCTCTCCATTTGCTTCGCATGTTGGGTGCATCTAATTCGCTCTTTACATGAACATATCCCATCTTGAAAACAGAGCAAGAGTACCCAGGCAATTCTTCTCGTCCCTCTTCCTCACGTGGAATGATCATAGATCGGCATCTATCTAATCGTCTTCCGAAGATGGTTGAAGTATAATCCGGTGGTGGGGTAATGTTTTGCTTTTGAGAGGGCAATTGTACTGGCATTGAAAGTGGTCGACTCGTATGACTATTATTGCTGATATTAGGCTTGTTTCTTCGGATAACTGTTCCAGGAGGAGCCACAAGGCTACCAGAGGAAGTGTTTCCTTGAATTGAAGGTGCCATGGGGGGCTCGTGCTCGTAAGAAGAGTGGTAAGAATCATAGGCATGAATAGCTCGCAGAATAGATTCTGAGGATACAGAACCAACGAGTGTCATACTATCGTCACTTTGGTCCAAGTTGCTACAGTGGGTATGGTTTGACATGACGCTATTTGCTTCGTTTGTTCTATCGTTGTTTTCTTCCAAAATTGTGTTATCTGCTAGCTGCTTTGAGATATGCGTCTTGAGTGCCCTTGCACAATTGGACAACAGATCTAGGTCAGCTTCATTTCTTAAACCAAGCGACACAAAATCTTTTTCTGACATGGCTACGAATTGATCGAAACCAACATTTGCTTGTTGGAATACTGGTATATAATGCTCAAGGGATAATTGACCAAGAACAATTGATGACAGCTTCGTCTTGTCTGAGAAAAAAATAATAATAATATAGCATAAGACATTTGCCTTTTGAAAGATCCCAGTCATGATTTATTACCCATCTTGAATGGAGCCTCTTTATTTATTCTTTCATAATTAAAATAGTGACTATGTTGAATTGCCATTGTAAAGAAGCATATAGAGGAAGAAGTAAGGTAAGAAAACAAAAAGAAAAAGGAAAAGAGAGAGGACAACAAAAAATGTAAATATATATAAGGGCGACGGAGGGACAACATTTGAGATGGTATAGACGTCAATACTTTATCCTCGTGACAGTGCAAAGTTCACATAAAAAACTAGTGCTGATCCCACATCACCAAATTTAAGTTTAACTAGCAGCATAACTCCTCTCCAATCAAGCATTTTGCAATCTTTCTTTTTTTTTTATGCAAACGCAGGTAAAAAGGGAGGCATTTGCCTATATCTTTGACTTTATTTGATTGCCTCGCGTTTATGCATTATTTTGGAAATATGATTAACAAAAGCACGTTCCACTTATTCGCTGCTAAAGGTTTTTTTTTCACCCTGAGTTGCTTGTGTAGCTTTGAGCAAAAAGAAAAAAAAATCGACATCTACTACCACAAATAGAGGGCTCCTATAATAATATGCAAGACAGTTATTTACTTGTGCTACGCCTCGGATGGGTTGTGCCTCTCTAAATGGAAAACAGTTGTACATATAAGAAAATCGATTTGGCAAGCCGCTCATTTGTGTCAGGTAAGACATTGCTTACCAATGTAAGTTATCAGGTTTGAGAATCGAATCTATTTGTGCTTTATTATCAAATGAGTAATATAGTTTTTTTTTTTTCTTTTGTTTATTTGAACGAGCAAAATTCTTCGCCTTATTTTTTTCTTATGATTTCGAAAAAAAGGAAAAGGGCATTTTCAGTTGAAGAGAATGATATATGCAATGGTGAAAGAGATTACGGGATCGACCCAGACCTCAATCCGATTACCGACAGAGCCGGTTACTTAGGGAGTATAAACAAATCATTAAACCCGCTTTCTACTGAAATTAAGTCAAAGCAACTTATGCTCATTAATGTACAAATAGGCTTCTGTACGTTTTTATTGTTGTGCATAAGGACTTCTTTTTTGGCTTCAAGAAAAAAAAAAAAAAGATCAGAGCATAAATCCTGTTTGAAGCATTTTCTTCTTTTTTTTTTAATAGACATGAATTATCTCAATGTGTTGAGCAGGCACCAAATGCGTGCGAGAAATGTTTGCGAGTAATTTCAAGTAGATGTTATCTGTTTTATGTTGAACGAAATTCCTTAAAAAAATACATAGGAGATGTCAAACAAAGAGGGGATTGCATTCCGCCTCTTTCTTTTGAGAGGACAAGGATATATTTTAATAGCTTCTCACCAGCTTGAGTGCGCATCTGAGATTGATATCCGTTATCTATCAATCAGCGAAATGAGCGTTTCTACTCAAGAAAAAAAGAGAGAGACATTTGCCACCCTACGCACAGCAAATGATCGGCCTTTGTATTTATGCAATCAATTCATAGCGATTTATGAAGCTTTAACTCAGTCGAGAATTCTAATTGTATTAAGATGTCTACATCTTTTTTAGCAGTGTAAACAAGCTTTTCAGGAAGATCTAGATTCACTTAATTTAGTCAAGACTACTATTTGATATAAACATGTTGTGAACAATATGAGTAAAATGGAGTGTGTCAAATACTGTTCTTGATAACAGGTTTTACTCTAGCTTTTTTTATGTTACTTGAGAAAAACAGATTCACAAAAATTATAAGAGCATTCTCTGTGAAAGTAAGAGATTGTGAAAGCTAAATCTACATTTGCTAAATTAGAAAACGAGTTTAATTGAAATATGCACTAGCCCTTTACTTTGAGTTATTTGCACCCATCTGATTTTTGCCCTATTTGATGCCTTAAAGACAACAGATGAATTTCGTGTTATTGTTTCTGAGAAACAAGACAGTAATGTTATACTGTTGAGCTGCAAAATTTAATCAAGGCCTTAATAAAAAATCCAACCCTCAGAGCTTCTCTAATTAAACAAGATTGGAAAAAGAAAAGCTTGGGGATCTTGATTTTCCGAATAGATTACAAAGACAAGGGAAACTGTCAAACAAAGAATCATCGAGACAATTGAAGGTCTAAAAGATTAGAGATGCTCGGCAATGTTCAAGTAAGTGAGGTCTTGTAGTAAGAAGATCTGAACTCTGAAATTTAAGAAGAGTTTTAGATATCAATTGACAAGACAGAAGACCCAAAAAAAAAGGGAGCTTCTGAATTTAAGGATATCAAAGTCTGTTAGAAATAACGATACCTTTATCTTTTTTGATATTGATAATGGAGTTGTCAAAACGGCCCGAGTCTGCATCAATGAATGTTGGTAATTTCCAATACCACTTGAGGCTTCATTGTTGTTTTTCGGCTCCTTCATCTGAAGATGAACTAAGGGAAGATATGTCTAGTTTTCATGAATTGCCCTGAAGGTACAAGTGCTTACTTGGAAGGCAATAGCTATCTATCCTTTCAGCACGCTCACTCTCTCCATTATCACCGTTTTGTACAGTAATATCAAATGCACACTCATATCCTAGCTAGCCAATGGTACATCTAGACTATGGATACTTGATTCCTTTTAATAGAACTCTTTATATCCCTTTTTTTTGCATCCTCACCTCTTTTGATCACCCTAAAAAAATCCACTGAAAAGCAGCAAAATTCAATTTCCTCTCAAAAGTAAAAGCCCGCGTTTTCCTCTTCAGCTCATTCAAAGCTAGATGCTGGAGCCAACATCAACTCGATCCTCTCGTCTATTTGTGTTTGTCATCTGCCTTGCCTTTCGCTTTTTGAACGCTTACTTGACTTGCACATATGACAACCCAGATGAATATTGGCAAGGACAAGAAGTAGCTCATCACCTTGTCTTTGGTCAAGGCTATCTGACTTGGGAATGGAGAGAAAAGATCAGAAGCTTTGCTCATCCATTGACGATCGCAGCTATATACAAATTGCTTCAGTTATTAAAGCTTGATCACAGCTATCTCTTGATCGCTCTGCCTCGTTATTTTCAAGCCTCTTTAGCAGCTGTAGCAGATTTAGCTAGCTATAGCTTAGCCAAGCGCGTTATCGGTAATGATATCGCATTACCTATGGTATGGTTATCCTAATTTTTTTTTTTATCTATTGCTAAAGCTTGATGTAGCTTTTTACCACTCTTTGCTCTTGGTTTAATTTTCATATGGCAGCTCGTACTCTATCCAATAGTACTGAAATGGCATTGACCATGGTTGCTCTCAACTACTGGCCTTTACCTGGTGTCCCCTCTTCCACCTCTCAGATGAAAAACTACCGTATCGCTCTTCTTTTAGCCGCAATAGCCTGTGTGATGCGGCCCACCAATGGTCTGATATGGCTTTTCCTTGGATTTCAATTGCTTTGGGTTAGCCAGAATCGTATAGCAGTTGCTGTCAATGCATGCCTTATCTGTATGGCTGTTGTGTTCTGCAACATGTGGTTGGACACTACTCTGTATAACGAGATAGTTTTTACACCCATTGAGTTTTTCAAGACAAATGTAGTCAACAACATTTCTCTATTCTACGGAGTACATACATGGCATTGGTATCTCTCTCAAGGCCTGCCTGTCATCTTGACTACTTTCATACCTTACACTTTATTTGGTCTTTACCATATCTACCATACGCCTGCTATCTACCAACGCATGAGATCGCTTTTATTGCTAACAGGTTGGGTTATCAGTGTCTATAGCCTGCTGCCTCATAAAGAGTTTCGGTTCCTTTATCCTATCGTACCTTTGCTTCTGATAGTGTCTGCTCATGGCATACAGAAGAAGGGGCGACTCACACTTGTATTTCTGGTATTGACTCAGCTACCTATGGCTCTCTATCTCTCTTTATGGCACCAGCGAGGTGTAGTAGATGTTATGCTTTGGCTACGAACACAAGATCCTACTTCAGTTGGTGTATTGATGCCTTGTCATTCAACACCATGGCACTCTATTGTTCACAAAGATATACCTATGTGGTTCTTAACATGCGAGCCACCTCTAACAGTGGACACTTTAGACGAAGCAGATGCATTCTATGCAGAGCCACTTGAGTTCTTGAAAACCAGCCAGTCAAACAGACAATGGCCAGTATCCCATCTTCTATTGTTTGATAACTTGATGCCTCAGTTAGGTGATCATCTTGAGTCAGAGGGATACAAGGAATGTAAAAGATTTTTCAATAGCCATTTTCATGATGATCGTAGAAGAAGGGGAGATGTTGTTGTTCTGTGTCATGAAAAAGCTTAGATATACCAAAACCTTAGAGAGGCAAGGAAGAAAGATGTCTATAAATGTTTGTTTCTCCATGTCTTTTTGGCTTATTTAAAGGCTAACTGTCGTGATGACGTAGGAGTAATCCTTTTTTTCTTTTCTCTTTATTCACAAGATGCCTTTTTTTTTTATGAGAACTGCTGTCCTTACAGTACTTTATAGTAACGCTTGCAAATTTCCATAGTAGTAAAGATCATCAAGAATCTATTGAGGATGTTGCCTTTACAGCTCCTTTTTTCATTTATCATTGATTTTTTTGGTTAGTTGAGGTTTCTTTTGGGTACATGAAAATGGCTCAAATGCATTTGCTAGAAGTCGAACAGTATATGATCGCTTGACAGTAAACAATTTTTTTTTCTTCCTTTGAGGAACTCAAGGCATAGAGGTTGCTACACGAAGAATGATATATTATCTCTTGACGTACTAAAAATGAATTAGTTTTCTAAATGTCAGACTAAATCTTATTGAAAACCAAAGTGACGTTGAACACAGCCATGCATACATACGTACATACACACATACACATACCCACACACGTATATATATATATGTGTGTATATATGTCTTTTTTTTTTTTAATTTTATTTCCATTATTTTCTGTCGCTTAATCTACAATAAACATGCTCGATTTGCTGCCAAATGAACTACTTTGGAATGTCTTTAGTCATCTCAGCTATCAAGATCTAGACAGACTTTCCGAAATAAAACCGATTTCAACAACTACTATTTATTTCATACAGCAGCATTACAACTTTCATTACAAAACGAATACTCTACTTGGACTTTATGAGGCCATCACGCCTACTGAGCGACATTCAAAAGAAACTAAGCATGAGTTTGCCAATAAGATCCTGCAGTCCATCTGCACCCAAGTAGTCGAGTTACCAAAATTTGAACATCGAAACAAATTCACAGAACTACTTGATATAGTACAGCAATTTGTGATAGATCGGATCCTAGCTGACGATTTAAAAGCGGGACTTGAACATGACTATGCAAACCTCTGTCTTGAAGTTAGGTCGTTATATCTTCACACACCTTCTATTCGTGTACTTCATGATCCTGTAAGTGTTTGAGAGAATTCAAAAAAGAAACAAAAGAAAAGCTTAACTCATATAAACTATGCTGGAAGAAATATAGACGTCGAAGCACCAAGCATCCATTAGCACCCTTTTTACCGAGAGACTATACTTATGTATGGCGTCAGCATTGTGCTGAGCCAATGAAAGATCGAACAAAGCATACCCGATTTGCTCTCTTCTTTGGTAGTCTATTTGATCTGACGAGCTTATACCTTGAGTCTAACCTTGATGGCTCTTTTGAAGAATGCGTGCGAGAAGCACTTGTATCGGGTAACGCAGAGGATTTGCTTATCATGTGTATAGCAGCATATAGACCAGTTGATGTAGAAGGCATGCGTATGATGGTCACACATGCAGGAGAGCAGTTAAGGCATTATTTAGAGACATTGGACAATCGAGTCACTACAGATCCTACACCGCAACAAGAGTATCGTATGCAACAACAGCAACAGCAACAACCACTCTTTGAAGGTGATGACATGCAACACACTGGTCCACCAGAATGGCTTATACCAGATAGATACAGAGTAGCTGAAGATACCGTGTTGAGGCTCAAGGTTAGAGAAACATATTAATCCATAACTCTATGTAACTCATTCAATTTTTTTTTATTAAGCTTATGGATCATCTCTATCGAAAAGGTTGGCGCTGGTTTCAATAGTTTGCTCAATCAAAAATCAAGCTTGATTTTATTTTTTATGCTTAGCATATAAGGGAAATGATTCCCTGAATCAGGTTATTCCAGCCAAGCCAGAATTACGAATGTACATAAAAGATCAAGTAACTGGCTTACATATTGCTTAAAAAATATTAAAGAAGGATACATGTTTAGAGTAAAACAATAAGTTTGGCTTAAACAGAGCATAAAAAAATAAAGGCTGTATGCTGAGAAGTAAACAAAAGTCTGAGCTTGACTATAGCTATGAAAGATATCTTGGTCATACAGTAGTCCTTTTTTTTTATCAGATATTTCAGGTGAAATGGAATTGCAGTAATTAGTCATATAGAATCATTAAAAAAATGGTTGGAATAAGTTCATGCCTATGTTTCCAAGAAACTAGCAAGTCAACTCCTACTAAATGCCGTAAATACAACCGATATCAATTCTTCAATATCATGCTAGTATTAGATTTACTCAAGGTTAAGCAACAAAAAAAAAAGAATAAAATCAGTAGAACAAAAAAAAACCCCCTTCCAACATGGCTCTGCACTGTTGCTCAAACGACTCTATAGACAGCCAAGAGGAGCGAGAAAAACAAAAAAGTCGACAATGAAACATATGAGCTTAGGAGGCTTTCTTGTATCTCAGAAAGAGTCATGATCAAACGAGTGAATGGCTGTCAAGCTTCTGAGCCTTATGAGAGTTTGCAACAAGAGGAATACAAAAGATGAGTCTCTGAGGATATTGTGATAGAAGGCAAGATAAGAAAACTATGGAGGCAGCAAACTACCAACTGCAATGGATGGATGAAACAAGTTGTTGCAAAGTAGAATGTTTACCGCCAATCAACAATAAGACTTTTTCTTGCCCAAGTAGCTCTGGTTAAACGAGATGAGAAAAAAAAAAGCGATAGTCTAATAGGCCTGATGAAAAAGCATTGGCAAGCATAGCCAATCTCAGTAGTGTTATGTTGTGTGAAGTTAGTCTTGGACTAAAATAGAAGTTACTGAATTATAGCAGCATTGAATTATGTCAAGGAGAACTATCAACACTGGATGTTAGGTTACACTGTAGAGAGACTGAGGTGAATTCTATAGAACAAATCGAAAAGAGAGAATAGTATATTTGCTGTTTGTCATAGTAAATCATTTATAAGCATTTTCAGCACTTTGACTTGAAACAGTATAGACATAATCACACTAAGGCTTGCTCCCTAAAATCGCAAAGTTCTTTCTATCCATTGACTGTTCTTTTTTGTTTGTAGGCCTTATTATGCCAATAAAAATCAAATCTGATAACTCAGTCTCGAATACTAGTACAATTTGTATATAGGAATTCTGTCCAAAATTACAGAATAATTGTGTCCAATTGACAAGTAAAAAACAAAGTACATAAACTTTGTTTTTTTTTGTGTAAATGATCAATTTTTTTTTAAATCAATTCCAGTATTTCCTTTTTCTTTCTACATCTTTTTTTTTCTCTCTTTTTTTTCTCTTTATGTGTTTTTCTACATCCATATTGAGCTGCCACAGTTTATAGACTGCTTTAAAGCTGCTGGTTTAAAAAAATAATAATCATAGAATTGTCAGACGCATTAAAAAAAAAAAAAGACCAAATCCAATTTTCAACTAACAAGTCTCTTAATAAAAACAATTGTCAACTTCGTTTGTTTAATATACATAAGAAACAAGCGAAAAAAAAAAAAACGACCTAAAATTGATGGGTATTCAAGTGAATTCACAGTATAAATTATATTCACTATGTTGGTAAGAACCATATGCTCGGGTATATAATTTCATAAGAACTCATTATCGTCACCATAGTTTTGTATCTCTTGGTGGATTTATGGTATTTCTTTTTTTTTTTTCTTAAACAACTGACTTATGCATTTTTTTTTTAACTTGTTTCTTGATGACGTTTTTTTTTTTAAAACAGTATGGGTAAAAAAAAAAATCATTCTTTACAAAAATAGTAAAAAAAAAAAAAGAAAAGCATGTATTGACTTTTTCACCCTAAAATAGTTATGACAGTGGCACAGTCACTGCAATTACAGCCATGCCATCCTTTCTCAAAAGATACAATCTGTATAGTGACACACCTGCAGGTTATGCTATCGTCCCAGTTTCATTAGCCGCTTCTTTTGTTGCTTCTTTTGTAAGTCAGCTTGTGTTTAATGCAAGTCCCTATCGAGACTTAACCATCCATTAGGTTTCCGGCTTTGTAGCGGATGGATTGGGCAGAAAGAAGTTTTTTCTGGTAGCCTCAATCATACACGAGATAGGCTGTATTGTAGAGATTGCAGGTCATGGCCAAGTCACTTTCTTTATAGGTCGTATCCTTACTGGTTTCTCCATTGGGTAAGTCAAGTTGGGATATGTCTAGACAGCTAAGCTCATTTTTTTCTTTTTTTAATAGTATCTATAGTATGCTTGTCCCATTATGTAAGCAACAAAATCAATGTGTCATATCACGACTGATGAAACAAAACACCAATGTTAGATCAAAGTGAAGTAGCAAAACCTCAATGCAGAGGACGCTTGATCACTTTTTACCAGTTTTTTGTTACGATGGGATTCATGATTGCATTTTGGGTAGCCTACGGAGCATACCAACTTGAAACGGATGCTGCCTGGCGTATACCCATTGCCTTGCAACTGGTGGCTGGATCTGTCCTTCTGCTTGGCTTGTTCTTTATTCACGAGAGCCCTCGTTGGCTGATTTACAAAGATAGAAAGACAGAAGCACTTCATATTTTAGCTCAGTTACGATCCAGTGGGAATCAGCGGGATGTTGATGTTCAGATGGAATTTACTGGGATCGTACAAGATGTTGCTTTTGATAAGATGGCCTATCAGCAGCGATTCTTGAGCTTATTACGCAAAGGCAATGATAACAATCGAAAGAGAACACTGTTGGGTATGGGGATACATGCTTTCACTCAACTATCTGGTATCAATGCAATCTTGTGAGTCTGAACAAAATACTTGTAGTTCTTGTTGTTTATATTTTATTTTATTTTATTTAGATTTTATCTACCTTATATACTTCAGTCAGTGGGATTAAAGGAAGTTCTCTCTACTCTTTTGGGAAATGGTATAGCAGGTGTCATTAATTTTATAGCTACTTCACTTGTCTTTTTTTATGTAAGTATATATTCAATAGAGAAAAGACGATTGATTTTACCTTACTTTTTCTATAAAAAAGATTGATAAATGGGGTCGCCGGCGTATTTTGATTATAGGAGCTTTATCAATGGCTGTTTGTATGGTTGCTATCACGATTGTGTCTGCTATATCAAATCAACAGCTCTTGAGTGCCATCGATACTCCTTATGCCAATTCTACTCTTGTAACCAGTGCCATTGATAACGAGGGTGCTGGCTATGCCATCATGGTTCTCTTGGCCTTGTTTGTCATTTGCTTTGCTATGAGCTGGTAAGACCCCAAGAAAACACTACATCAAACACAGGTCATATCAATTTTTTCTTTTTTTTTTTTTTTTTTTTAGGGGACCTGTGGGTTGGATCTATCCGGCAGAGATTTATCCACAGCTAATTCGAGCCAATGCGATGGGAGTCACTACTTCTTGTAGTTATCTTGTCAACTTGTTTGTTTCGCTTGTGTCACCCATCATGTTTCGTAACATCTGGTGGGGCACTTACCTCTTTTTTGGTGTATGGTGTATGGTGATGGCTCTTGTCGTACATAAATATTATCCAGAAACAAAAGGGCGTTCACTTGAAGAAATACAGCTGATCTTTAGTGGTGCCTTGATAGATCAACGTGCAGATGCACACCATCCAGCCACTGCTGCTGAAGCATTATTACATCTAGAACAAATGCGGCATCAAGACGCATTAGCACAGGCTTCCAGTGGCCGTTCTCAGTTCAATTTCGATTTGCCGGAAATGATGGTTGTCTCGAGTCCTCGCAATGTTTCTCGAGCCCTTAACCGCAGACTTTCACAAGGGGAGGATCGTCAGTCTATACATCGTTCTTCTTCTTCGTCTTCTCAGTCCGTGTCATCATGGCCTTCGGGAGCAGTTGCCAAAGAAGGCAACAACTCTTCTCCTAGGTCCTCTCTCCAACTAGATATCAAGAGAAAGAAGCGTTCTTTTCCATCCAAAAAAATTGATAACCCAGAAGCTAATAGTGGTGATTCGTTGCAATAGTTTCTTGTTGTTTATTGTATATACTGTATATAAATTGTATTATAAAAAAAAAAGACTTTTTTTTTTCTAATTTTCTAATCCATATTCCCCCCTTCATTATTATCTGTCAAGCTCATTTCATAAAACAATGCTTTGGAATAAAAATCACATGACAATGGAGAGGTTCATTTTATCAAATGTTAAAAAGCCCCTTTTTCTAGAAATTGTTGTCTATAGGTAAAGAGGAAATAGGCAAAAAAAAGAAGATTGTCAAACAGTCAAAATAACAAATGTTTGTAGCAAGTGTGTGTCATTAACGAAAACATCTTTTTTTTTTTTTTGCAGCATTTTCAGATTATCTTGCAAGTAAAGAAATGTTGCCCAATCACGCCTCATAGCGTATAGTTTTAAAGAACCGCATTCTTCTATTATTATTATTATTATTTTGTCTTTATTCCTTCTTTTTACCTCTCTTTTTCTTTATCTTATTATGCGTCTTGTTACTATTCTACTTGGTGCTGTAGCCTCTGTTATGGCCATAAAGGAAGCTCCTACTCAGCTTCAAGTTGGTAATGTATTGGATTAATGTCGTATTGTTGTCATATTAACATCATACACAATGGAATAGGCATTAAGCATCGTGTTCCTGCTGAAGAATGTAAAGTGAGATCAAACAATGGGTAAGATAAAGAAGGATAAAGAAAATCAACAGGGATGGTTCAATTTTGACTTTCTGTAGCGATGAATTGTCTATGCATTATACCGGAACACTTTTCGACACTGGAGCCAAGTTCGATAGTAGTCTGGATCGTAACCAACCATTTGTATTCACACTCGGTCAAGGTCAGGTGATCAAAGGTTGGGATCAAGGTTTATTAAAGTAAGTTGATATCTATCCAAAAAAAAAGATGTCTCCTTATATCTTTTCAGTATGTGTATTGGAGAAAAGCGTAAGCTTGTCATTCCTCCTAGCTATGGTAAGAGACAGTCCAAAGAGGTGATACAGTAAAGATGATTCACAATGCGTTTATCAGGTTATGGCGATCGTGGTGCTGGAGGTGTCATTCCCGGTGGTGCTACCTTAGTATTTGAAGTTGAATTGTTGGATATCAGAAAAGCAAGACAGCTCAACCAAGATCCCTTTTTAAAGAACGAAAGCGTAGATAAATCTGATGCACTTGTCGAGTAAAGAAAATAATGCATACAGTCACTATTACGTCGTTTTTTCTTATCCTTTTTTTAATTTTGATAGCTTCACTTCCCCTAGCTTTATTCTCTCAACTGCCCTTATTGTTGGTCTCTTTTTGGTTGTCTTTAAGCTTGCCAAAAAGCAAGATATCGATGAAGCCAAGAAAGCTGCTGCCAAGAAAACAGATGTAAAAGAAAAGCAATAAAAAAGCCTATTTTATTTGCAATAAAAAGTGATAGAGACGCGTATTTTTTTTTGGCTCTATTTTTTAGCATCATTGCCTGTTGCTTTATCCATGATAGATTGTGCTTGATTCTTCATTGTTTCTGTTGTCTGCTTTACTATGCTAGGTTCTTCCTGTTGATTGGTTTTTTGAGATTCGGATGGTGTATCATAGTCACCAATCTTGAACAAGCCAGTGGAACCAGATGCGTCTTCAGATGTCTTTTTTGAGAAAGGATTCTTTAGCTGACCAACATCCATACTGAATGAATAATAAATTGAAAGAAAAGAGCAAAAAAAAAAAAGTAACCTAGTAGTTTTTGCATAAATAACAATTGACATTTTTTTTCCCGAGCCAATCAGATAAAGTTGATTTATTAATTAAAATGGAGAAGGTGTAAGACGTAAATAAGGCTTGATCACTTTAACGCCCTTAGGAAAGAGCTTATGAGCTTCTTCTGTTGAGACAGAAGGATGAACAATCACATCGTCTCCCTTCTTCCAGTTACCAGGTGTTGTGATACGATGTTTATCGCCCAACTGCAATGAATCGATGACACGCAAAATTTCATCAAAGTTACGACCCGTTGAGGCAGGGTAAGTCAAGATCAAGCGAATCGTCTTTTTGGGATCAATGATAAACACAGAGCGAATAGTGAATGGAATACCCTTTGCATCCACATTAGTAGCGTCCTAGATTGAACGCGCTTAATATAAATTATTGAACAACTTTTTGTTATATTACCTGATGGTCCAACATATCATAAAGCTTGGATACTTTACGATCAGCATCAGCAATGATAGGAAAGTTGAGCTTCACATTTGAGATTTCATTGATATCAGCAATCCATTGTTCATGCTCAGCTAAACCATTTGCTGAAAGGCCAATCACATTGACTTGACGAGCGTCCCATTCATCTTGGAGAGCAGCAACCAAGCCAAGTTCAGTGGTACAGACAGGAGCTAATCAAAAGTTGGTCAATACACTATTGTCGTTATTTATCTTTTTTATGTTACTTACTGAAATCAGCAGGATGAGAGAAGAGAACGGTCCATTTATCACCAATGAATTCGTGGAACTTGATGTTACCTTTGGTAGTTTCAGCTTCAAAATCAGGAGCAGTTGAACCAAGTCTAAGTGACATATTATTAAATAAAGAAAAAGTAAAGGGCTATAAAGAAGAAGAAGAAAGACCAAAAAAAAAATTACATGTTTTTTTTTTTATATAGAAAATAATCGCGCGTGTGCAACAATGCAAAATAAACCAAACTGAGACACTTTTTTGCATTGATTGGTTTGGTTTTAAGAGAAATGGCGCAATTGAGCAATTGCAGTTGCTCATTCAAAATTGATACATTTTTCTTTTTGTACTCTTATTGATATGAATTGCTCGTGCGAACTTGATGAGTTGACGAAATACTAAAAAGATATGTTGTCAAGTAACAAGCCACCTTTTTTTTTCTTACTTTCAGGAGGAGCAGTTTTTTGCATTAATATAAATATTTTTTTTTTTTTTTTACTAAAAAGTTAGAGAGCATGAATCGACTTTATGCCTGGAAACATTCTCAGTTGCCTCATTTATGCTTGGATTTACGCACTCAAGCTCAATATAATGCTCATCATTTAATACCATCTACCAATATACCACTCTCACAGCTGGCAGTCAGACAAGCAGAATTACCACCTAAACATATACCAATGGCCATACTTTATTCGCTAGATACAGCACATGCTATTGACTGGCTGACCAAAAGAGGCTGGCGTTGTCCGTATATCATACCAGAAGAGTCATTAGATTGGAAGCAACTCATAGAGCAACAGTGGGCTATATCGAACAACAACCAAAAGTGGGTTCTGTTTCAGCCTTCTCCCTTTTTAAAGAAGCATATAGATCGAATTGAGACCGAAACAGGAGGATCAACACGGACCTGTCTTGATGTGGGCTGTGGCGCAGGTAGAGACATTAGCTGGATTGTTTCTACACGTCAAGATTGGAAAGCAGTCGCTCTGGATTCACAACCAGGTGCTATTCAACGCATGACTCAACTTGTACACTATCTTGATATTCAAGACCGTGTGCAGATAAATCAAGTCAAGTTTCAGCACGATCAGACATGGAAGTGGATATCTGAGCCTGTACCTATTCGTACGTATGATCTTGTGCTCAACATTCGATTCTTGTCAAGACCGTTTTGGCAAAAGGTGCCCTCGCTCCTGAATAAGGGTGGACTCTTTATGCTCTCTCAGTTTCTACATGATGATGCTCTGTGCGTTTATGATCAACCTAAGCGTAGTCATCGATTAGAAAAAGGAGAGATTGAGCAAGTGTTTGGTGAGATGAAGGATATGGAGATCATAGTCAATGAGATAGAACAGACAGAAGATGGTAGGCCGTTGCAATGTGTCATTATTAAAAAGATAGAGCTGTAAAGGTATGGAAGCCATATCCTTGATACTTTTATCTACTACTGCCTTGAATTCAAGTTGCATCATGCTGAATTTAAGCTTCCGAGTGTATACCCCCCAACTAGAGTAATTTTGATACAATCCAGACTGTAAAATAAATCTCATAAAGAGTGAATGGCATAAAGAATTTTTTTTTATGTCAATTCGTTTCGTTCACTGATTCTATTGTGTTTTTTGAAACATAGAGACCGTATAGTCAGTTATTGTTTGGTATGTGTGCCATGACACAATATGAGGAAATCGGTTATCAACATCAAATGTTGTACATAAAATGCTCACTGTACCTTTTTTGCTTTCAAAAGTCAAACAAAGCTATTTTTAGTTCAACTGCCTTAAATGGATCATGAAAGCAGAGTACAATAAACAGAAAAGCGTCTTTTTGAACAATCTACGTTACTTCCTATTTGGTTGTTAAAAAATTGTGTTTATAGGGGGAGGGGGGATTAGGCTATCGACTGGTGGTGCGAAAAAAAATCCTACTATTCAGAATATCCCGAGTACCAAATCAATCTGGAAAGTGTAAAAAGATGGGCATCTTACAGGAGCTACCAACTTTGGCCTATTGCCTTTGAAATCTCATCTTTCTATCCATTCCACTTTTCAGGGTAAGATGAAATACTTGTATAGAGCGGTTATAACACAATCACCTTAAACATCAACTTTATAATCACAGTTGATCATCAAAACAAAGAAGGAGATTCTTTTATAGATTATATCACTATGGAAGGCCTTTCTATTATTGCTTGGAGTTAAACAAAGGCAAAAAAAAAAACGAATGAGTGTAGCAATTAAGCTTAGGAAGGTGCTGTTACCAGGTAGATGTAGTAAAGGAAGGAGGCAACCTTTGCTTGTCTTTAGAATCAAGAAGGGGGAAAAAAAGAGAGAACTAGAAATTCAATATCTAAAAGGGCTGCATCTTTCAGTTGAAAATCTAATTCCTTTATGACTCTGGCGCCAAGTCGTAAAAGATATTCTCCTGTGTCATTTATCAACAGCAGTAGCATTAGTAACAACACCAACAAGTTTCTTTTGAGGGCTTTCCTTTGTTCTAAACAAGCTTCCTTCCCTTTGGTTATTACTAGTTGAATAATGACATACTGTTGGTGTGGAAGCCATACAAGCAATTTCTAGATTCATGCAACATCCAATGTTCCCTTACATCTCTACGCAATTCCTTTTCCTTTCGCCTTCTGTTTGTTTGTTCTTTCATGCAAGTAAACTTGATTGGGAAAAAGACATATTGCATCATACCACTCACAGTTAAATTTGAGTCTATGTCTTTCCAATGTTCTGACCCATCTATTTTTTTCTATTTATAAAATACCTTTATTTTGATGTTCAATACTCGAACAAACAATGTCTGAATAAAGTGTGCAAAGCACAAACTTTAATCATTTTTTTTTTTTGGCCAAGCCATAGAACTCTTTTCATTTTCGTGCAACACAATATTTTTTTTTACTCTAGAAGAAGCTACAATTGAAATGTTAAATCTATAGAAAAAACAGGGTATAAATGTATATGTTTACTCTATAAATTGAGTTGCTATTCAAGCTTGAAGAGATTAAGAAGATTAAGAAAAGAAAGAAAGGTAAGTGTGTATAATATACAATATAATACAATGTCATTGTTGAACAATTTGACTCCTTGAAGCAGTCTTTTCATTTGGTGTTGTTGGTGATTCTATCAATCGTGTCGAAAGATTACTATTAGACTCGAACTCGGCAATACTTCCTAAATCGAAATGTTCCTTGAACTTGCTCTTGATGGCTGTCGGTTTTTCTAAGCTGGATGATGATGAGGATTGGTCCTGCGGGAATATGTGAAGTGGAGAGGATGGTTGGATAGGTGATAACAAATATGGTGCTTGTGAATGATCTGGTAATGCTGATACTGGAGATGCTATTTTTTATTTTTTATTTTTTGTAAAAGAAAAAGAAATCAGTTCCTTTCACTCAACTGCAACCCAATAAATAATATTTCTTACCTGACTCAGTGCGCTGACGATTGAAACCACAAAGAAAAGGAAGACACATGCATTGTTCTGGAATGCAATGGTGACGTGAATGATCTATAGATCTATCTTGATTTTGTTTACGCTTGCGTCTCAAGTAATACCAGGACAGCAAGATGAGGATGACAATAAATGCCACGCCTCCTATGACAGATCCCAGGATGATGGCCAAGAAATTTTCTGGTCTTCTTCTACTAGATACAGTGGCCGTATTAGAGACCAACCATTGTGGCCGATTTATAAAGTTTAAGGTGGTTGTATTGAAAAAATAAAAGCCATCGCCATTGGATCTCAAGTCGCCTTGATAAAACATGGCTAAATCAGCTGCAATTAAAGTAACAAAGACGGGTGCAGATATAGGTGTGGTTGAGTTGAGCGCTCTTTTGATCAATTGTCTGCTAGGTAGAATGGGTGTTACAGCAATTTGAGTAGGATCCGCGTTTGGAACATCCAATCTCCAGAACTGTTCAGCAGCCTCGGTAGCTGTTGAACTTTGTGTATCAGAGGATCGGGTTGGCACAAGCAATAGAGAGTCCGACCCTTCTACTGAGGATTGAATCGGAATAGCCTTTATTGCATTCGCGTTTGTCTCAATGGTCTGTAAGGTACCTAGCCAGTGAAAGGTATAGGGATCAAAGCCATCGATAACGGTCACTTTTCCATCTGTTCGGATCAACAGAATCCATCGTGAGGTTGAGTAGAGCGCAGACGATGGACCAAACAGAAGCGCGGGTATCATTGATTTAAACTCGCGCCAAATCAACTGTGCCGTATCCAACACAAATACAGTATCAGCACGGTCAAACAGATAGATAGAGTCCTCAAAGGCTACGATTGATTCATTTCGTACTGAATTGTTAGTGAATCGTCGAATGGCAGCTTGAGAGCCTCTAAAGATGACGCTTGTGTTTGAATTCCAAGGTAACGATGATGACATGTTTTTGATAGTGCAGGCGCTCTGTTGAAGTAAAAATAGTTGGCCTGATTGAGTGATAGTACAGGCCATGTCTTCACTGCCGAGACCGGTGAAGTTGGATATTTCTGGAAGGTCAATGTCCCAGTTGGCTCCAAATGATATTCTCATATCACTTGTCTTGCCCAAGATGTATAATGAATGGTTAAAACGGAATATGCATGAGCTTTTATCAAATTCTAGTTGAGTGAAATTAAGAGCGAATGATAAGGACTGATAGAGTAACAAAAAGAGACAAAATGTCTTTATGACATGCATGATTTCTCAAAATACATAAAAGGGGAGAAAGAAAGAAAAAGAAACATAAAGAAAAGTTGTAGATGTTTGGCGCACTTGCTTTTCATTTTGTACAATGTCTTTCTTTTTGTGCTACAAACCAATTCTCTAGCCAATAAAGTATTTGTTCTTTCTATTCTTAGCACTCTCAACTGTCAAGATATGCTTGAGTGTATCTCTTTTTTTTGTTGCAGATAAAAGAATATTTCAAAAGAAAAAAAAAGAAGAATTTTCAAGAAAACAGGCAAAAAAATACAACGCTTTGATTTCAATCTAAAATTGACAGTTCAGTAGAAAA
This sequence comes from Blakeslea trispora, assembly GCA_025331445.1. Lineage (NCBI taxonomy): Eukaryota > Fungi > Mucoromycota > Mucoromycetes > Mucorales > Choanephoraceae > Blakeslea > Blakeslea trispora. The sequence goes on along the minus strand of JAIWNE010000019.1, from coordinate 244,748 downwards.
CAGCTGGTTTCTTTCTTGCTTTAGAATTGGTTTCTATGGTTACTGGTTGTAAACGTTCTTGAATATTTAGCTTATGAAAGAAAAGACAGCCTAATTAGCTCTATTATGTAATATTGATCAATTGCACATTATATCTTTAAGCAGATCATGACGGAATAATTAAATAGCAGATTACAGACAAAAAAAAAGAAATAAAGAGAAAGAGAGGATATTGTTTGATGCTCAATCCGAGACTTTCTCTTTCTCCTTTTCCTTTTTTTTTTTATTTTTTTTTTGTATTGATCATTACTGAGCTTGTTCTGATCTGTTTTTCTTTTTGTATAAATTTGATATGCATAGGTGTTGTAAAGGCACAATTAAAGGTTGATTTTCATACAATTTAACCGGCCTTGTGGCTATTACAAAAAAAAAGAAAAGACGTTAATATTCAACTTGTTCCTATTTCTTCCATATAAAAAAAGAAGTTGCTTACAATTGCCAGGCAGCAGCTATAAATATCACATAAAGGAAAGGTTAGGAAACAATTTGCTTCATTTTACTCTCTCACTTACCGATGAAAGGAGCACCGAAACCGAGACCCAAGTACAAAGTCATCTTGACAGCAAGAGCAGCCTTGTTCTTGGTATCAAAGGGAACGTTCTAATAAGAAAAAGAATAAGCTTCTCTCTTTTTGCTGTTGCTTCTTTTGTTGCATCCACTTACTTGACCGTTAGCGTTGGAGAAGTGGTAAAGGTCAGAACGAGCAACTTGGCGAGAAGAAGCACGCATGGCAGAACGAGCAAAGACGTTAGAGATCATTGTTGTTGGAGTTTCTAAAGTGAGGAAAAAGAAAAGAAAAAGAAAAAAAATATTTATAAGGGGCGGACAAGAAAATATTCTCTTCTAGGCAGGGGAACTTGGGATACCACACCATAAAATTTTGTTAAGCCAAGTGTGTACACTCGCTCACATTTCTCAGTTACCATACTTGGCTTAAAACACACATATCTGAGTTTCAAGACTTACGCTGATGACATCAGTAAGTGCTTTTTGTGTGTAAAAGACGTCTGAGTAAAAAAAAAGAAAAAAAGTGTCCTAGCATAATTGAATAGCTTCCTCTAAAAAAGATTTGTGTATGCGACACATAACATGAATTGTATCGGGAGAAATCTCGCATTCAATGTCAAAAAGCATGATGCTTGGTTAGATGAATTTGTATGTGTATGTGTATGTGTTTAAGTACAAGAAACTTGGCCATCTCTCGACAAGCCTATATTCATTTCTTCATCAGATCAAAGGACTTGAGACCCCTGTGTCCAAAACGCGAAAGCTCTACCCATCAAAGTATCAGATTAAATCATAACAAAATCAATTGATTAAAATACACTTGTAACATACGAATGGCAAAGACTTCGTAAGGCCATTAAATATAAAGAAACAAGACAGAATAAGAAGAAGAAAAAAGGGGGGAGCCTTCCTGTCTAGATCAAGCTTATAAATAAGCACCAAATAGTTCAAAAGAACTAGTCTATGATTCAAATAGATCAAACGTCTTGATTATCTTTCATCTCTGAACAATGCGTGACTTTGACGGACTTGCTAATGAATTCCCTGCAAACTGGTAAGCTCAGCCAATAGGATCCTTTCATCTTAAGGGAGTTCTTAATATAGTAATAGCCATCTTAAAAATCGGGTATATTAAAAGTGTGCGTTTGGCTTTTGCTTTTTTTTTTCTTTGCTTTACTTTCTTCAGTTTTCTAGATTATTACTGTGCATCATGGTTGATAAGTAAGTCAAATCATCCATGTTGAAGGAGGAAATAGTTTGATTGACACTGTTTCAAGAAAAATTCTTTTGCTCGGATCAGGTTTTGTTGCTGCTCCTTGTGTTGAGTATCTTGTCCGCAACCCCGAAAATAAGATTACTATTGGTATAGCATTGTTTTCATCTTTGTCGTGCTCAGCCATCTAACGTATCATTCAATAGCTAGTAGAAGACTTGAAAATGCTCAAGCCTTATCAAAACAATATCCTGGTACCGTTGCTGTCTCTTGCGACATCAATGATGAGTCTGCTATCGAAAAGTTGGTTGCTGAACATGATGTTTCTATCAGGTAAAGTCAAAGAAGAAACTCTTTAAATGAGCAAAATGTTGACATCTTTCTATCAGTTTGATTCCTTATATTTATCATGCCAAGGTAATCAAGGCCGCTGTCAAACACAAGAAGAATGTTGTTACTACTTCTTATGTGTCTCCTGCCATGTTGGAATATGATCAAGCGTAAGTTGGTGAATGACGAGATCATCGAATCACAATCTAATTTCTCTTTATAAATTACTCAGTGCTAAAGATGCTGGTATTACTGTTATGAATGAGATTGGTCTTGATCCTGGTATCGACCATCTCTATGCTGTCAAGACAATTGAAGAAGTTCACAAAGAAGGTGGAAAGGTAAAACATAGTGCAAATGTAACTCAGTTTTTTTTTTCTCACGTTGAAATCTTATATTTTGTAGCTTAAAGAATTCATTTCTTTCTGTGGTGGTCTTCCTGCCCCTGAAGATTCCAACAATCCTTTTGGTTACAAGTTTTCTTGGTCTGCTCGTGGTGTCTTGTTGGCTTTGAAGAATACTGCTAAATACCTTGAAAAGGGTAAAGTGGTTGAAGTCTCTGGCACTGCCCTTATGGATTCTGCAAAGAAGTTAAACACAGGTTACCCTGGCTTTGCCTTTGTTGGTTATGGTAATCGTGATTCTACTCCTTATGACAAGCGTTACAACATTCCTGAAGCCGAAACAATCATTCGTGGTACAATTCGTTATGATGGTTTCTGTCAATTTGTCAAGGCCCTTGTTGTCCTTGGCTTCTTGAGTGAAGAAGAAGAAGCTCATCTTTCTGCAAATGCTCAAGATATTGCTTGGAACCAAGTAATTGCAAAGACAGTGGGCATCAACGATACTTCTGCTGAAGCCTTACAGGCTGCCATTATTGAAAAATGTGACCTCAATAACAATGATCACAAAGATCAAATTTTAGATGGTATGCGCTGGTTAGGTTTCTTTACCAACACACCTGTTCACCGTCGCGGATCTTTACTTGATACCTTCTGTGCCACACTTGAAGAAAAGATGCAATACGGTGAGAATGAACGCGACTTGGTTTTCTTACAACATCGTTTTGAAATTGAGCTCAAGGATGGTTCCCATCAAACCCGTACATCCACTTTGGTTGAATATGGTAAAGTAGGCGGCTTCTCTGCCATGGCCAAGACTGTAGGTGTTCCTTGTGGTATTGCTACTCAACTCATTCTGGATGGTAAATTGACAGCTGTTGGTGTGCTTGCCCCCATGACCAGTGAAATCAATGAACCCATCATGGAGTTATTAGAAAAGGAAGGCATTGGTATGGTCGAAAGAATCTTGTAAAAATAAAATAAAGTTGTTCCTTTTCTGTTGTATATTTATTTATAATCCTGACTTTCGGATCTTTTTCACTTTTTTACCACCTTTCTTTTGAAAATCACGCCAGCTACTGACACGGTTATCGCGTGAAGCTTCCCACTGCTTTGCATCTTCTGCCTTTCTTTTTCGTTCATTGACTATTTCCTCTGCCTTCCGTTTCTCTGCTCCTTCTGCCTCCATCTCCTTTTTGAGTTGCTTTCGTCTACGAAGTTCCATTTCTATCAGAATTTCCTTCATTTTGTTTTTCACTTGAACTTGGCCTTCTGGAGTCTGCAAATAGGGATATTCTTTCTCATCCAGTACTGCTTTTGAGTCTAGCGAGGCTTTTAAACTACCGTCTTCAGTATTTTGTGTAGGAGCGTTTACAATCACTTGAGTCTTTACTTTATGTCCATTCTCTCTCAGCACTTCTACGCGAGCTTCTTCTATGACGGTCATCAGAAAAGTTAAACGCGTCTCGTCAGTCAACTCAGATTCGGCTTTTTTCAAAAGTGCAAAGGCATCCTGTGCACGTTCATGTTTCACTTTGTCTGGGTGGATCATCAAACTCTTTTTACGATAGGCCATCTTGATGGCCTTTGGATCGGGCTTGTTGTAAGGAAGCTCTAGTATAGCAAAAGGGTCCAACTTGAAGCATGACAGCACTCTATCAATTTCGATTTGTTTCTCGGTTTGGGAAAAATAACGATCGAGATCTTCTTCAGAGGCAATGGTTGACATGTTAAAGAAAATAAACAGAGAGAAAAAAAAAGTATTACAAAAAAAAATTGAAAAATTCCAAAAGAGTTCAACTCTCTCGATCTAATAAGGGTCTCTGACTGCTTTGTTTGTTTTGATTCTCTCTTTTCCAACTAACTAATCCTGGGGTGTTTTAGAGCCTGTAAGAATTGCTGAATAGTTATTGCTGCATTGCAGATTCGATCATGACTATGATCGTACTCAAGATACAAGAAAGTCCATTGTCTGTACTTTTAAACTAAGCAGATCTGACTTATGAGCGCCAGGCTGTATAGATAAGATAGATCAATGTTTCTGCTTCCACTGCAAGTCGGGAGTTGTATTGTCAGCCTATTAGTGCTCTCATATATCTACCTCAATTGCTTGAAAGACCTCTTTGATAGAACAAGAGGGCTGAGTATTGATATGATACTACTGGATTTGTTAATTTTAACTTCAGAAACAACCTATCAAAATAAGATTAAGGATGTAAAAAGTAGTTTCAAGAGTAAACAAATTCCGTATTGTTCAGTATCCATAGTACGTACAGATACCCTTTGATTTAAAGATTTCTTACTCGAGTAGATTACAAAACTGTTAATAAAAGAAAAAGGTGTATATTTATTTATCTCTAAAATTTAGCTTTGTAACATTTCAATGTCTTCTCGGTGCTGAGTCTTTTGATTGATGACTGAGGACGAACTGCCTGATGATATATTGACATGATTGCTTCTAGGAAGATAGGTACCGATGAAGAAGAATATATATACAACAAAGGAAAGAGCAATAGCAAGACCATCAAAGATGTAAAAAGCCCATTCAGCTGAAGCCACAGCACCTCCACGTCCTCCAGCAAATTCTGCAACACGATAGATGGAACGGATATAAAGTAGAATAATGGTCACATAAAGAACACCACAGAGCTTCTGCTTTGCATTATGAATGCCTTCGACATGGAAGTTGTATTTGGGATTCTTGTGTACATAGTATGTGATACCTGCAAAGCAGGCAAAGAAAACAAGTTGTGCTGCTAAACCAACGAGTGCAACGGCTGCGCCAGTCTCATACATGCTGGGATTGCTTGTAGCTTGAAGACCACCACCAGAAGCTTGCAAGAAGAAGGCCAGAAAGTCACTCCAGAAGAAGAACCAAGTAACAAATTTAGGCTTAAGAAAGAATCGATCATGTTGAGTGTTGGACAATCGGATAATCTCGCCCACAGCCTTGTAATTGACCAGAGCAAGAGCATTAGGCGCTAAGAGCAAACAGAATGTCATTGCAACGTAACTACCAAGCGAAATGTTTGACGCCGTAGACACACGGATAGCATACCCTATACATTCTACTAAAGCGGTTGCTGGAAGGATATATAGAAATTTACGGCACTTGGAGAAATACACTCGAGCAAATATCAGGCACATCAATACACCGTATACTACTGCACCCACAATAGCAAGTGATTTGTTTGGGAGATATCCATAAAAACGATAAATGTGTGCTGTAACTTCGTCCATGATTTGTTATATGTATCTTTTGTAGTATAATGGGATTATATGTTTAGAAAAAATATAAGAAAGAAACGAGAGATGTCAACAGGACTTACCTAGCTTTATTTATATGTCTTTATTGTCCAAAATTTGGTCCGTGTTACACAAAGGGTCTTAAAATCAGATATTTGTAATTAAAAGCCAAGTTCTTTATTTAGTTATTGATCTATAAGCTTTCATTTATAAGATACTTGCTCTTGATTGTCTTCGCTACATAATGATTTCAGCACGTCTTTTTTGTTCTCAAGTTATTTGCAATATACCCTTTTTATTGACATTGAGCAACACATTTCAAAGAGGTCAATCGATTACATTTCTTTTTTTCTCTAAAAATGACTGGTCAAGTCTCAGTTCTTGGCATCAAACACAAGGAGGTTAAGCTATTCTTTTCCGAAGCATCCCAAAAAAAAAGCTGCTGATGATAAAAGTCAAAACACAAGATCTGATATCTCAATTTACCTGAAAAAGCAACTTTGCATTCTTATTTCTTTATGAATCAAAAAGTGCAATCAACAGAATTAGTATAAATTAATACTCGAGTAGAGCAGATCAAGTTCAGACGTCAGATTAATGACCCTTTGTCAAGGTCGCCGATAATTTCCATATATGGTAATTTTCGGCGATCGGAAGCCATTGCCTGTAGAAGACTTTAAAATCCGTAGTGCTTGCACTATATGTTGAACACTTGAGAACTTTAAAAAAAAAAAGAATAGACTCAATATAAATGAAAAGTTTTATTAAGAAGTTGTTGGAGCGAACAAAACGTAGTTTTTTTTCTCATCTTTTTTTTTAATCCTATGCTTGTGCCGCAGAGAAAGGCTCCAACTAATATATTCCTCATAGAGCAAAAGATTGCAAACCAAAAAATTTATTACTAGTAACTCTTTTCCGAGAGGCTTTCAAATCAAAAGCAACAGACTCAGTTGCTCGCGAAGCCGAGCTGAATCTAACATGTATTATATAGGAAACATTTATACAATTTAGCTGAATAAATCAACACCTGTGTCAAACACTATTATTGTGCTATTGAAGGCACCAAAACAATCAAGACTATTGAAGGATTTTGTTATGAAGGCAATTGCCTAAATGGGCTTAACAATAGAACAAGAGTTTCTTATTCGACATATGGTATATTGGTCTGAAGTAGTTTAGTGACGATTCATCATCAGCTGCGATAAGCCTCAAACTACTAACAGCAATATGTGGCTAAAGATCAAAATCACAATAAGGAGTATAGGGAAAGTTTTATTTGAAGAATCTCTTGCTATTTTGCACATTAAAAACCAAAAAATAAAAATGGCACAGTTGAATAACAGAGGTGGTACACTTCAAGGCAGACTGCATAAGTTTAGAGTGATCTAAACAAACTTTAGATTTGTTCAAAAACATGAGATCATTCGATCTTTTAGACTCGAGAATAAAGGGAGCAAATGTAGAAAAAGATATTTATATGTATATACAGGATGCAAGAAACATGTACAAGAACAAGAAACAAAAAAAAACAGCTTATTTACAAACCAACTTCTGTTGAAGAAGAGGCTTCGGTATTCGTACGGTCTTTGGCTGTTGAAGCTTTTAATGTTGTCCTAAAACTGTACAACGTTTTTACAGCTTTGTAGTTGAGCAGCTGCCAAGGTTTTGGCTTGCTGACTTCTTAATTGTCCTCCTCTTCTACACAACGGCTTTTGTATAACAAGCTCAAGTTGTAGAGCTTGTTTACCTTGCCTTTCATTTCAACAAATTCAGTAGGAGGCGCTCAACTTCTATCATCAGGCAAATACCTTGTACTTGAAATACCAGCGATCTTTTCAACTGGTATTTCCAAAGCATATTCAGCCCGAAGATGCCAAGTCTGTAGGTATCTATTGATATATTTTTAGGAGAGAACTTGGCACCCTTGACTTCACCAATACTACACGCGATCTTTTTGGCGACGTGCACTTGCACAGCAAAGTCCAGGCGGCAGTCTTTGAGAGCGTTAAGCTCCGAGAAAAAGATCTTGTTGCATCCAAAGAAACAACAATAATAATGATACAGAAAGAGATGTTTAGCGTTATATTGTAAGCTTCTTATGCATGTGAGAAAAGATGTTTGAACCAAAAATATCGCATTTTTTCGAAAGCTTAAACAGCTGGCAGAAGGAAGAAACAATGCCAGACTGTAAACGCATCTCGTCTACAACTTCTTTGTTTTCAGTCATGTGCTGAAGCCTATAGTCAAGAATATTTAGACGCAAGTTGTATGTTTGAAACAGGTATTATATATACTTTGACTTCCATGCTTGAAAGCACTTTAATTACTCTGCTCTCATCATTGCTGCTGTTCAATTGGAGCTGCAGTAAGCAAGTGATGTATTACCTCAAGAGCATCATGCACTTGTCTTCTTGTAGCTTCAGTCATGCTCTTGGGCTTCTCAAACTTCTCTTCTTTCATCTTCTTCCAAAAAGCAACAACAGCAGCGGGACTAGTCTTCTATCCAATTCGAAATATTCCTTGGATGACTCTTATAAAAGAAAAGGTGTTAATACAAACAGAAGAGCATTAAAAATGAACACATACAGTAGCTTGTCAAAATCGTAGTGCATACTTCTTGTCTTATTAATGTTTTTAAATTCATCTAGACATCATCATCTAAGCATCGCCATCTTCTACAGCAAGTTTCTTCTTGAGCAGCTCAAGCCTATACATAGGCATATATATAGAAGACTACTGGGGGCGTGCCGCTCTGGCATGCGGTTTTGCACAGTCCCTCAAAAAAAGAGTACTGTCACCCAAACTTGGAAAGTCTAAAGTGTAAATATTGTCTTAGTCTTTCTGCTTCTCAGATTGCGTCTTTAAGAAAAGAACAAATAAAAAAAAGCCTGTTCGATTTGATCAGTACAGATATGCGTCAACAATCATGGTTCTTTTTCCAAACAATCTCTTGAATGCATGTCATTTAGACAGCAAAAAAGGGTGTTGTTATTTATCTGAGGATTCATTAGCAAATAGTTCATAGTCAACTGGATAGCTTTGTTACCTTTATATATAGAATGTTCATTCTTATAATAATTAGAGAAAAAAAAAGAGGAAAATGAATCTTTTTTTTTCCTTGTTTTCTTATAAAGCAAATTGATCACATTACTGACCAATTGTTCTCATTGGCTGGTACATTAATTGTTTGTTTGTTTATTCTTTGTGCATATTAGTCAGGGTCCTGTTCTATACTAATGAACACCCTGGTCCTTTGTTTGATGATACAAAAAGATCAAATTCCTATCCTTAGTACGAGAAGAGAGAAAAGTTGGCATAGATTATTTACCGTGATCACTGTTCATTATTCTGCAGTAAAAAAAGAGAACAGGATGACACATGGATACTCTTGTATTAATAAACACTTGCAAGTTAATTATGACATACAAACAGCTATTTATACGTATCTGTGTTTGTCTCAATAGCTGGTCTACTTATACATCTCATATTGTTGGTTGTGCTTATGATAGGGAAAGGAATCTGCTTTGGTATTACATAAGAAGTAGACAATATCAAAACTTGAATTGATACTCTTGTCAGCACATCTCATAGGCTCAATGATCCCGGGTGTGCCTAGACTGCTTCATATACTTTTAGTGTATCAAATTGCTGTGTATAGTGCTGATGATTTCTGTGTATTTCTTCCTATTTTCGCGACACAATGATACATTATGTACAATAGGTAAGAGGTATTTGCCTTTGTTTACTTCAACATCCAACAGTAACCACTGAGTTACACTAAGCATGAGAAGATCAATGGAACCTATTTAGCCACATAGTCAATGCAGTTTGTGCTAAGGCTATGGAACATTTAAACAGAAGCGGTTCATCAAGAGCCTTCTGGAAACATTACTTGTCATTCAAATAGGAAATTCTATCAAGCAAACGCAGTAGCCGCTCTATTTAAGGATAGCCAAAAATCTTAAAAATCTCACCCTTAAATAGTGAATACCTTTAAATAAAGCGACTATTGCAAAGATGTTGATTGCAAATCAGCAGTCATCAGCTAGTATCCTTCAAGCTATAAGATTCTCCTACATTCTTTTGTTTATTGCTCTCATTCGAAAAATAAGTATAATCTTTGTTTCGTAAACAAACAACTGCAATCATAGGTAAGCTAATTTGAATCTACATACTGTGTTGAAGCCATTCTCTTTATTTTTAGCAGTGAGGTATAGGAATTGTATCAAGGAAAACAAAAGAGGGACTACGAATTGATAGCTCTGGTTCATGACAAGGTAACTTAATACCTACGACTCAAAAATATAATATTTAGGGGGGGTCATACTCTTTTCAAAAGTAAATGTGAAAAACGGTACGCCAGAGCGGCATGTCCGTAGTAATCTCCAAAACTAATATGGAACTGATGATTTCTTTTGATTTTGACTTGTTCCCAACGCGCGTCGCACAATCAAAATCACGAAATCCTCGAGAAGCGGTAGAGGTGATGTTCTTGAAGGAAGCTTTGAAAAAGTTGACTTTTTGAAGAGATATTCTTATTGTGATGTTTTAATCGAACCAGTAATAGAATCATGCTGTTGTTACAACTTTGATGTTACATGGATTCAATTTGGTTAATATTAACCTCTTGAATGAAAGACATGAGCTGTAAAGAAAAGCCGTTTATCACATTGACTAGCTCTATATGCTGAACCAAATACTCTAGGTAGTGTCTTTTTTTCCTTTTGCTTGCTTCTAAGTGCTCACTGTAGAAATGCTCCGATATTGGGTAGTCGTCAAAGATTAGCAGCTTAAATAGGCAAGATAGGTACCTTCTGTATATCATAGGAGTGCATTTGATTCTAGTGATAGAAAAACCAATTTTCTATCAGTTGCCAACCAAACTATCAATCTTGAAAGAGAGGTTAAGATAAATTTATGAGAGTTTTGGTCAATGGCTAATCAAAATTTAAAGTGCTTTTGAATTGCTTCACAACAAATGTGCTACTCGCAAGTAGAATCTTCTCTTTATGGTTCTTGCAGCAATAATCAAAGGATCAAAAGCCAAAACAAAATAAAAAGCAAAGCATATGTATACATACATATCATGCGCAAAATTGATTATCATAAGCTTTCAATAAAGCCCATTAGACTGAAACTAAAAGAGATCCCCGTAAAGCGCTTTGCAGTACAACAATCATGTAGTCTCTGACACAAGAACTAGAATTCCTTGAAGGTTACTTCCTTACTCGTCTTTATATAAAGCCTTGATCCATAGAAGCGTTTCCCGCTTTAGGATATGTAACAATGCTTTTATTGACAAAAGATGTCCTTTCAGTTTGAAATGATTTTGTCAGTTTGAAATTAATCTCAAAAAGACGATTCTCAATAATTGCAGTGATCTTATGTCTCTAAAACTGAGTATAAAATCGAATAGGAGAAGAAGCAGCGAGCAATAAATGTCATAATCTTGCCTATTGCTATACTAGAACTTGTAATCATGACGATGCTGCTGTAAAGGCGATTGGAATCATCAGGAGAAATCCGAAAGTTATGCAAAGCTTGGTCAAAAGTATCTATCAATGACAGTCAGACTACAACATATGAATGGACTGATGTTTCTCTAGAACACTTCCTACTTGCTCCAAAAAAAGTGCTCATTCGCAAGTGTTTGTGTTCTTACTAGTCATCTTTAAACCTACCGCACATCCGACAAAGAATGTTGTAATTAAAATGCATCAAGACGACTAGCAATTTCAATAAATTTCTCAGTCAAAATACGTAATACGAGGACAAGAAACTTTTTTTTGCCTAACGTAGAGATGTAAGAAGGGACACATAGCAACTTACACACTTGCGAATATTGCTCAGATGTGAAACAGTATAAGCTATGAAGGGGTAATTTAATCAAGTAGCTTGACTGCTGATGACGCTTTCCTGTGATTCCGCCATTTTATGGCTAATACTTGTAGCCGAAACTGTGAGAGATAAAGATATAATAGCTACATCTTAACATTAAGTGCATCCGTCTTTGACTCTTGACGTCTCCTTCTTTCTTAAACAGAATAGTATGAATGTATTAAATATTTCATCCGAACCGAATTCATTTAAGTTTAAGCAAGCTACTTTGTTCCGAAGTCAGGTTAAATATTTCTTCATCGAACTTGATTACTTTTGGAGCAACATACTTCAGGTTTCGATTTTAAGTTTCATCGCCCTTTAAGATGACTGAAGACTTTGCTCAATTGTTTGTTTGTCGATTCTCGTTTTGGCTTAGGTTAGTCGTCATTTTGCAGTTAGATAATGATTTGCTACTTGTTGTAACGCACAAACCCTCTGTAGATGTTCTCATAGTTAGATTGAAATAAATACGTAATGTATCAACATGAGTACAAGAACAAGACACCCCATTTAATTACTAAACAACAGCACGCATTGAAGATTCTATTCCCGTGCCTCATGTCATATGTAGTTTTCTTGAAAAAAGAAGACTGATTGCTACAACACATAAACCAACCTCTGATCAATTCAAGATAGATAATGAGCTAAATGTATCTTATCCCCATGATTCTGAGAAAAATACATTTCAGTTACACCACAGTAATACGACTACCTAATATGTTATGTCATGAGAACCAGTAAAACTATTCTCAAAGGAAAGATGATAAGTGAAAGCATTAGCTGTACCAACGAAAAGATGAGCGGTCAATGGATCATTTATTTCATCAATAAAAAACACAGCCAATGGAGTTGAAACAGTTTAGAAAAGAAAAAAGAGATAACATTGCTTAGGTTTTGAATTGCAAAGAATATAAGCCCAAAATAAAGAGAAGCCAGATGGAGCAAAGGACTGTATCTACAGGCGATGCACAGGACCAAAAAAAAGTTGTCCTATTGGGCTGCTGTGTACCACAATAACACCCGTGCCTTTATTAGCATTTGCTAGTTGTTTTAAATGGAGTGTTTTGTTCAATTCGAAAATTCTCGAAAACAAAAAGGATTCAATTTAAAACATACGATAATGAAGATCATATTTCGGCTGAAACGAAATAAAACAACCAACTTAAAACAAAAAGACAAACTGATATTCAAAACAAAACACTGTACAATGATGAGCACTTGATAAGCTTGTTTGTCTATCTTGAGCAATTGATGCGTGCTTTAAGCCCGAAAATAGACTTCAAATTCTCCTTTATTCTATCTATTAGACTATTTTCGAAAACGTAAGTTTGTGACCCAAACGAAAATAATGTACCAGATCTATTGTGACACACAGAGAAGAAGGTCAGTGCTTTTGTATGTGTTTCATTGTGCATAGAGTTTTTTTGTGTGACAACCAAACGCTAGAGTCATGAGAACAAACTCATAATGAAGTACACTTTTTCTTTCTGTAGCTTTCTAATTGAAAAATAAGGAAAATCATGGGAGCATCAACTTCTTTGACTTCCTATTATATGTTTGTCCACTTAGAGATTCAATAGGAAGCATTTGGGAAGACCAAGTCTCATCTAAAGCTATCTCATCAAACCAAATTATACCATCAATTAAGGAAACGCAAGTTTGGGTACTTGCTTTTTTTTTTAGCCAAATTGAGAAAAAGATCAAATGACTTGCTAAACTTGCAAGTATGTGTCCAAGAAAGCTTGTAGCTTTATGGACTTACTGAATGTATTGCTACCCACAGTTACATCTATTTAATTTAGAGAATTACGAAATTCAATAGAGTAATGAGTCAGTTGAAACTTTTTTTTTCTTTTTTATAACTGACAATAGAATTTAAGAAAAGAGAGCGCTTTATGAGTGTAACATACGCCTTTTAGTCAAACCTTACAGGCTCAATAATAAGTAGTCTAAATTAAAACAATGGCGGTATTTGGGAACAAGAAAAAAGAAGGGTACCTTTTTTTGTTTGCTTGTCTTACAAAATAAACGTTATGGTTCTCTCCCATGACATATTTGTGGTTCGACACTATTATGGTATATGATATAAATAGGTGGCAAGTTACTCTACATCTTTTTCTTTCTCTTTCTTTTCTCTTTATTTTTTTTTTCTATCTCAATACATGCTTCAGCTATTCACATAATCACTCAATGTCTATCATAAGCTCTCCTATAATAAGATCAAGTTCATTCGATATATTGAGCAATAAAAACATGCCTGGACATGTTTCTCTTAAACCAAGCATGTCTTTAAGAAGGTCCTCTTCGGCTTCTTCTTCGTCTTCTGTTTCCTCGACATCTTCTGTTAGCTCCATTGACAAGAAATATTCTTACAAGACTTGCCCAATGTGTTCCGAAAAACTACTAGTTCGAATTCATGGAGCTTTTGTGCATAAATGGATTAACTTACACTTCGCCAATAGACATCATGAATGGATGCATGTTGTTGTTAATCTCCATTGAGACATAAAAAGTAATCAATCATACCACCGCCTATTACTGTATATATTCAATTTGCTACCTTTCCTTAAATAAACTATGTATAAATGAAGCATATCTTTTACTAGACAAACTTAAAATTATTCCTCTAAAGTTTTTGACTCATGAAAGTCTTGAGGAGAAGCTACTTCGGGAGTTTGAGGAATCTGCTCTTGTGAAAGTTGTGCATGAGCAGGGTTGGGAGCAGGTGGAGTGGCAGGCTTTTGATATCCTGAGCTTTGATTGTATTGAGATTCATTGTGCTGGTAGCCAGCTTGGTTATGAGTCTGCTGTTGATCTTGATTTCGGTAGTACAGTGCAAGCATCTGCTTCTCTTCTTCAGCAGATTGGCCTTGAACAGGTATGCGGAATCCGCCAGCATCAACTCTTTGTCTTATTTGCTGGCCTTGTGTATCTTGCCTTCCATGGCTAAACTGCTGTTGAAATTCAGTATAAGGCCGATGAGGGATATAGTGCTGCTGTCTTTGACTGACTTGTCGATATAGCTGATGATAGTTAACTTGATTATACATCATGTTGGCAGGATCATAGAGGCTGCTGTTTTGATGATTCCAATGCTGATATTGCTGATGCTGATGAATAGGTGTATGCATAGGTGCAGGAGAGTCAGTTAAATTCATAAAAGCTGGTTGGGGCGAAGCAAATCCTGGCTGCTGAGGTGATAGATGACTGTGTGCTTGTAAAGGAGAACCAAAGAAAGCGTCGTTGTATTTATGCTCATAAACTCCTGTGCCTTCAGGAACCTTAGCGTCTGAACTATAAGAAGCATGAGGCTGGGAATGCTCATCATAAGCAGGTGGGGGACCATCATATAAGTCAACTCGCTCAACATCATCACCGTCTTGAGTGGCTCGCTCTAGATCCCCTGTTCTAGAAGAAACTTCGCCAGCTGTAGGAGCGGGCTGTTGATCGTTGGCCTCAAAATCGGCTACACTGTCTTGTGTTTGTCGTCTAGGTGGCAACTCAGGCGGAGTGTTTGGAGGCTCAGCTTTCACATTCTCTGGCTTTATTCTCTCGGGCTCTTTCCCTTTGCTTTCAACAGCACTGTTTGCAAGTGTAGGACGCTCATCTTCTGCAGATGGTTTCCAGCTCTCAAGTGCAGCAATCGCATCGGCAAAAATGATAGCAGCTTCAGGTCCTTTTTCGTAAGGGTTGCGGCTGATTTGCGAAGGAGGAGTAGGCTCAATCTCAATCAAGTCAGTCAAATATCTACCAAATCCAGCAATGAGTGCAGTCTTTTGAGCATATTCATTCATAGCATTAAATCGAAGATAGAAAGCTTCTTTTAACGCAAAGCGTTTGAAATCAGCCAAATCCATCTCAGATTCATGCGTGTCTTTAGCCAGTGAATCCAGTTCGCGCTGAAACTCAGCGAGTTTGGGTGATTTAGGGTTGCTTTTGCTTAAATTTTGAATACGAGATTGAAGCGATCGCTTCTTTTCTCTTTGGTCAGAGAGTTTTTCTTCTCTATCTCTGATTGATTTGATGGCATGCCTGTATTTCTGGTAGTTGTCTTTTCAAATGATTAATCTCTTGTATTCATTTCTCAGTATATTGCAGTCCACTTACTCGCAAACTCTTGTTCAACTTCCACTTGTTTGTTCAATAAACGAAAAAGCTTGTCGCCAACAATATCCTTTGACACAGCTCAATACCTCTTCTTATTCAAAACAAAATAAAAAGCCCATTGTAGACTTACTTCTAAATCGCGCGAATTTTCTGGCTTCTCTTCTTCACACTCTTGTTTTAACCACTGTTTTAGGGCTTTGTTTGTTTCTGAACGCTCATAAGCAAGAGTTCTCATAGAAGCCAAATCGTTTCTTTCTTGAAAAATCCATAGTGATAGCGCTTTAGTATCTTGCTTTTGCAGAGGGTTACTTTTAGCTATTTGCGAATGTATATCTGCCTTAAACTTCCCAATAGAATATTGCAAATCTTTAAAATTCATGTTGAGTAAAAGAAAAGTAAGAAAATATTAAAACTCTCGGCGCAAAGCAGATACACTATTTTTGGAAAGAGAAAGACAGACAGTGCTTATGGTTCCAAATAGCGGATTTGAAAAATTGGCGGACCTGACATGCCTTGTGGGAAACTCCGAAATTTAGCCGCGATTGATAGCCATTCTACAAGAAATAGACTTGAATGAATCAGGATGACATAGTATGCTTGGGAAGAAAAAAGAGCTTTCTAAACATGAGATCCTAATTCATTTAAGTCTATTTTTGCTAAACTCTGTGCCCCATTGGAGCACATCTCTGCGATCCCCATCAAGACTCTCTCTAAACTTGCTATTAACCATTTTTACAACAACTTGATTCAAGGAATATATTCGTTAACCATTAGACAGGAAAACGATATTGATTCAAGTAAGGATGCCAACAAATATTTCAAAGAAGTTCATACTCACTGTTTTGAAAAAGCTTTTTCAAAAGAAACTAATTCTAAAAGCAAATACTATTTTAGAAAGAAATGAAGAACACTTGAATAACATCAAGATAAAAGAAGCAAAGAAGAGAACAGCACAAGCCAAACTTTTAGGTGTAGAGATGACACATAGTTCTATCGAACAGTATAGGTCAGAAGTATTGATTGATGCTTCCAATGTCAGACAAAGCGAGCAAGCTAAATCACGTAGTTCACACCAAAAAAGCGTATCAAGTACTCAATATGAACTAAAAGAACCGAGTGCAAAAAATATCACTATGGAAAAGAACCAAAAGGATTTATTTTAAATTCAGCATTATCTTGTCTATCAACACCACATAAAACCAAAATGGCCAAGTTGGCGAAACGAAGACAGAGGATGTGGTGGGTACCCGTCCTTGGGCAATGCCTTGGTATTGGTTCTCCCACCCTGAGAGGGATTGAAAAATTGAATGACTTGGCTTAGAAAGATATGAAGAAACAGAACTATATAATAACAAAACGAGGATTGTCAAAATAAAGGTACTGGATTCGAAGGTTCAATATTTGGATCGTCACAAATCGGCAATGGTTTTCAAGCCCTATATCACTATCCCAAAATACAGCCCTCAGAAATGGATTAGGTAAACACTCCGTCCACTCCAATGTCCACTCCCTTCAGACACCCCACTCATTTTTTTTCTTTTGTCCACTCCCTCCAGACACCCCACTTTTGTTTTGTCCACTCCCTAGAGACACTCCATCTTTTTTTAGTAATTCTCTGTTTAATCCTGATAGTATTGACCCCCCATTGTTTACTTTTGAAGTCCAATCTGGTAGTTTTGAGTTCACTTCTTGAAAAGGAAAAAGCATAGTAATCCAGGAGAAAGCTTTATAGAAACTTGAAAAGATTAACATATGCTCTTATAACTGTGCATTTTATCTATTTATTCTTGTACCGAGAGATTATTCTGATTGAATCAAAAAATAAATAGAAAAGGGGATGTATATTGTATCTTTTTTATTTCTCTTTGTTGGCTCTCAATGGTCATGTCAACTCTAAACATTAACTCAGATATTTTTTTATCAGAAAATAGACATATTTTGACACCAACTGTAAAAAAAACTTTTTCTTCCCTCTACTAACAAAATGACCCAAGATATTCAAACTCATTCAACTTTCTTCAACACGATTGTAAGCAAGAAATACAGCAACAAAAGCGAAATCTACGATGATATTCGTCGATTCGGAAAGGAATTCAACGTTGTCATGAGTATCAAGACATCCAAGCCAACAGCCATCAACTACATATGTAAGCATGGTGGCAAGAAGCGCATCAGATCCGACAGAAATGATCCCTTTAAAGATACCAAAAGCCAGAAAATGCTTTGCGGTGTTTTCATCAACTTTCGTTTTGATGCAATGATTCAGAAATGGATTGTCAGCAACTCTCAAGGTCAGCACAATCACAGTATCTCAGAAGACCCAACCAACTACAGCATCAACAGAAAAATGTCTGCTGAACTTGAAGAGAAGATTTATGGCTACTTCAAGACTGGAATGAATGCTAGCAGCGTTTATCAAAACTTGATTTCTGATAAAGTGTTCAACGTCACTAAAAAAGATTTAGAAAATCTTCAGTATCGCTACTTCAACACCCAGCGTAGTAAGATGATGTATGAATATGTCATCGGCCTACAGAACAAAGGATACGAAGTATTCTACAACGTTGACAATGACAAAAGAATCAGTGGTGTTTTCTTTGCACTTAAGTCAAACATTGAGCGTGCTAAGAATATGCCTGAAAACTTGGTCATTGATGCTACTTACAAGATCAATGCTCACAAGTTGACATTTGTCAACATTGTTGGCACTAGTAGTGTCGAAGGCATTAAGCCTAATACCCTCGTAACTTTTGAGGTTGCTGGTGCATTTATCAGCGAAGAGGACAACACCCAGTACAAATGGGTGCTTGACTGCCTCAAAAAAATCACTTGGCCTGAAGAGAACCAAGGACCTCAGACGATTACCACCGACAATGAGCAAGCATTGAAAAATGCCATTTCCAGTGTCTTTCCTCAAACACATAACATTTTATGTTATGTGCATATGCAAAAAAGACTTGAGGCGAAGCTAATGGAGTGTGTTGTTGAAAAAGACAAAGACCGAAGAGATCGCATTCGACAAGAGATCCAGATGCGATATCAAGAAGTTGCATTGAAAGCGATTACTCGTGAAGAAATGGTAGTTGCAGTTCGCTCGCTGAAGGAACTTTTTGTCAATCAGCCAGATATTTTTTCTGAGGGAGAAAAGGTAAGCGATCAGTAAATAAGCTGAATGATGTCTAAACGAGGTTTTGAACATTTAAAAAAAACCTGAAGCAGCTTGATGACGGCAGCCAAGCTCCATTGGTTTATGTGAGTGAAGACGGCAAGAAAAAAGCAATTGATTTCATTGAAAGGTAAATCTACTTTCTATCAAGTTAAAGTCACTAACTTTGATTTAAATAGCAAAATGGAAGAAGCTGAAAAATGGACAGCCTTCCATACTTACAAACTTCCTCATTTTGGAAACCGCTCTTCAAACAGAGTAGAAGGCAGCCACTCTTCTTTAAAGAGATTTATTAAGTCTTCATCTGGTACTATTGTGATGGTCACTGAAAAAATTGATCAATGGTACAGACAAAGGGTACCTATTTTTAATCTGCTGGCAATGCTTTCTTTAACTAATTCATTACATTTAGGCAAGAGAAGCTGAAAGCAAGAAAGGCCGAGAAATGTTCTCGTACAGAGGATATTACTGTCAGGAAGAAGACCTGTTTAAGATGTTGCTCCCTTTGGTCCAAAAGGTTCATTCCTTTGCTATTGGGAAAGTTTTTAACGAACTCGTTAAAATTCGTTCAGCTGAGACCCCAATCAGCTATAAAGCTTGCTTGTGCTCGGTTAGGTTGCAATATAACCTTCCTTGCAAGCACATTTTGAGCTTGGAAAAAAACCAAGTTCCTTTAAGTATGTTTCCGCGTAGATGGCGATTCAACTTTGATGAAGGTGAAGAAGGTAAGTTTATATCTACAAATGTATAAATATGTATCTAATATCTTTTAGATTATTTTGCTTCCAAAATGCATACACAAGATGACTTGGAAGAATTAGAAGATGAGATTTGTTTGAAGACGAAAGGTAAATGAAGACTGACGCATAATAACAATACAAGATAACACTTTTTTATTAGAAGCAATTGTTGATGAAGATGAAGAAATGTGGCTAACAGATGAAGAGAATGACGATGACGACTGTGCAGTTATTGATGCTACCAATGACAGTGACAGAGTCACTCGTAGTGATGAACCGAAGAAGGGATTCGTGGTCGGTGCTTCAAGAAAGGCCATCATCATGAACTTGGCTAACGAGCTCATTGATCTTCACAGTTCTTTGGAATCTATCCAAGATCAAAGAAGATTAGAAGAAAGTGTTGAAAAGTGCATGAGAAGCATTGAAGAAAGAAGAATCGAGAAGGTGCTTCCTCCTCGAAGAAAAGTCAGTGTTAGAGGACGACCAAAGAATACGAAAAGAAGAAAAACTCACTATGAGTTCTCTTTGGAAAAAGAAAAAGAAGAATTGAAAGAAGTCGCTAAACGAGAAAAAAAACAACAGGCGAAGAAAGATGAAGGTAATGCTCAAATATAATCATTTCTATTCTAAAACTAAATAATAATTGCGCTTCAAAAATAGAAGCCAAGGGCAAGAAAAGAAAAGCCTCAGAGGCAAGCTATGGTAAAGATGATTTCGTTTACGAAAGCCCTTTACCTCAAACCAAGCGCTCGCGAGGCAATCTTCCGCCTTCAATCACTAGCATCCTCAGTCCATCAATCAAGGAATCCGAAGTTACTGATTACCTCAATCCCTTAGGGGATGGTAACTGTGGTTTTAGAGCAGTTGCCTTCTTGGTGGACAGAAGCGGCTCTAAATACGTGGATGGGGACCAGTATCTGGAAGTCAGATCCAAAATGTTGAAGACTTTGGAAAACATCAAAGACAGTTACAGGAAGTACTTTCCAAACTTTGATGTTGAAAGACTTCGGACAGTTGTTGCAACAGGGCTAGATAAGAAAGAAATGCCTGAGTGGTTCTACGGGCCTGACTGTGCTCAACTGGTTGCAGACACCTATTCTATTCCTGTTTGTATTTACCCTTCTGCTGAACAAGAGCATCCAGGAATTAATCCTGCTATCACCTACCTGCCATTAAATGTTCCCAAATCAAAATCCAAGCCTGTTGCCATTCATATCCAAAACGGTCATAATGTCCATTGGTATGCAATCAGGCTTGGTATTAACCAATCAAATCTCCCACCAGTATACAATTACTACCTCAGAATTGAGGGAAAACTTAAAGAATACGAAACATACTGGAACAAGTGGCGCCAGTTCCCTAAGCAACCAAAAAAATTAGAAGCGCCCACTTATATTTACTTAGAATAAAATTATAAAGATATCTTTCAGATTTACTAAGGCGTATTTGACATTTAAAAAAGATGGGGGGAGAGAAAAATAATTACTATCCTGACAAGAAATGTCAACAAGAAAAAGAAAGTGGGGTGTCTGGAGGGAGTGGACAAAAGAAAAAAAATGAGTGGGGTGTCTGAAGGGAGTGGACATTGGAGTGGACGGAGTGTTTACCAATGGATTATTATGAGCCCTATTCTAGTAAAAAAATACTTCTCAATTAGTCAAAAAAAAAAGCTTGGCTCTAAGACATTTTGCTTCTTGTCTGTTTCGTTCATTCTTAGATTTTTGATTTACAAATGTTTACTAGGTCTTCAAAATCAATTACAAAACCAGTAAGCGGCTTGGTTTTTTAAGGTCTACCTAGAAATCAGCTTAATCTGCCAAAATTTGAGAGTAACATTATTGAGATTTATTAGAATAAAGCTCTTGATAAACATGTTTATTAATTGTTTCTTTTTTTACAAAAGAAATGTATTCGTCTGCAGTGAGTCATTTATCGAGCTGCAACTGCATCAGTGTGGTATGTCATCCCAGCTTTAGGATCTTGAGAATAGTAAAATCTTTCAATTCCTTCCCAAATAGGTGGGCCTGGGTAAACAAGTTTTTTAGAAGGATCATGAGAAACAAAAAAAGGAACGGATTCGTAGACACAATGCACAGGCTGACCGACATAATTGACCATGACACGATAATGATAAAGGCCAGGAAGACTTGTTACATTAAGGGGGAAGAGAGCAGAGCCTGTCAAGTTTTCACTACTATAGAGGGCTAATCATACAACAAACCAGTTGTCATCAATTACTTTCAGAACGCATATCTAAACTCTACTTACTCATGTTTTCTCCAATAACAAATTCGTTGTGCTGAGTAGAATTTATTATGCGGATACGCCAGATGATGTCAGGCTTCCATACAGGCAGCTCGGTTTCATTTACTCTCCATTTGATTTCCTGAATAGAGTCAGAGGCAAATGAAAGACCAGGATACTTTGGGTAATCAATGTAGAAGCCAGTACAGTAGGAAGGATTTACTCGAGGCGGATTGTAACCATATTTCCATTCATGAAGAGGAGGCGGAGGAAGCTGATTAGCACTGCTTGGAGTCATAGTTTTAACGGCTTCGTCGCTTTTACCATTAGATGGGTAATTGCAGACTTTGGTACCATAGCCATCCTTAGAATCTGTATAATCAGTGCCTGTGTCTTGGTCACTGCCATAGTTTGTGACTGAGGCAGAGTGGTGCTTACATTCAGTTTGCGAATGATTCTTGTCTGCTATATCATTACGATTTTCATCGTAACGTCCATAGGTTGCAGCTTGTACAAGGCCCAAAATAAGTGCCATTAGGATATAGGATATTTTCATGTTTCTTTGAATCGATACTATACAAATAACCTCTCAAATTGAACACTTTTATATGTAGTCATCTCAAAGTTAAACCCATAATCTCTTGATTTAAACTCGTCGAATAATTGAAGTTATGGTTTGCTCTATTTGACAAACAAATTCTTGGTGTTTGAGATCATTCTGTGAGTTGGAGCATTAGAAATCGAAGCTTTTCTTTCTTTACATTCGGTTGCGAAGCTCTATCTTGCAAGCCATCAAAACAGCTTTGAGTGGTATTGCTTTTGAAGCTTCTGTCATATCATGACCACAAGCAACCAGGATGGCTGTACAAGAGGTTTTCTTTAGGTTTGTGCAATCATGACGCAAGGGCTCTTTGATGGCAGGTCCTTGCCTGTAGCATGTATTGCATCTACAGGCTTTTGACATGAAAACTGCTCACCGTCACACAAACTTTCGCTGTCTGGAGCACTAATTTTCGCGCGCTGGACCATAAATGACAGCTGTTCTAACCACTAGTTAATGCTGGCCGAAGCATTAAGTACTGTAGACTTCCCCACAAATAAGCGCGCTGAAGAAATGAACAAATAACAGAGAACACAATTAGCCTCATGTTTTTAAGTAAATCGCAAAACTTCTCATAAAGACAAAGCAATGCTGTAAATTTTGTACACAACATCTTTTCTTCATGAATACAGCGATCGAAAAAGGATGAGGAGCATCCTATCCAACCTTGACAATCAAATCTTGTAATTAAATGAGGCTCAAAGACTTTTTGCAAGAGATCAGTTGAGTTTATCAAGTCATGCTTTTCACGCGTTGCTTGAATTCAGAAAATATTTCCTCAATAGGTCTAAGGAAGGGAGATCAAGGGGAGATTTCAGCAAATAATAGCTTGCTTGTTCTGATCTTTCTTTTGCTGTTTAATTATCAACTGAAGAGTTATCACAGATAATATAGTAGCCTCGGAGACCCTCTCTGTACAAGTGAGCAATCAGGCAATTAATGATATCATTGAATTTATCCGAGCATGTAGTTCCAAACTGATAATTGTTTTGCCAGCAACTCTATCCCACGATAGCTCATGGTAGCAAATGCAGTTGTATTGGCGCTTTTGATAGAAGTAGAAGCCACTATACGAGCTGGGCTACCTTTTTCTGCTCTTGCTCAGGATCGAGTGATATGCAAGTCAATTCCCATTTTATCCACGAAGATACAATTTTGAGCGTATTTGATCCGGTTCTCGCAAATAACTTTCAAGCAGTATTTCCTTCTCGTTCTTCTAATTTCAGAAGAATCTCGTATTCTGGGGTAGATTTCAGCTTTTTTTTTTTTCAAAGTGAAGAAGAGCTTTTTCTTGACATAAGCATGAATTGCAGTGGTACTAGGACAATTTTGGAAATCTTCTAGGAAATCTTCAACAAGTAAAAGACCTAAATCGATTAATGCAATATCTCCTCTTGCTTCGAGAATATCTTCTACAAATTTACTATGTCTGTTTAAGAACAAAGGAAGTACTCTTCTATCACGCATTTTTGATCCAGGCATTTCTGGTTGATTCATATCCTCTTTCTTTTGCTTTAGACAAGCACGCATTGCTGATTCAGGAAAACCAACAGCTTTGGTAGTTGGTCGAAGCTGGTGACCATCTGAACTGTAAATGTTTATAAAAAGCCAAAAATCTCAGGAGTCACTCTTCCTCGTCTTCTTCGTTACGGCTGTGGATGTAGCATTAGATTGCATTCCTTTATAATGTATCAGGTTATTATTGTAACAATAAAGAAATAGATATGCTTATCGTTGTCAATATTTTCAAGAAAAAACAATGACGTTAAGACTATCTTGACTCATGATTGTTGTTTAATTACTTCTAAATCTGATGTGTACAAAAAAACGCTGCTAGCACTTACTTATATCTTTTTGAGAGTCTTTGCATCATAGGATATAGAGAATGTTTTAGGAAATGCAGCCATTGACTATGCCTTTACACAAGGATATAAAGCTGATTATGCTCTCTGTTATTTGTTCATTTCTTCAGCGCGCTTATTTGTGGGGAAGTCTACAGTACTTAATGCTTCGGCCAGCATTAACTAGTGGTTAGAACAGCTGTCATTTATGGTCCAGTGCGCGAAAATTAGTGCTCCAGACAGCGAAAGTTTGTGTGACGGTGAGCAGTTTTCATGTCAAAAGCCTGTAGCAAGCTATGAGTCTTGTCTTTTCTTTGCAAACAACACAAGTTTTCATGGCTTAGTTTCTTGAACTTCTAAGATTGCCTTTTATGTTTCAGTAATATCAATGGAGTGCTTACATTAAAAAAAAACGGTTAGATAGCTATCTTTCTCTTTTCATCATAAAACAAAGCTAACCAAAAGATCTTCTCGATAACGTTAAACGCTTATTGTGTTTGTCCATCAAATCCGCGAACTCTACAATTATCATTTGAATGCTTTGATTTCAAAAAAAAATAGCATACAGTGCATAATATTTTAGTTCCTACATTTTACAATTCGTAGTTATTTTACCCTTTGAGTACATTGCGAGTAATCCTTGACGAGATTCTAAATCTTTGGTTACCTCAAACTGAGATATCCTAAATTTGTTTATTACTTTAACTTAGGATGCCTATGAATCATCCTGGACTATATCGAAATATATACTATCATCTGATAATGAGTCAAAGTATTCTTTTGTCAGCATCCTTGTCTCTTCTTCCAAGACTTTTTGCTGATTTCTGATCTCATATTCAGTTGCTGCATAATATAAGCGGGTAGGATTGTTTCTATAGTCTCTTCGTTCAAGATCGCTACACCAGAATTGCTCAATCTCTACAATAACATCTATATTTGTAACAAGGTTAACAAGGTAATATCGAATATCAACAAAAGAAAAACATACCTCGGAAATGTGTTAGCCTAAGTTTGAGCATTTGACAAAAATAAGTATAAGAGTTATTGTGTATATATACAAACTTACCATGCTTTTCTGCCATGTTTCAATACCTCTTCAATCGAAGCTGACATAAAACCACTACAAGAAATGATTAGAAACTATAGGTTTTGCTTCGTTTTTGTCTAAATGCATACATAACAATGTTAAAGAAAAGTAACAAGACTAGAAATGAGAATACAATAGACAGAATCATTGCCATTACGTTGTCTGCAGACTCGCCTTTACTAATGGGATCCCATATTCCATAGATAAAGAACCAAACATCTTTGAAGGACTTGAAGATATTAGTGAAGTCATTAGAGCCATCGCCGAGAAGAGAAACTGTACTGTCAGTTTCAACTCCGTTTATGTATGTAGTCATGGTACCCTCGTATTCTTCTTTAAAATATTTATCATCCTCATGTCTTAATAAAACCACGAAGGCGTGAGTAAAAGCAAACACCACTAGGATCATAAACAAGATGATTTGAAAAACTTTTTGAAAGAGCCTAATCACAACTTCAAGAGCGATACCCTAATTAGGATCAAGTTGTTGATATTCAAACCTGTTAGCTAAATTCTGGGATTTGACTTGTATTTAAATAACTCACAAAGTTCATGAATGCGCGTAGCTTTAACAAGCCGTGAAGCCAGACAATAAGCGTACATACGCTCCCAACCTCATTCTGTTTTTTTGTATATCCTAGATAGTAAGCATTCATATGTCTAGTAGTAAAATGAAATTATCTACCTGATAGCTAAGATCAAAAGTCATTTGAAAGAATGTAAACACCATCATCAAAAGCATCATAATGTCAATGTAGTTATACAGAGAGTTGAGATAGTTTCTTCGTGAGGAACGGTACTGCCTTATCTCTTGAAACATCAGCAAAGCGCTCATAGAAAAGAATAGAACAACCGACACAAGATGTGGAATACTATCACTGATAGATGTGCTACCGGGTATATATCCAAATCTTTCGCGAGCAAAGATGACAGCCAAAAAGTAAGTAGTATAGAAGAAGATGTGCAATACATAGGTGGCAATGAATCGATATTTGACGAAGTATTTCCATTTGTGCCATAGTATGAGCGCAACAACTAGATTGCCCTCATCAAACATATTGTATCTTGAATCCTCTGTTGCCATCGAGATGAAAAGACTTGATTCCTTGTGTGATTGAACATTGTCATAAGGCGACCACATGTCTGAGCATCTGTCTATGTAAGAAACAAAATATGATAGTGGTATAATACAAAACTTGATGTAATTGCCTGTTAGGGATTTGGCTCTTGAGGATACATTTGGGGATATGTCTGTTGCTCTATACTTGGATGAAACAAAACGACCAAGACCAAAGTAGAACTGCGTTGTCGCATGGTACCAGTATGATTTTAACTTTGCACAACAAATGCTTGTTGAATTGATTTGCTCTGTGTTTATAAACGTGTTTCTAAATGCATCTGGATCTTGAATTAGTCCTTGTTCAGTTGAGAAATCAAATCTCTTGTAAGCTTCAACATCGACTTCACTCAGCTCAAAAGCTTTCGAAACTGGTATGAAATCCAAGCTACAGATAGTTTTTGATAAAAGGTCTAAAAGTTATTCCAAACAACATGTTGAGTTTATGTATATGTTATTTGCGTGTAACATGTCTAGTCATATACCTTTATGGCCTTGATGCTGTATAAGCGCTAGAGCATCACTAATGCAGATGGATATAGGGCTACCATAGCTCTCTTGAGCGCCTTTAATAATCTTGTTTAGCAGCAACTTGTACAAGCCAAAGTCTAGCTCATTTATCAAAACTGTCAATGCACTAGTTCCAATAGCTTTTTTGTCTGTAGTGTCGTCAGGTACAAGGCGATTGTAAAGCGATATAGACAAGCTCTCTTTTTGAACAATAGCAAACAAAATGTCCCTTCCTTCAGGAAAGGATGCAAGCAAAGATAAGATGTCACTTGCTCTCATCCATACAAAATAATTTGACTCAGAATCTGCCAAATATTCTAGGCTCTCGCGTATGATTCGTATGATTAAGTCTCTTCTACCCTTTCTCTAAAAGGTGAAGCAAATAAATATTAGAAAGTTACAAAAAAGAAAAATAATAATGAGCTTTACCTTTGACAGGGATTGTGCGCGATCAAATTCAACGAGATCCAGCTCGTATCCAGTAATGCTGCCATGAAAATACTTCAGTGCTTCACATGCATTTTCAAATACATAATAATGATACCATTCTTTCATACAATTGATAACAGGTGTTATAGCTGGAACTACCATAGGGATGTAAATGTCTTCTATCCGGTCTGATTCAAGTGAATGGGTAAATAAGCGGATAATGATACCATTGCTCGGACCGCCTTGGTGTATCTGGATACTATCTCTCAATTCTTCAATTGTTGGTAATTCCTTCCAGGCTACAAGCTTGCTGAAATTCTTGATCGAAAATTCTCCCGTATCTCCAGTATACAGATTATCTCTTGGAAACTTGAAGGACCTTACAAATATCATTTCGCTATCATAGAATAAATCCCCAAGTGATTGATCCATCATGTTTATCTTACGCTTGGACAGGTCTTCATACTTTGTTCCATTTATTGAGTTTCTGGTCCAGACTTCGAGCATATCAGCTCTGATTACAATACAGTAAAGCTGATTCTGAATTTTGAAGCTGTAGTAGATCTCTTGTCTATTGCTTATATGCACAGTGAAGTGCAAATCTTCAATACTTTCTTCTACTTGGAGTTGATGTAGGCCGTCTAATTCGTTGTCATCGAAATATCTTGCACAACCAATGGGTTCCAAAAGATGGCTCTGAACTCTTTGGTCCAAAGAATATGTAACTCTATCCAAATGCACCTCTTTCTCAAATTCGATAGAAAAGCTGTGTATACGAATTACTCCTTCCTCCATTGCAGCATACGTTGCTATCATTTCTGGCCTAGACAGCTTAAACTGATCTTGAGACTGTTCTTTAAAGGCGATAAGAGGTAGCGGCCATCCATGGCGCCATTCCTTAATAGGTATAACTTCCTTGAGCTTCTTTTTCAAGCAGTATATCGATATGCCACGTGAAATATCCCAAACTTCAAAATAGACAGAGTAGAAGTATGATCCTCTGTTGTCATATATCATAGCAGAACAAGTAAAATATCTTTCGCGTTCAGAGAATCCTGTAGACATCAAGCTATACGATGTGGCCTCTCTAGGTTGAGCACTCATCAAAGACTGGGCGACATCCCTTTTGTTGCTACTGAATATAAACCATTCACTTTGACTGGAATATACAGCATAAAATAAAGTGCTTTTCGAAAAAGATGAGACATCGTCATTAACAGTAAGCAACCGAATACGATCTTCAACGACATATGTCTGTAAGCATCCAAGAGCATCATAGCCCCTTAAACAACCGCATTTGAGTTTCGCAACCATATAGCAAAACGTATGTAACTTGTCCATAAAGTCTGAATCTATAGCCTTGCCTCCATTGTACAATCCGCACCAACTGATATAATCATTTGCATCTTGCTTTGTATCTTGAATTTGCTCCAAAGTAAGTTGATATAGTGATTGAAGCGAGAAACATTTTTGCAGGTTGAAATTGTCTGAGAACATATAGAGGAATCGCTCGTTCACGATAACGAAACATCCATTGTTTAGAAATGCACCATAGCCTCCAACATTGCTGACTTTGAGAGTCTTCTTTGATTTAGAAAGCTTGTCCTCCTCAACTTCGTAAATAGCACAATACTCGCCATCGACGCACTTATCAAAGGAAGAGATACATACGTATTTGCTGTCATGAGAAATCGAGAGAAAATACACATGATGCTGCTTGGGTTTTTTTGGAAATATGCTGGTGATTTTCTTGGTTAGATGAACTGCTTTAATTGATGAGTCAAGCTCATTCTGACTACGAATAGTGAGATAAAACTCGTTGCAATCTTCAAGATCGCAGTTACAACCAATGGCCGAAATGTTCTTTTCCTTCATGTAAACAAAAGCCTCTCTATCTAAACATTCTGTTGACACATATGCTACATATCTTTGGTCTGATGTACTATCATACAG
This sequence comes from Blakeslea trispora, assembly GCA_025331445.1. NCBI lineage: Eukaryota > Fungi > Mucoromycota > Mucoromycetes > Mucorales > Choanephoraceae > Blakeslea > Blakeslea trispora. The sequence goes on along the minus strand of JAIWNE010000019.1, from coordinate 215,397 downwards.
TGAAGAATGATAAACTCCACTCCAGTTGTGGATGGCTGGCTGAACCATGTTGTCATCGTAGATGATTTGATCTGCGAAATGTTTCTCTTCTTTATCAAACAGTTCAATGATTGTTATAGAGTCATCTTTTGATAGCATTTTGATAAAGATAAAAAGGCAAGATAGAAGAGACTGAACTCTAATTAGCCATCTGGTCTCCTTCATTTTATAGTTTGTCACTTTGTTGAAACGTTACAGTGTCATTTTCTGATAGTTGTGATGGCTTAGTTATTTGTTGTGTCACCTAGTACTTTATTATTTTAGACAGACAAATGGGTCGCTTGCAGCGTTTGAATCAATTATTGTAACTTTCTTCAGACACTGAATGAATATTGCACTTGAATGCTTAGGCGCATCTGCCAGTATTGCCCTCTGTATGATTTTGCTATTGCCCAAAAAAAAAAGAGTTAGATCGGTTTAGGAAGGTAATTGTCTTTTGTGATCGGATTGTACACAGTAATGCTTTAAAAACCAAAAATGTCAATCAGCCATGAACATCTTCTGTTACATGGATGACACAGCTTTAGATCTTGTCAAAGAAAGAAAAAGAAATCTGACTTATCCTATTGGTTACAACAAACATTGGGTGTGATTTTTGAACAACAATTACAGATGTCTCAAGGTTTTTTTTTCTTAAACGGAAATGAAACTCTATATATTTATACAACTTACCTCATCAAATAAACATCAGTTAAAGATGTCCAGTCCAAACACATATTTAGAGAAAATGCACAATGTCAATTTTCAAAGACATATGCTATTAGGGAATGGTATGGTTATTTGAAGAAGAAATACACGCCAAACAGTTGAAACGAGCTCATCTTATGCATTAGCCCACGAATTTATTGATTTTAGCGTAGCGATAACACTTTCCTTCTCCAGGTGGTTCCAGACTTAGTTCCAAAGCAAAAATTTATTACTCTTCAAGTGTCACATACACAGTCGTTCTTTTTGAAAATGATTTTCTTTGATTTCAAGCGTTACATTTGTCAACTTATGAAACATAGAATACATCCTTGGCAATATCTCTATCTGTCGAAAAATTGATAATCATTTAGCGAGATTTTTTTAATGGCTGAAGTACTTTAATTTTATATTTAGATCTATCGCATTGTATTTGGTTTGTACCACTCACTTTCGAAGAGTAATATTTGCTCAAGAATTACTGCAGCCAGGCGTAAAGTTGAATGTTACTCCATAATCTAAAATTTGCGATACAAATGTTATTCCTGCAACACAGTTTAAACAGGATCAGTAAAGCATGAATCCTTTATAGCTGCATCTATCTAATGTAAGTTCTGAATTGAAAATGTATGCAGAAGGAGCGTATTTTTGACCACCATGTCATTTCTTTGGTTAAGATGTAAAAACGTTGGTCTATAGCATATGCGACATCACGTCCTAGTGACAAATCGAGATAAGTTATTTTAGGCTGCTAAGTGAAACGAGCCTCTTTTAATCCCTTGTTAAACAGATCTCTTGCGGACCGTCAGTTACACAGACTATTTTCTTAAACGCATTATAATGCACCAGATGGAAAAACATCTTAAAAGAAAACTGGCGCACTGATGAGCTTGGTTTGCGCACACATAAAGCGAAAACATAACCAGCAGAGCTCTGATAAGCAAATGCATCTGTACTATGTAAAGTTAGTTTCAATGACCTTTGTAATGGAGTAGGCTGTCTGCTTTGGTCGTTATTCAATATGATATAATCTAACTTATTATGTGCGCAAACCAAGCTCATCAGTGCGCCAGTTTTCTTTTAAGATGTTTTTCCATCTGGTGCATTATAATGCGTTTAAGGAAATGGTCTGTGTAACTGGCGATCCCTACGTTAAACAAGAATCAGCTATAGTTATTCAAATCCAGCATATACAATAGACATAAAATTACTTTAGGGCTTCTTGCCTTCTAGTAGCGTATTTATAAGATATTTTTTTGCAATTTTATGTGCGGCATGATTAGATTTAGCAGTGAGATCTATATGGAAATAATACAGCAACTCATGCTTAGCTATAAATTGATATTTTAAAGTTCATTGAATTCAAACTAAAGTAGTTCAGAAAATAAAATCGGACAAATCAAAGTAGATCAGATCAACACTAATGAGAGGGAGCAACTGAGAGAAAAGACTATTGTCTACTTTTTGGTTCATCGTGATGAACTGGCTTGAATAAAATTCTTATCTTGACCTTCTCATACAAGCGATTGTGTCTTACACAGTCACCAATTGAGACAATACAGCGAACTCAAGTATAGCATGTTTAATAAAAGAAAAACGACAAGACATAAAGAAATAGTTCACTCAGAGCCACGCACCCCAAAATTGTGATCTCAAGTATCATTTCAAGCGAAACATGGTTTCATCAGAACAAACAATAATCAATCAACATGAATTTTTTTCAAGTTACCGCAATAATAAGTAACTTGCCTATAACCATTGTGATTATCGAGAATGATTCACTTGGTTTGAATTAAAAAATAAGCTCTATAGTACAACAACTACAATACATACACTTGCAAAGATAGAATAAACAAAACGTCTTCTTCTTTCTTTCCCCTCAAGCACACTTTAGTCTCACAAGAGTGATCTTTTCAACTGGTTTTAAAGCGTATCCTGTTGTTTCTTCTCTTTTCGTATATGTATGTTGAAACAAAAAGATGGAAAACTAGTAATCTCCTGCTCCAAGTATCATTAGAAACCATATTAAATTGAGCAATTCTAAATCGATTTGAAGCGTGTTACTCATCTAATAAGTGATTGTATGTTTGAAGTATTTTAAAACAATATACATTTGCTTCTTGACAGCAGCTAGACATGATTTATTGGAGTACTAATCAGAGAGCGACGAAATTTTTCTATGATCGCAATGCCATTAAGAGCCTAAAAAAATCTCTTCAGATATTAATTTCATTCGGCGACTTAAAAGTTAAGTCTCTTTAGAAGAAAATTTGGTAATTAAAAGCTGTAGCATTTCAACTGATTTGTTTTTTTTTCATTTTATTTTGCTTCATTCTTGCATGACCCTAGGTATACGCGAATAATCTCTGAGTACAGCGTGTGAGCTGGATTTGAAGAGATGATTGCAAGAACAAAGAAATGAAAAAAAGTTCATAAAGAGCTCTTGATACATTTAATTCATCTCTTTTTGTACTTCCTGACAAGTAGCACAAGAGTTAATTGAGAGTGTGCAGTAACAAAAAGTGTGTCCTATAAATTGTACTAATGTTACCTAGTTTTTCTGCCCCGATTCTTTTTTTCTATCTTTCTTCTCTTTTTCTTTCCCTCCTTATTATAGTTTGGAATGAGTAATAACTACAATTCAAGGTACAACGTCAGTCGTGACAGACTAGCCGATCTTCGGGTAAGTGCCAATTCATGCTCAAGTGAAACTATCTGGCTTATATTGTTATTTTTTTCTGTCTCTATAGGGCAGCTTAGATAGGTACCTGAGCTAGACTTGGTGTTTTTTTTTATTTTGCTGATAAATTGATCATAGTACAGATGCCTTTGGTGGTCCTACCAGAACAACTACCATCCCAAGTAGATATCAGTCAGAAGAGGCTAATCAATCTTACGAATTGCAATCAAGGCAACACGAACCTATTTCATCAACAGCACAAACGGATATAAACACAATGGAAGGTTTCTTGACAGAAGTAAGAAAGAAGATGAGCTCAAGAAGAGATTTCAGACTAAAAAGTTTCTATTAACCATAGGTCGATACTATTTCCAATTCAATTAAGCAAGTGCAAAACAATGTCGATCTCATAAGTAATTTGCATGATGCATCCCTCATTAGCATCAATGAGCAGCAATGGAAGCAAAACTCAAGTCAGCTTAGTCAGCTTGTACATGATACTTCTGTCATGAATAAGCATTTGAGAGACAGAATCAAAGCATTAGAACTTTCCAATGCAAAACACCCAAAGAACTCTGATTTGAACATCAGAAAGGCACAGGTCTCTCGAATCAAGAAGGAATTCATGAACAGCCTTACACGATACAAAGATGTCGAATCAAACTACAATCAAAAATACCGTCAACGAGTCGAAAGACAGATCCGAATTGGTAAAAATCAATCAACTTATTCTCAGCCGTTTTTCGCTCTAACCAGTGATAATTTTTCATTTTTTTTTTTTTTTTTAGTGAAGCAGGATGTGACAGAAGAAGAGTTAGATGCTATCATTGATTCTGATCAACAAAACCAGATCTTTGCTCAAAGTCTTTTACGTAACAATCGATCTGGTCAAGCCAAATCTGTATTGTCCGAAGTTCAAACTAGACACGAGGATATTAAGCGCATTCAAGCAACTATTATTGAGTTGGCTCAATTGTTTGAAGATATGCAGATGATGATTGAAGAACAAGGACAGGTGCTAGACCAGGTCGATAATTATGCTCAAGAAACAACACAGGATTTAGAACAAGGCAATAAGCAAATTAGCCGTGCTATTGTTCTTGCAAGATCCACACGCGCTGTAAGTTGTTTCTTGCTTGATTTTTCTTTCTTTGTCACTTAACCTTTATATATAGAAAAAGTGGTGTTGTTTCTTTATTACTATCATTATTTGTGTTGTGATTGCTATTCTTGTATGGTGGTTTGCTTTTGATCATCCTGTAAGTTGATAACTATCTCAATATACGCTTTACTAATACAGAATCCTAGGGTGTCGGCCACAGTAACAATCAAAATCAATCAGCCTAATGATTGACATATTAATTTACTTTGCTATCTTTTCCTATTATCTAATTTAATTTAATTTAATACAATACTTCTGCTCTCATATCTCGTTTCCTAACGAACTAACTTTGCTATGGTTTTAGTCGATTTTGCTTCTTAAGCTTCTCAATTGGGTAAAGCTTATCCAAACAAGAGTCTCAATTTCGCAGCTTGGTCAGCTTTAGTTCTGATGGCCCAATGAATTTCTCTTTTCAGACAATGACAATCAAGACAAGGTTGGAAATAAGCAAGGGGATCACGTTTGTAGCGAAAGGGAGAAATCCATTTCTTTATGATCTTTAATTAAATTTAAAAGAGCCAAAGAGAGCAACAAAAAGTTTTCACTTCAAACATCTTGTGTTACAAGCCTGGAGCTGTCAAAGTAGATTTGTTGAAAGATCCCCCCTTCATTTTTGAAAGAATTGTATGGGGATGTTACTTTCCGCAGTTAGGAATTTGTTGATTTTTTTTAGGCTTCTTCAAATGTTTGACCAGATGCGCCTGTCTTGCCTACTTTTTCTGAACCTGCCAAATCTACCAAGTAGAGCTTACTAGCCTTTGCTGCACCTGTATTCAAGTTTTTTTTTTGAGTGATAGTGATTACCACAATAGAGAGAGATCTAGAACTTTCAGCATTCATGTCTATCAAAAAGAAAGGTTTGGTCTGTTGGTGGATGATGATAATAATAGTCAAAGCCCAGAATAAAACGTACATGTAAGAACAGTAGTTGTTTCTAACTTTCCTGTTTGAGATGGCTGTCATGACAGCTTCAGCCCTCTGTAAGTAGTATGGTCTTTTGCAAAGATACGAAATGGGGTTGATAGATTCTATTTAAAACTAAATATACAATTACATTTTGGCTAGGAAAAGAAGGATCTTTATTGTACAAGCTTCTTTCTTGTTTTCATAAATACAGTCTTATTAAAAAAAAATGCGATTCGATTTCTATAATCTCTACTAACAAAAATTAAGCTACAATGACATTGAATGTCTTAAATCAAGGTGCCTGCACATGATCTTCTCTTATGCATCCTCCAGGCAGTAAGAAACGGTATCGTCTTGAGCTTTTTAGTAAAGGAGCCGGAAGTCCTACGCCTGACTTGACTGGTTCTACAGCACCTAGTTTTGAAATCATGTCTTTATAGGTATATGATTCTGGAGGCATGTCGAAAATATCTCTTCCATCACAAATAATTTGTTGTATTCGGTCAAGAGCTAACATTCCTTCATGTCTGATTCTATCTGAATGAGAATAACTCTTCATTTTGAATTGAAACTCTTCAAGTGTACGAAAACAAAACGAACAGTGCCAGCCTAAGTAAAAAAAAAAGAAGAACAATCAATTCATGTAATTTGACTTCTTTTTATTATCATTAAAAAAAAGAAACGTACCTGCATCAGCTAATAAATAGTCTGAAATCTGTCCATGACCATAAAAGGTTTCTGTTGCATTGAACTTTACGATATGTGCTCTCCAGGATGACATATCTAAGGGAAATTCAAACGAATATATAAAGTTTCTAAGTTGGAGATGCATCTTATCAGGAACACCTTCACAGGATTTGAGTAACAAGAGCGATTTGCCTCTGATCAGTTCATCTACATCTGACATGACAATCAAGTCGCCTTCTTTGACACCAGCATCAACAAGTGCTTGATTCATTGCTCGTCGCATTTGAATTTCGTTATAAAAAGGTGATTCACCTGGCGGTAATTTTGTTTGCTGAATCATGGTGTGATGTATTTTAGAAGCCGCAAATGCAAATTGTTCTTTGTATTTATCAAACGTGAAATCTTTTGGTTCTCCAGTAAAGGTAGTATCTGATTCAAGAATGACAAATGTGTCTACTACATCCCATAGTTCTCTGATTCGAATCTCTAGTAGATCGAGTTCTACACTAAAGATGATGGCATCATATACTTTTGCTTTAGCCATCTCTGTCTCATTTTTTAGTTTCCATCCGTGAAGTTCACACAAATCCTCCAGGGGCACATCTTCTGAGTAGTAGTGGGGAACAAATTTAAATTTGTTTGGATTCTTATCCCATATTGGCCGAGTATAATAGCCTATGTCCGTCAGTAATGTGGGCTGAAGTAAGATCAAACAGACAAAGCAAGACAGTAGCACGATCAACATCACAATGATATGAATGGTGCGATTTCTCAAGCGAAAGTGTCTATTGCTCACAATCATCTTTGGAAACTTAGCGATGGTATATAAAATAAAGAAATAAGAAGAAAAGAGAGAGAGAGAGAGAGAGAAATCAAGGAGTACTTTTATTTTAAACCTTTTTATAGTACTTGCACAAATTAAGTTATTTTTTTTCTTTCTTTCGTTTCCAATAGAATGAAATGTGCGCTAAAAAAAAAAAGAGCAGAAAATGCAACACTTTGTTGATTGAACAAAAGAAAATAGACTATACTTTTAGGACTGGCCTTTCAGTTTACAACAGAAAAAGATGGATCGAAATGCCTATCTCTTTGCTGTGAAAAGTCAAGCGCTTGTTCTTTTAGATCACTCTAAACGGTTTATACTTTCTCTAAAAAGTGATAAAGTGCTTCTTTTCTCGTTTCTTGTTTAGTTCATAAAAAGGTACATCTGAGGCCAAATTCAAATTTGTCCAGAAAACACCAACATTGTCTGAATATGGATTTTAAGCATTGTACTACTTTTGTTTTCTGTAAATAGACATACGTTTTACTCACCAAAGCGCAGGTGTTCTGCTTCCAGAAAAGCAAATGTGTATTTACAAAGCAATTTTGTATACAACATAATCAATTATCGTTTTCCTCTTCAGAACATGACTAAAAGTATGCTTTATCTTTCCTTTTGTCTATATTTACTGAGACACAGAGCTGGCTACCTTCACATTGACTAAGAGCTTATTAAGTCAAAACTGTATACAAACATATGTGTGACAAAGTGCATGCGTGACTCTCAAAAGAGCAAAAAATTGTATTGCATCTTTTTCTTTTGAATCACATTAGTCAGTTACAGAAAAGGAGGGGGGGAGGAATATCAAATGCTACAGCTAGAAAAGGATGTGTGTGAAGGAGACAGATCATTAAAGAAAAAAAAAGAGAGAGAAATATGGCTTCAAAGTATTCGAATGTTTATGTACGTATTAGGCAATATTTACTCTTCTTGTCATTCATTACTTTAGAAAAGACATAATCCTCAAGTGCTAATTGAAAGCAGCTTTTATTGTATTTAAAAGGATCTATACATGTATTTTATTATAATGCCACGAACTGCGATTTTCTATAGTGTATTTCAAGATCAGACGCATGCTATTTCTCTCTCTCTCTCTCTCTCTCTGCCTTTCATGGCTTATTGTCAAACAAGGTCATCATTACAAGAACATCATTCTCGATTTTACCCATGTAATAGCATATCGGTTAGATAAACAGAAATATAGCTCCTTGACTCATTTTGACGTAGGCTTTGTTTACCTCTTAGTATCAAACATCTTGAAAGAAAATAGTTTCCTTTCCCCCCTCTTTTAAGTGGAAGCCTAATTTCAATTGTTGGATAAGAGGATATACCAATATAATTTAGCTGTCAAAAGAAAGGAGGGAATCCTATACTAGGCCAAAAAAACAAGTTGTTTATACTGATGCTGATTTCTTTAACATAAACTAAACTAAAACAAGTATATAGGAGAAAGTAATTCTACTCTGATATACCTTTAGCAAAGTACATGTAAGGTAACAAACCCGAGAAAAGAAGGGGGGAGGGGATTGGGTTGTCTTGTACCTACACTCTTTGGTTGTCTTTGAATAAACACAATAAAAAACAACAACAAATGTCGCTTAAAGAAATAAATATTATGCAGCATAAAAAAGTCACGCCATGTTTCATGCCATTGATAATTTCTTTATTTTCATTTTCATTTTTTTTCTTCTTTTCTCTGTTATTCATTATGACTACACATCAAACAGAACCAAGAGACCCTATCATGGAAGACCATGAATTTTCACTTCGTTTCGGTAATCCTATTCAGGTGATACACGATGCAGAAAAGCATGCAATCGATTCTTTTGAGCCCACATCCGATCATGTCCCGGGTTCATTAGCCAGTTCTATAGGCGATAAAATCAGCGCTCACAAAAAAACGCCAATGAAGAAACAAGGATCTTTTAGAGATTGGTCTAGCTGCTCTGATTTTTATCATAATCAAAATGGCACTGTATCAGAATTTGAACACAAAGATAAAAACACGTGAATTAAAGAATAAAATACTTGTTAATAATCAAAGCCATGATCATCATTTATTCTTCTTCTTTTCTCTCTTATTATTTTCATGTTCAATCAAAGTCATTCATTAGCCTACAGAAATCAAGCAAGTGAGCCAGGTCGACTTGTTAGATCAAGCTCTTTATCACAATCAACCAGAGTAAACAATCTCTTTACAATCAAAAGTCTATTATTCACTTATTTTTTCTTGCTAGTCGAGATCAAACCGGATCACTAGAAAATCAAATGAAGGCCAGCCAATGCCATCTGTTCCTATCATTTACCAAGAACCTGAATCTTACTTTCTTAGCGAACCCTTCATACCACCTACTCGCTCATCCAGTCTCACTCATATCGAGACAGACGAAGACATCCGAGGGTCCATCTTGGACTGGAAAAACAAATCCGTCTTCCAACTAGACAGCCTTTTCTCTCCTGTAAATCTCTGGGATGATCAACACAAGATATTTGGTACAGTTGAAAACCTGTTATTGACTGATCATCAGCACCAAGTTGAAAATAAGGCATTGTTGCTTTGGCAAGAACAATGCATTCCAAAGAAACAGATTGCATCTTATTTGGGCAAACGGTAACTCACCACATACACTTCTTGATGGGCTGTTTGCTTATAGTATCCATAGTGATCCGTTTTGCCACAAAGTATTGGGGTGTTATTTAAAGTATTTTGATTTTACAGGACTGAGTTTGGTAGAAGCATTCAGGCAAGATATTAAACTCCCGTTAATGCAGATTTGTCACTGACAACAAGCACTTTCCCAAATAGGAAGCTATGCTCCAAACTCTATTTTAAAGCTGAGGCACAAGAGATTGATCGTATTCTAGAAGCATTTTCTCTTCAATATTGGAATACTCATCAGAATGATTTGCTTTATCAGTGTGCAGGTAAGACATCTTTAAGATAAACAGTTGAACTCAGTTCTGATGCTTTTCCTTTTTGTTTTAGATGTAGTTTACACAATGACATATTCCATCATGTTATTAAATACAGATCTTCACCTCGTACAGATCAGTCATCATGAAAAAATGAGCTGCCAAACATTCTGTAGTAACACATTAGCCACCTTAATGGAGCAAAATATACCCATTCAGAAAGACACTGTCTCGATCATGATGTGGAAATCTGATATCACAGCAACATTAAAGGTCAACGAGAACTATGAGAAAACCACAAAGTATTAACCCTAGTTGTTCACTTTATGTAGGCTATCTATCTATCTGTTCAAAATCAAGGTATCTTACAACCATCCCCGGAAAATCAACCAAAATCTTTTCTAAAGAAAGTCGGCTCTATACGAAAGAAAAAGAATTAATCCCACAAAATGGGATTCAACTTACCTAATCTTGTACCATCTATTTATTAAAGAAAATCTTGTGTTTTTCTTTCTCTCTTCTTCTTTTATTGATTCTCACATCAGGCAATGTATGGTATTGGATTTCTTTATGATGGTAATTGGCTATAGTCATTTATTCAATTTGAAGCAAATGTCTGACAAGGGCTTATTGTATAGGGAATGTCCAGTCTAAAGATAGACCAAACCGATTTTAGTTTTCAAATAATGTGATTGTCTTACTCCGCTGCAAATGCATTAGAAGACAGCCTATTTTCTCTCTTTTTGTGTCTCAGTAAGAGAAAGAGGCATTATTGCCAAACTAACCTTTTATGACATTCATAATAAGGAACAGTTTGGGACAAGTATAAACATGTGCTATGTGCCATCAATTACAGCTTCTTTTCTTTATTTTTGGTTAGCTTGAAGAATCTCCTATTTATTTCCCTTTCAATAAATACTATTGCTATCAGCCTATTCTTATGGGCAAGAGTATCGCTTGATTTATAACTCATATGGTGGTACTTTGATCTACAAGAATTTCGAAACCCTTTTATAAAGAGGAACTGATTAGACCACGTAGAGTCGGAAGGTAGAAAACAGGTGACAACACGGAAACGAATGATATTTGGTAGCACTACAATCAAACTCTATTATGGCAACCAGTGATGAAATGCATAGCAGAGCATGCATTCTTTCTGTCGGATCCTAGTACTGTAAGATCCAAGAAACTGTTCATCTTTGATATTACAAAACCAACTCCTTTATAACAGAATGAAGAAAGAAAAAAGACAAAGAAGGAGGTTTCTTTATATTATTACACACTTTCTTTCATCTGTATGAAAAGAGAGTAAAAGGGGGAGGGAGAAAGTGGGGGAAAGGGTGGAGAGGGAAAGATCTTAGAATTGAAGAGAGTGAATGTACAAAACTTGATTTCAAGTACTCCAATGATTCTCCTATCTACCCATTTCAACTCTATATCCACCCCTTTCCTTCTCTACTGTTGATGTTGCAAAAAAAAAAGGAGAGGCAGATCTACCCATTCTGTTGATGTGATAAGTTTACAGACTATGATCAACACACTACATTTGACTTGCCTCTTACGTAACATGTCATTTTCTCTCTCATTTACTTTGTTTAGTTTCGACAGGTGAATACTTGACATTGACGGGCCATTTCATTGCTTTCTGTGTATCAGTTGTTTCAAAATCGCCACCCGCTTGAGCTGTGACAGCCACACGCGTACCTGAGATTAAAAATATTTTTTTTTCTTGTTGGTCATAGATTTTTCGCGTTCCTTTTTTTTTGAATTCCCTGTCTTCTCTCTTTATCTCTTTCTCTCTATCTCTTGCAAATAATACACAATGGCAGATCTTGCAAGTGACCAACTTTTGAGCGGCATGCTCGATTCTCAAGTACAACCTATGGCTTCCGATAGCCATGTTCCACCTAACACGAATATGGAAATTGATGAATCTCAAGCACCTCCAGCTCAACGTAGACCTCCTGGAGGATACGCACCCGAAAATATTCCTCGAGTCATCGATGAGACTGCCATGGCTGTAATGGAGACATTTGAAAAGTTTTTAGAAACGTAAGCTTATTGATCTTTGTTCTCGACTAGTGTCATAACCCTCTTTATTACAAACTAGTTATAAAGGCGATCAATCCATGTATGTTGCCAACAGTACCTCTAGTTGGTTTGGTTATCCTTATATGATGCAACTCGAGAACTTCAAGTATTCAGAAATCGATACATTGTTTGTTGATTTCGCTCATATTGAAGCTACAGATGTACCTTTGGCTACTGCTATTCGTGAACAATATTATCGGTAAGAAAAAAAAAGTGATTTATTTTAGATAGCTATCGATAGACAGCTAACCAATTCCTTTTTTTTCTTCTTTAGTTTCCTTCCTTACCTTCGTCGTGCTGTTCATAACATTGTTCGTAACCATTTCCCTGACAACTTGTATGTAAACGAACCTACATTGACAAATGCTCAAGGTGGTACCTTCAGAGACTTCACAGTCGCCTTTTATGGTCTCGAAGAACAAAAGAGAGTACGTCAATTAAAGACAGACAAGATTGGTCATCTTGTCAGTGTTAGTGGTACAGTGACACGTACATCCGAAGTACGCCCTGAGTTGGTTTATGCCTCATTTACCTGTAACGAATGTGGAAAGATCGTGAATGATGTAGAGCAAGAATTCCGTTATACGGAACCTACCATGTGTCAAGGACCTACCTGTTATAACCGTTCTAGCTGGTCTTTGAACATTGAGCAATCCAAGTTTGTGGATTGGCAACGTGTTCGCATTCAAGAAAACTCCAACGAGATTCCTACAGGCAGTATGCCTCGAAGCATGGATATGATTGTGCGTAATGAGATGGTAGAACGAGCCAAGGCAGGTGACAAATGTATCTTCACAGGTACCTTGATTGTTGTACCTGATGTATCAGCCTTTAGAACACCCGGTACCTCTGTCGAGACACAGAGAGACACAAGTAACCGTGCTAATGAAGGTATTGCCAGTGAAGGTGTGACTGGCCTAAAGGCATTAGGTGTACGTGACTTGACCTACAAGCTCTCCTTCTTGGCCTGTATGGTTCAACCTGCCACAAACAACAAGGCCAACGGATCCAATCTGCATGGTGAGGATCAAGACGACGAAGACCAAAGAGATGTCTATTCTGATCTCTCTCAAAAGGAGATTGAGGATTTACGTGCCATGGTCAATTTGGGTGGTGCTGTCTATGGTAAATTAGTCAACAGTATTGCTCCTACTGTATTTGGTCACGATACTGTCAAGAAAGGTATCTTGTTGCAGTTGATGGGTGGTGTACACAAAGTGACACCTGAAGGCATGAATCTTCGTGGTGATATCAATGTCTGTATTGTGGGTGATCCATCTACCAGTAAATCTCAGTTCTTGAAGTATGTTTGCAGCATCATGCCTAGAGCTGTCTATACCTCTGGTAAAGCCTCTAGTGCTGCTGGTTTGACTGCCTCTGTGGTGAAAGATGAGGAAACAGGTGAATTTTCAATTGAAGCAGGTGCTCTTATGTTGGCTGATAATGTAAGTTTTTATTTTTTTCTTGAACAAGACAAAGTTCAACTCATGGATTTGATAACAGGGCATTTGTGCTATTGATGAATTTGATAAGATGGACATTAAAGATCAAGTCGCTATTCACGAAGCTATGGAACAACAGACAATTTCTATTGCTAAGGCTGGTATTCAAGCCAGTTTAAATGCTCGTACCAGTATTCTTGCTGCTGCTAACCCAGTCAGTGGTCGTTACAACAAAAAGCTCACTTTGAAGCAAAACATCAACATGTCAGCACCCATCATGTCTCGTTTCGATCTGTTCTTTGTTGTGCTTGATGAGTGTAATGATATCACTGATTACAACATTGGTCGTCACATTGTGAACACACATCGTCTTCGGGATGATTTTATGCAACCCGAATTCTCAACCGAACAAATTCAAAACTACATTCGTTATGCAAGAACTTTTAAGCCACAGGTAAGTTCATCTTAGTTCAACAAACACCACCATCTTATTTTTTTTTTTTTTTTTGGTAAAAAGATGACACCTGAAGCAGCTGAAAAGCTTGCTCACTGCTATAAAGAGTTAAGACAGGGTGATTCTCAAGGTGTTGGCAGAAACTCTTATCGTATTACTGTCAGACAGTTGGAAAGTATGATTCGTCTATCTGAAGCCATTGCCAGAGTGAACTGTCGTGAAGAAGTAAAGTAGAAAAAAAAAGAGAGGATAATGCACATTTTTTAATTTCAAAACTTTAATGTTTCTTGTTTATGTTTAGATTACCGAAGCTTATGTTGCTGAAGCCTTTAATTTGTTACAAAAGTCAATTATTCGTGTTGAAGAAGAAGATGTCTATATTGACGAAAATGCAGATGAAGATGACCTTATGACCAGTACAGAGGCTCTGAATGGCATGTCTTTGAATGATTCTGTTGAACAACAGACTGGCAATACAGCTACTGCACCAGCTGGTAAAATCTCAATTACTTATGAAAAGTTTGAACAAATTAAGCTTATGTTGGCTCATAAGCTTCGTATGGTGCAACAATCATCTGATGAAGGTAAAAGAGAAGAAAAAAAAAGAAGGAAAGATATGTGTCTATATTTACCTGAATGAAACTATAGATCCTGGTATGCGCCGCAGTGAACTAGTGATGTGGTATTTAGAACAATGTGAAGCAGATATGGTTGACGATGACATTGAACAAGAGACGATCATTGTGCAGAAAATCATCAAGAAGCTTCTCAAGACTGTAAGTAGATTAAATTTGCCTAACAAACAAACAAATAATTCATTTTATCACTAGGACGAAACATTGATTGAGATTAAACAAGGCGAAACAGAAGAAGAGTTAGAAGATCCAATTCTCATGCTTCATCCCAATTGCGTACTTGCTGATGAAGAATAAGACTCAATTCTTTGTTATTGTTATTACTATTATTATTGTTAATCTATGTTAAGTGTAAATATCATTTTAAATAAAATAAAACAAAAACACAGAATAAAGTTGGGAGATTAAAATCATGTTCATCCTAAGCATATCCCCTTTTTTCGCTCCTTATTGCATCTGCATAAACCAATATATTCTAAAGTAAAGATGAAGAGAAAAAAAAACAATATAAAAAGGACAACTATTTTAGTTTTTTCGAATAAAGAATTCATCAATCCTATTCTCATTTAACCATGGTTCGTGCTACTCTCTTTGTCTCTGCTATTGCTGCTCTTGTCTTGGCTGTCTCTGCTGCTCCTGGTGGACTTGTTGATGTGAACGCACATGATGCTCTCAAGAATGCTCGTGTAGACCATCTCGTTAGCGGTAACAACATTGCCAATGGTATCGATGTTCATAACATCTTGAACAACCTCAAGGCTGATGTCCTTAAGAAGAGAGATGACAAGAGAGTCGTCAGAATCGACAGATCTTCTCGCCACACAGTTTAATTTTCCAATACAATCTAGAGAGAACCATAAAAAAAAGAAGAGGCAGTGTAGCCATTATCATTACATCACTTTAATTCCTTTCATCAAACCACCTTAAATTATACAATTTGTTTCAATCAGCATTTTAAAATAAAGATTGTCATTGTTTTCTTTATATTCTATCTTTCTGTATTTTGTGCTTATGTATCCAAGAGATCAACAAAGTCTTGTGCGTTTGATTTGTTTTGATCAGCATCTGCTATAGAAAAATAAATAAAAAACTTTTTTGCAAATGATGACTCGTAAATCAGTTTGATTGCATGTACGTTTTCTACTTGACATTCCTATCTTGTCTCCTATTGCCTATTTGTTTGAGTCTCCTTCTTTCCCCTCATTTTGCCTCCTTGTCGTGTTTATCCTTCTCCTCTCGTCCCCCTCCCCCTTTTCCTCCTCTTTTTCTGCTTCTGTTTCCTCCCCCCCCCTCCTCCTCCTTTTTTTAGCGTCTTGTTTAGTTCATCTTTTTGTTTGTTTGTTTGTTTGTTTGTTGATTTGACCCCCCTTTCTCCCTTTCATTTCTTCTGTGTGTCAATACAATCTATTAACCTAACCAACAATGTCCAAACAGAACGACAACAAAGAAGAAGAAGAAATTTCATATAAAAGTGTACTGTTTCATTCTTTTTCTTTCATTTTTTATACACTTTATCAAACAATTCTTCTCATCATGGTTCGTGCTACTCTCTTTGTCTCTGCTATTGCTGCTCTTGTCTTGACTGTCTCTGCTGTACCTGCTCCTAACCAAAACGGTGTTGTTAATGTTGATGCAAGCCATGCTGCCCAAAACCTCAGAGTTGATCACGCAGTCAGTGACAACAATATCGCTAATGGTGTTGAAGTTCATAACATTGCCAACGATGCCACTGTTAAAGTTGCCAGCAGCAAATAGATTACTCTATCAAAGAGAGAAAAACAGACTGTTGTAATAGAATAGATTCATTCTCATCATTCATTTTATGCATATGTGATTATAGCAATAAATAAACATATTCTTCATATAAAAAAAAGTCAGATTTTTATTATTGTAGAAAGAGAAGAAATAAGTGTGAAGAGAGTAACAAACAAGGTCTAATTCCACATAAGATACTATAGATAGAAGAATAAGAAAAAAAGAAACGACTGATAGAACTAAATGAAACACTTACCTTGGGAGTACTGGAGAACTTTTGATAACCCTTGATCACCTTATTGACAGACTCCAAAAAGTCCTTTTCGGTAGCAACCTTTCTTCTTGCACGAATGGCAAACATACCAGCTTCTGTACACACACTTCTTAATTCAGCACCTGTAGCATTAGGACACAATCTGGCAATCAACTCATAACGAATATCCCTTTCTACACTCATGCTCTTGGCATGAATACGCATGATATGAGCACGACCCTCCAAGTCAGGCAAGCCAAACTCAACACGACGATCCAAACGACCAGGTCTCAAGAGAGCAGGATCCAAGGTATCGGGTCTGTTGGTGGCCATCAGAACCTTAATGTTACCTCGAGGATCGAAACCGTCCAGTTGGTTGATGAGTTCCAACATGGTACGTTGTACTTCATTATCACCACCAGCACCATCATCGAAACGAGCACCACCAATAGCATCTACTTCATCAAAAAAGATGATACAGGCCTTCTTGGTACGTGCCATCTCAAACAATTCACGCACCATACGTGCACCTTCACCCACATACTTCTGAACCAGTTCCGAACCGATCACACGAATAAAAGTAGCGTCTGTTCTGTTGGCTACAGCACGAGCACAGAGTGTCTTACCGGTACCGGGAGGACCATAGAGCAAGACACCCTTAGGAGGGTCGATACCAAGGTTGACAAATCGTTCAGGCTGAAGGAGTGGTAATTCAACTACTTCACAGAGACGTTCAATCTGTTCCTTGCAACCACCAATATCACTATAAGTGACATCTGGCTTTTCTTCTACCTGCATCATAGTAACTGAAGGATCAATCTTGGGTGGTAAAGGAATTTGAATTTGATATTTTGTACGGTCAACACTAAATCCCATCATTGCCTTTTCTTTAGTCTTCATACACACAAACACACACATCTGATTGTTGTTCTTTAGACTTACCCAACACGCATGCCTTCTTCAATATCGGTTGGAGAAACATGTCGGACAAGTTCCACAACAAATTTGGCAATCTGCTTGACGTTAATGACATATTTTGGATCTTCGTTGTTTTCTCCCTGAATGATTTTCGTACAGCGAGCAACCTGCAAAGGTTGTTCTTCTTGCATTCGTTGTTTATCAGCAGGAATATCCCACAAATTAGGTGCAGCAAGACCTGTATCAGACTCTTTGACACCTATTGAGAAAAAAAGGGGGGTGTTAATATGACAAATGATGTGCTTTTTCTTTCTGTTTCACTACTTGCCTATATGTTCATTCACACGTTTTTGAATATCCTTCAAATCTTGTTCTAAAGCTTTCAACTCTTTCGTGTATGGACCTTGACCCTATAAAGTATATGAGCATACTCTCGCTTTCTTTTTTTCTCTCCATGACAGAAGAACTTACATAGGTAGTCAAAAGCTTAATATCGCCTTCATCCAAAGCTGATGTAAAGGAGAAAAGGGGATGAGTCATCTAGTTTAATACCATCTGCACAAGACATTACCAACAATCTTTTCTTCTTCTTTGTCTTCAACGTTCTTTTCGTCTATAGATTAGAAAAGGAATAAATGTCAGTCGTAAAGAACACTGTAGATGGCTTGTTTTTTTACATTTTTCCCAGTCGGCTTTTGGTGGCATATTGAATAGTTGTTTGGTTGTGTATGTTACTTTCTAAATAATCTTTTTTAAAAAAAAAAAAGAATTTCTTTTTTTTACCTTTTTTTGCTTGTAAAGAACTTACGTGTCGCGAAAATGCATACCAACTCCGCTGTTTCCTGCCACTCAAATTGCGTCACTCCTTAAAGAAAAAAAAAAGAGAGAGACGTTTGCTCGAAAAAAGTGCTTCATATCAGAGGAAAACCAAAGGGTACCAAGTAACATAATTTATACTGTTATTTTGTTTCTAGGGGATATCTTTTAAAAAAGAGATTTAACAACTTGTGATTATATAGGCTTTTGTTTATTGCTTATGAATACACTTGAGTCAGTTTTTTTTTTTTTTATTTTACTACGAATTTCATCCAAAATCCAAGCAAGAATAGTATAGAACGAATCAGCTTTCTTGAGTTCCTTTTGTCCCTCCTTTTTCTTTCAAACAAACTTAGACTGTGACATCGAATGCGTAGCTTCAACCAATAGAAAAAAAAAGAGACACTCCCAATGTGATGCTTATTGAGTAATTTATAGACTCTACAGTAAGCCAACTCAATAAATTGTTCATTGTACTTGGGTTGCTTCTCAGGCATTCTTCTATCTATCATGCATCAGCATCCATATTCTCTCTTTCTCTCATGCATCTATCTATTTTCATTGGTTGAATTGCCTAAATTTCAAAACAATAGATTGTAACTCACAGCGATCAACAGAAGAATGAACTTTGCAAGATTTCAGCAATAATAAGGAGAGTCCTACCAGGAAATGGTTGAAGAAATGCCAAATAGTGATAACCAAGGGAAGAGGAGATTGGTTTAAAAGCCATGGCTTGAGACTATGGCTCATTGGCCTTAAACCAGCACACTTCATATCATTCCTGCCTGTGTCTATAATGTTGTTATTTGTTTGTCGTACTTTTGAGACACAGGGTAAGGAGGTGATGTTTGCATTTTGCTTCAGAAAAAAAAAAGAGCGAAAATTACAGGACATTTGGCGCTTGTTCTGACTAAATTAAATAGATTTGGGAGGGAAAGTACCTACTTTATCTAAGGTTTGATTGCCCTTGAATGAATGATTCTTGCCTTTGTTTTGAGTGACTTGAGAAATAGGAGCGATAGAGTAAAATTTCTTTTTAATATGAACGTCAAGGGTCATTCTATAAAAGCAGGGAGAAGGTTGATTTTATAAAGATGAGTCAAAATCATGTAACCCGCCTGTTGTTCTTCAGGATGTGTTTAGTTTACTCTATAATCTCACTTGACGGCAATTCGCCCACTCGTATGATGCTTGATTTGTAAAGACTGTTTGCTTAATGAGATCAAGATTGTACAGTTTGATTGTTGTTCACAAAGAATAAAGTACAGAATTTTAATGGTAATAAATTCTTCTCCCTACTTTAGTCATAGCTTGAAAGAGAAACATAAGCAGTACCGCGCTTTTAAAATGATGGATTTCTTGACTACACAAAGAATGCTCAGGTGATGATAGTAGCCAAAAAAAAACAAGGTATATGTTGGTTGCATCATCTATTTCTTGTATTCTTTCTCGTTTTTCAGTAATTTGATGTGCGCATCTTCTTTAGATTAAATGTATACATGTCATGAAAACAAAGCTCATTTGATTCGAGTAAAGAAATATAGAGCATGTTGGGATACATCTTTAGATCAAAGTGAATCCAAACAAGAAGGACAGATGAAAGGTATTTTATCTGTAGATCTTTTGCCTATAGACTGGACATAAGGAACAAGGGCATAAGTTACTTTAAGACAAAAGTCAACTCTACTCACTAGAGAACAAAGAAACTGAAACTTGTGTAATCATCGTTATCTTGGCCCTTTAAAACAATCTCACTTTGGAAATCCGCGCTTTAAGAATCTTGAAAGTTTGCCATGTTTTCTTGATGACAAAGCAAAAAAAAAAACTTTTTCTTCTTGCGGATATTTTTGTATGAAAGACAAGTCTTCATTTGAAAGAAGTCAGGAATTTGTGTCTTCTTTCAACACGAATTCCTTTAAATCACATGAGTTTGTTACCCTCTTTCCATCTGTCATTCACCACTAAGATTTAACTCAGATTCCTCTCCCAGACATGATGTGTTCAAATGACTTAAATGAGCTCATTAAAATTTAAACATTGTGTTTTCTGTTTTACTTCTTGTGTCCTCGTCTCTTACTCCGCTATTGATTCATGTGGGGTAAAGAAAAAACAAGGAATCCCATTTGTTGAATAAAAAGGCATGATCTGTTATAATCTATAGTCGTAATGTTTGTTTAAGTTTAGACTGTTATCATATCAGCAGTAAGAAAAAACATTGTTTTTTTTGTCATTGTTTAAGAGAGATACTAGCAAACAATCAAAATAAACTTGTTTCAGCCCTTTATTTTTGATGGGTTTAAAAAACACAGTGTTCATTAAATCAAATAAAAAGTAGATAAACAAAAAAAAAGCTAATGACGTATAATGGCTTATTAAATCAAGAAGGAAAGGCAAGTAGATTGTGTAACTCTTGTGATCAGCTATTATTTAGCGGAATTGCAAATGTTGAAATGACAAGCTAAATTTTCTAGATAAAAGAAAAAGTTTGCACAAAAAAAAAAATGATTCTTTTCTTTTTTTTTCAGATCCAGGAGTACTTTTATTGTATATAATTCTTTCTTTTTCTTTTTTTTTTGGTTCTCTCACTCTCAAAATACATCAATGTCAACTCTCTTTCTGGATGATCCGCCTATCAAATACACCGATCAAATAAAGCATGGAATCAAACAATTGCCTAGAAATGCAAAGATATACGTAAAAAATTTATTTCCTATTGTTCATTGGTTGCCTAGCTACAATTTGACTTGGCTTTCCGGAGATCTTTTGGCAGCCCTTACAGTTGGTATTCTAGTGATCCCTCAAAGTTTAGCTTATGGTATTGTACAGCTTATATATATTCAAGGCTTATTCTAATCTCCCCCCCCCCTTTTTTTTCTATGCTATAGCTAAAATTGCAAATCTTCCTCCTGTATATGGTATATATAGTAGTATTTTCGGTGTCTTATTGTACCCTTTTTTCGGAACTTCCAAAGATGTCAGTATAGGTACATGATCAAAACAAGAAAATGAAAAAGCTCGTTTAAACTAAAAAAAAAATTGCCTTGTTGTATTCCCTAGGTGTTAGTGCTGTTATGGCCCTGATGATTGGACAGGTCATGGGTAAGCTCTATGCAACTGAGCAATACTTATCTGGCGAATGGACAACAGCCGATGCTTCAATTATGCTCACTTTATTTACTGGCTTCATCACACTCTTCATTGGTCTATTTCGCTTAGGCAACCTGTTTCATTTCATCTGTCAACCTGCCATTGCTGGTTTTATGGGTGGTAGTGGTGTTACGATTGTTATCAACCAGTTAAACAAGATCTTTGGTATACCCAACATCAATACTTCGGAAGCTCCTTACCTTGTATTTGGAAAGACACTAGCGAATCTAAACCATGCTAGTGCGGATGCTGCTTTTGGTCTGTCCGCTCTAATCTACCTTTATTTGGTAAAGTACCTATCTGGATACTTGATGCGCCACTATCCTCAATACAGCCGATGGATTTTCTTTTTTAATACAAGCAGAGCAGTCGTCGTACTTGTGTTCAGTACTCTGATCTGCTTTATGATCAATCGTTTCGGTCATTTTACAAACAGTCCTGTCACTGTGTTGGGAGAGATCCCTGCCGGTCTTGGTCATATGGCTGTACCAACCATGAAGATGGACTTGGTTAGTTTCTTCTTATCTGATTTGCCTGGTATTGTTATCCTTGCAATTATGGAACATGGTACAATTTCCAACAGTCTTGGAAAAATAGCTGATTATAAAGGTAAGATGAATCCATTCCAATCTTCTTTTGAATATAATACATTTGCTCATAAAAAATTTTTTTTTATAGTGAATATGAGTCAAGAAATCTTAGCCGTAGGTCTATCGAATATCATTTCATCTTTCTTTTGTGCTTTTCCTATCTTGGGTGCCTTCTCTCGAACTGCTGTCAACTTCAAATCAGGAGCTCGGACACCTCTCTCGAGTCTATTTATGGGTGTTATTGCGTTATTGTCTGTCTATTTTTTCACACCTGCTTTTACCTATGTTTCAACAGCCGCCCTTTCTGCCATCATTGCTCATGCAGTAACTGACTTGATCTCGGGTCCAACTGTTTGGAAAAAGTATTGGGATATGCATCCTACAGACTTCTTGACTTTTGCCTGTGCTTATGTCATTTCACTTTTCGCTCGTATCGATATCTCAGTTTATGTTCCCATCATCTTTTCTGTTCTCGTCCAGCTTTATCGTTCTTCAAGACCAAGATATGCTTTTCTAGGAAAAATGGAACTTGATCATGCACTGAATGACGAAAAGCTTAGAATGCATAGCAATGGATATGACAACTATGGAATGGATGAGCATGTCATCTTTTTTCCCGACAACCATCCGACTGTTGGTCCATTCCTTCAGCCTGTTGCTAAAGGTGTTGTGTGCTTCCAGCCACAAGAGAACATTGTGTTTCAGAATGCTTCTTTCATTTTTGATACGCTCATTCAAGAAATCAAAACAAGTACTCGTTGTGGCAATCTACCTTCTGAAAAAGTCGGTGATCGACCTTGGAATAATGCTGAAGCCGTTGGCAAGAGTTTAGAAAAGCCATTGTTGCATTCTGTGGTGCTTGATTTATCTGGTGTACATCAGTTTGATTATTCTGGTATGGAAGCCTTGGTTGATGCAGCCATTGCAGCAGAGAAACATGCTGGACAGCCCGTCAGTTGGTACATTGTCACTGGTCATTCACCGCTTGTTCGAAAGTCTCTTTTGCTTGCTGGATTTGGTAACCAACGCCGTGTCTCAGGCACAAATGGTCAATTCTTGTCAGATCTTCGACATGGAGTTTCAGAGGGAGGACATCGTCCAGGTGTGGAAGGATGCTGTAGTCATGAAACTCAACTCGAAACTGAATCAACACATCAGTTAGACAGCACAAAGCATCAGGAAGTGCTTGAACAAGTAGTTGAGATAGAAAAGGTCGAAAAGAGGTCGCATGGCCAGCTATTGTTATCACAACTTTTACCTGGAAAGAGATTCCGATTCAATGATTCGGCCGATGAAATAAGTCAGACAGAGATGGGGAACCATTCTCCTACTTGGTGCTATTGCAAGAATAAGATTGGTCCCATTGTGACTGACAGAATTGTTGCTGTACATGACAGATACCCTTTCTTTTTCCGAACCGTCCATGATGCAACTCGTGCTGCTCTTTTGCAACACTCTGTAAATCAATCTGAAAGCACTTGAGGAGTAACTTTGCAAGCAGCTTTTTGATACCTCTGTATTTAATATTTTTGATTTCTGTTTTTTTTTACATGTACATTTATTTAATTAAACTTTTATAAATTATGCTTTTTATTTAATTGAAGAGAAAAAGTGTTAAACACAATAAAAAACTCTTCTTAAGGCAATCTGAGAAGGTATATGTTGGTTCAGATGCGGTAAATACTGTTAAGATACACAGTGGGTAGGCACATTTGGATAGGCACAGTGGGAAGCAGAGATGGAAGCAGAAATAGAGACAGAAGCAGGAAGCAGGGACCCAGCAAGGCATCAGTAAAGGCATCAGTAAAGGCATCAGCAAAGGCAAGTCTTGAGTTGTTTAGTAATAGAGTCACCTCCAACAACAAAGCAAGACAAGAAAAGTAAGAACGCAGAGGGTAAGCCTTCCTTGACTTACTTTTATTGAATAAGCCAAAGAAGACTCAGTTCTGTTCGCACTATCCCAAATCCTTAGCAAACCCCATACCAGTCAACTAACGAGGAATAGCACAAGTATGTCTGTACCCGCTTCCTCTGCCCAGATCCCTACAGGACACGCTCATAGTGTTAACAGATCAGGCGGCGTAATTGCCCTCAGTCATTCCGACTTCAGTCCCAATACTAGAAAACGAGAGGTCGTTCGCGAAAATGGACTATATTCCGGTTGTAAGCCACTTTATATAGGATCAGGAAAGGCAGCATCAGTCTTTGTCCTTACCCCCCATCAAGCTTGAAGTAGAGGCAGAAGCACCAAGAGAAGAAGAGAGAGAGCAGAGAGAGGCAGAGAGAACGCGTAAAAAGGACTTGTAGAGCTTGAAAGCATTTGTAGTTTTGTAGTTTTGTAGTTTTGTAGTTTTGTAGTTTTGTAGTTTTGTAGTTTTGTAGATGGAAAGGCACACGTATTTTCTTCTTTTTTGTAGATAACGTTTTTTTGCTCTTGGTGCAATAATAGATTTGCGTAGATTGCAAATTTTTAGGCTATGCACGACAAAGCAAGTTAGATAACAGCATTATCAAAGAATAATATTTTGTTACTTGCCTTTGAGGTTGTCTGGGTGACAAAGTTTCAAGATGTAGTTGAGATGACTTTGATAAAGCGAGAGAAAAAGAGGGAGAAAATGATCATTACGTTCTGTTTACTTCAAATACACGCTAAAAAAACCAGTCATCCAATCAGAGCCTGGTATCTCTATTGTATCTATCCCATCAGTAAACAGAAAAAAACATGTGATAGCCAATAGGATTAGTAAATTAGAGGGCGTTGAGAAGTAAACAAACTAAGAGATGCCGTGCTATTTCATGCCGACATTCACTCTCCTGTATTTTTGATTGTGACAGCCAAACTCCTCTTTAATTTACAGTGATACTTGTCCAACAAGTCAGATAAGCTTAAAAGATGGCATTCGAGAAAAGAAGAAGAGTGAAGAATGAATAAGTATTGCTGTCATCTAAACAGAATAATAACAAGCAGTTTCATTTATACTCATCTGGGTTGAAAAGGCTATATATATAATTCCACAGAAGCTATCAAGCATAGCTTTCTAGCACTGGAAACTGAGATGAAGCCGTTCGTTCCTTTAATGGTAGGCAGTAGAGACCGTTAAATGCAAAGTACCAGTAATCGGTACTATGTAAGTTATATTCTGTAACTTCATTAGCTTGGGATTTCATGTATGTTTTCTTTTGCTCTTTTTCTGAGGAATATGTGAAAACAAAATAAAATAAAAAGGAAATCAATGATTGAGACAATCAAATTCTGTTCTTTGTGTGAGGATTGAGTCTTAAGAAAGTTTTTGGCTTTGATGCCATATATAACTTGTTTAGAGCATGCTTGACAGCCAAATGAAGACAATGAGACAGAATTCTGATATTTTGGAGCCAAACAAAATACACTTTAAAATCAGAAATACAAGCATATTGGAAGGTTCATATTAATAACAATAATAACCAGAAATAAATACCACATAACAGCCTCTCTAATAGGAATATACAGCATTTCTATAAACCGTTGCTTATAGTGTAGAATGTCAATATAAAGGGAACACTAGTATACAACAATAGTATCTCAACCCTGTAAATCAAACACAGCTAATCCTCACAATCAGACAAGTAAATCCTTGGTGCTTCCAATTCCAAAGGTACAGCATATGTCTTTCTCTCAAGAGAAAAAACCATCTTGACAGCTATCTCAGAGCCCAAACATAAAAAAAGAACAAGAAAACAAAGTTACACAGTGCTTGGATCCAGATCTTCATTGGAGACAACAATTCATCTCTCTTTCTTTTTTCTCAGAGTAAATCAAACGAGATGTAGCCCTTTCGTTCAAATGTTATTATTCAGCACTGATTTTTCTTTCTTTCTTTCTTACAACTGGCTCAAAGGGGTATCAGCATTTATTTGATGCTTTAGATTTGACGGATAAGCCACCAATCAATACTTTGAAATTGAGTGTCTTCTCAAAAACACTCGGTTACTGTAGTGACAAGCATGACTGGCTAACTTGGCTTGTCTTGTGTTGTTCATTCTAATCATGCTTTTATTCATTTTTGAACATAACGAGGTCTCAGCTAGAAGTACCTTTTTAGGGCGTTTTCTCAGTAGGAGAAGCCCTATTACTTTCGTTTTCCAAAAAATTTCCAAATTTAAGTCACCGAAATTTGTCCCAAATCCACCTTCCTAAAGGGGCAATGAAATGGGACAGATTTCGGTGACTTAAATGTTGTGACAAAAAATGAAAAGTAAAATCAAATTATCTATATTATATCCCTCTCTGCATTTTCCCTCTCATTTCTCGTTTTTGACTGCTTTTTAGCTAATCAATTTAATGAGCTTTAACCAGCAACAAATTACGAGCGTTAAACCAGCTGGGAGGGGGTATGGGGGAGGGTTGTCCCTCCCCCAAATGCGAAGCCAGCATTATTTCTTTTACCAGTTACCAAGAACCTCTTTATATGCATTTATTGTTTAGATTTTCAAAATAAATTGTACAAATCACAGTTTTGTATGATTAGATTTTATTAAAGATGGAGTTACATATCAAACTGCATGAACAAAGGATCATGGTAGCTAGTAGATGAGATAGATCTACCATTAGCATGATTGTATATATCTGTAAATATGTTGCCGATGTATGACTTATACTTGGTCGTGCTATTCAAGAATCTTTTCATATCATGTATTAGATCGTAACGACTAAATAAATTGGAGAAGGGATTGTGCTCATCGTCAAAATGAGATTCCAAATCGCCAGCAATGATCTTGTGGTTTGAACCAATAGTTAAAAGCTTTTCAGCTTCATCTAATGCTTTTCTTTGGCTAAGTCTAGGCGAGCGGTAAATGGATACAATTAGCACATCGTTCAGAACAAAGGCTGAAATTGACATCCTGTGGCCTGCATCATGATACCAATAGGAAAGCAATAGAAAGTCACACTAAAATGAAAACGCCCGACAACGGACTTAACATAAGTCCTCTTGCCATTTTTTTCTTTTCTTTTCCTTTCTTGCTCCGCATAATTTCATGATTTCGGTGTTGGTTATGTGTCACTGCAATTGTAGAGGAGTTCTATATCCAAAGTCATTAGCTGCATAATACAGCAAGCTCTTTCATATTGTCGATTCCCTTTTACTCTCTATTGTATCAGCTATATAAGGAAAGAGAGAGAAAGAAAGAAAGAAACCAACAATAGATGTTGAGTGATGTACTACGTCATCATCATGACTGCTTTTGAGAAAGCATGGAGGGAAGGCAATTTTCATATAGAGGAAAAAAAAAATTCGCCCTATTTTTCTTTTTTTTCTCTTCAAGGGCAAGGTGATTCTTGCTATCGCACAGACTGAGGCAGCTCGTTACTGTTTCTTCAGTAATGCGCAGTTGCAAGAGAGACCGGCGTGAATGACATCTTTTCGATAGACGCGTTGGCTGCTGTTATGTTTGAAAGGGTGCCCTCCTGATTTCATAGCAGTGTTGGACTTTCTCTTTTGCTGATCTCTTTCTCCCTTCTTGCATGACTATTCTTTTGCTTTTTAGTCCCCTTCAGTGAGGGAGCAGTAGAGAATAAGAGAGCTAGGAGTTGGAGTTAAAGGGGAGGATACTCTCACTCAGGATGTGACAGCTTCACTTTTTTTCTTTCTTTCTTTCTTTTTCGTTAGAGAGAGTTAGAGGGAGAGAGAGAGGGTGATGCCTGGACGTATGCTGGCTACCCTAGTCAAGTGAGAGCTGTGGTTCTTTGAGCTATGGTTCTTTACTAGGCAGGTTCAGACGTGGATATTAGAAGCAATTCGGGGAGTGCTTATGGAAGATGAAGAGCGGGGAGGGTGGGTACCCCTAGCATACAAGTTATGTTTTCTTCATACAAAATATGACACTCTTTTTCCTTTCGAGTCTTTGACATATGCGACACTTTGAGGTATTGGTTACCCTTTGCTCTCATTGCTTGTCGTCAACCCCTAGGGATCCTCAGTAGGACGTTGGTATGGTCTTCCCCTGTTTTACCTTACGAGGTCACTCAGGCGGTATCTCGCACCGTGAGCTAGAGAAGAGGGTAGATTGAAGTCAACCTCCACGATTGGTTACCCTTGGAAACAGTTGTAACAAACTGGCTAATAGACTTCTAACATTATGTTGTTATAAATCCAATAAATAAACGCTTGTTATAAAATCTTACTTTTCTTTTCCTTTTTTACTTTTTCTTTTTGCTCGCTAAAGATGCATTTCTTGATCACTTAATTTTGTTGAATGAATAAGAGTTCAATCAATTCAGCAAATTGTGCCTACATTCAATAAGCATTCTACTGACTGACACTAGGTTGCTCGATTACTGTTACTCTTATGTGATCAACCTATCTGAATCTACTGCTTGATCAAGCCTGATCTCTACCTGACTTGGATGGAATGATGAACTTCCTCTATACACTCTATCATGCTTATCAATTGCTTCATGATCCATCCTCAAGATTCATGCATACTTCCAGCCCTTTATCTCTCTCATGTTAAACAGTAATAGTGCTTTAACAAGGTATGTTTTTGTTTGAGAAGCACTCTACTGATCTCATACATGTTTGCATAGTCAAGGCTTATTCTTCTTACTTAACAATATGCGCTATCTACAGTTTTTTGTTCTCTCTCAGTAACTGCATGATAGTTGATGAAATGCTCAGACAATATAGTAAAGAAGATGTAACAATAATTGATAGTGAACCAACCTCTCTCTCTGACTCTGACCAACCAGTAAACAAGCATGCAGACCACAGTAGCAAGAAGCCATATAAAGCTTGCTATGACGCGTTCTGTAAAAAGCTGAAAAAAGGGAAATCAATACGCGAATATGCAAAGTAAAATCCAATGAAATGCGGCTTTCCTTTTTCAGACCAAATCAGTTGGCATGGTAAATTTTTTGTCATACTTTTTTTTTTGGACTTTTCAACGCAGGAAAAACAAAGAAATAGCACTTGAAATAAAATCAATTCAGTTTTTACTTTGCTATTTAGTCATTTTCTTCTTTTTTCTTTTCTTTGTCTTGATTCCCTTTCTCTCTCAACATCGACTTGAGTTCTCTCATCGCATAAAATTTTAGGGTATGATCCAAAAAAAATAAGACAGATGACAGCCTTCATAAGCCACGCATATTATCAAACTCTTTCGTTCTGACTGAAATGACATATCTCTTTTCTTTCTTTTCTTATTGACAGTCTTCACCATGCCATTACTTAAACGTAAAAGATTTGAACCAGTCAAAACACCAGTGTATGACGAAACAAAGAAAGAGTCAAGAAACAGCATTGCTTGGTACTCGGCTTCCTCCAAGGAAATCTTCACAGACTATTCGTATCCTTTTCCAAAAAAAAAAAATTGCTTTATACGCTACACGCGTAGTCAAAATGGACGCGTTTCATCACCCCCTCAATATAGCAAAAAAATATCCTTGACCATTTTTTTCTTTTCTTTTTAGAGAATATCTTAAACGAATTTCACTTTATAGAAAGCCTGTTTGGCAATGTGAATTCACAGGCAAATCCAGTTTGACTTTTAAACAAGCACTTGAAAGCGAAAAGGCTGAAAAGGAAAGAGTATCAGACAAATTACCTAAACCTCTACAGAAACGTGTGTTGATGCACCTTCAATTCCGTAAGTCAGTCATACATTATATGCATGTAAATCAGCTTATTCATCTGAGCATCTTTTTTTATTTTAGAAACCTCGCGCTTAGATACCGTAGTGGATAATGTTTATCAGCAGTTTGCGAATCGCTTTGTGGAAGGGGAACCAGTCAATTGTGTTTGGGACGATAATCATACGTAAAGTTTTCTTTTTGGTAGAAATAATGCTTGTTCATTCTGACTTTGTAATAGTTATAATGCAAAGATTTTAGAAGAAAATGTTCAGCCTGGAAAGGACGAAAAAGAGGATCCAGTCGAATATTACAAGGTCCAGCTTATAGATGAGAATTCTGAAGGGATTGATCAAGAAGATTGCATCAAGATTGTATCTGCTGACAAGATCAAGTAAAGACCGTTTGATTCCGTCCCGATAAATAGCAACTTGAAATTAATCTTTTTTTTTTTTTTTAATTATAGGCGCGATCGTTTTGCATTCTCCAAGAATTTCCTCAAGAAGTTCATCAAGGAATACACTACAAAAGACACATACATAGGTGCACCTTGGGTGATTCGTGTAAGCAAAATTACCTCTCTCTTTTACTTTCATACTAAAGAAAACACGTGTGGAATTTAATAGGAAGACATTGCAAAAAAGTTCAATATTGATACAACACTTCCGGATGACTTGCAAGTAGCTAGAGACAAAGTGTATTTGAAATCTAGAAAGAAGCGAAATGAAGCTGCTATATCAGCCTCTGGAGAAACAAATGGAGATGCAACAGACGATCAAGCCCTGCCTGCAGTTGACACAAAAAAAGTAGAAGGAATACTCAAATATCCAATGGAAGACTTGAATGTGCCTGTCTATAGACGTGATCCTTCTGGATTAGGCAAAATTACAGACATGACACCAGGCACACCAGATGCAAATGCTGAGGCTCAAAATCCTACAGGAGGAATGCCCTTGTATCCATCACCCAAAATGCAGAGCATCATTCCTGATGATTGCTTTGGCTCGTTCTTGATGGTTTGGTCTTTCCTTAGTGTGTTTTCTCAGCCCTTGAAGTTATCACCCTTCAGTCTGGATGATTTCGAGAATGCGTTGAGTCACCATGGCCATTCGAGCCTTATGACCGAAAGTCATGTTGCCTTATTGAATGCTATCATTAAACAAAGAGATCGACTCAAGAAAGAAAGTTTGGGTCATGGATCAACAGCCATGGCTGCAGCTTTGTCTCTATATGGGTCAGGATACCAGGCATCTCGATCTAATCTACCTTCGTCAGCTCAACCTTATCCTTCTGAGCCTTCCAGTCAATACAACAGTGAAGACGAAGATGGTCAACATATTTGGAAAGCTCGACCTGCTATTCAGCGTAGAGAATCAACAGTCGAAAGAGGGTGTGGAAGTGCAGAAGTAGAAGCTGTTGGTTCTAATTGGGACAATGGCACAGTAGACACAGCTGAGGAGCGTATTGGTTGGGAAGATATATTGATCGGCTTTGTCAATCAACTGGCACCTATGGAGTTGTTGGACGATTTGGATCGTATTCTGAGTACACTTGTACCTAGTGCCTCATCTACTTTAGAAGAACGCGAAGAAGCCTATGCCACATTAAGCATCCGTGACAAAATCAAGATATTTGAATTACTTCTCAGTGTAGCGAACGAGTCATTCGTTATCAAAAACTACTTGGATGAATGTCAAGATCAGATGACTGAGCTTCGTAAACAAAAGATTGATATCAGTCGCGAGAAGAAGCGCATCAATGCAGAACGAAGGGAGCTGGAAGAGAAGCAGATTGATGAAAACAACCAATCTTTGGAAAATCAAGAGCTTGATGGTAACAGTAGTAGTAGCAGTGATTCAGAGGATAATCTGGATGCCAGTGATGATGAAGACAGTGATCTGTAAGTTTGTATCCTCTTTTTTTTGGGGCTATATGTATATATATATGTATCTTGCATGTACTGATAGTACAGTTCAAAAATCTTAGTCGTAGAGCTCAACGTCAAGCAGAACATCTATCTCGCCATGAATCCAGACAGGCCGCTATGAAGCGTCACCAGGCTGAAAGAGAACAAAGAGAAGCAAAGAGAATGAAGTTACATCATCTTCAACGTGAAGAGGCTCGGGCTCGTAATCAAGAGATGAAAGTCAGAAATGAATCCAGAAAGCGCTTAGATGATGACGAACGAGCTGTACTCAAGAAGGATGAGCAAGTTGAACGCGATTTGCGCAAATACAATACACATCGCATCAAGCCTCTTGGACGTGACAAATTCTATAACCGTTATTATTACTTGGATGATATTGGGGGTACATTGTTACATGGATCTGGAAAACTATTTGTACAATGTCCTAGTGATACAGACATTTGGATCCTACAAGAACGAGACTTCAAAGAATCAATAGACAAGAGCATTCCTCTGCCATGCGGGCGTGGGGGAGGCATCAAGTTTGTAAGACAACTCATGGAAGCTCAAGGCTTTAAAGCAGAAGCCAAGTTTTTATCAGAACGTATAGAGGCATTGAGAAATGACAATGCTGGTGAGATAAAAGAATGGTGGCATTGTTATGAAGAACCTGAAGATGTAAGTAGATCTTCATAAGAAAAGAAGGAGCATGCTAATCTTCTCTTTTTTCTTCTAAAAAAAAAGATACAAAAACTATTAGATTGGTTAAATCCAAAAGGTGTCCGAGAATTTAGATTAAAGCGCGAAATAGAAAAGCAATTAAATAACATTACAAACGGAATGAAGAAGAGAAGTGCGGTACGATTCAGTTGGTAGAACCTTGAAATGGATAAGGTACTGACTAGCTTGTCTTTAGGATCAAGCGTCATTGAACAGGTTTGAGACAACACGTCGTAATACTCGTAGTAAAGCCATTCCTCAGTTCCCTCCTGGCTCATGGCTTGCTTATGTAAATAAGCTTGCTTGAAATGATTGAAAATGCAATTACATGTTCCTATGTTGATAGATTATTGTTCTTTTTAATAATCAAAAAATAAAAAGAGCCTAGCTTACTTTCCTATTTCTCTCTCTCTCTCTCTTTCAGTCAGTGTATTTTTGTTTTTGTTTTGGACTTTGCTATGGGCATACTGCTCTACTGTGTTGATTTTCTCTGTCAAATTCGAAAAGTACATGACTCTCCCAATTTTAAGTGAAAAAAGAAGAAAAAAAAATTACAGCTTCAGAGAGATAAAAAAGAATATTAATGATTGAATAGCCTCATTCATCCGACCGACTTGCTTTTTTAAACGAAAAGCGATAATTCCAGAAGATCTTTGTTGTATCGCTTCTGTTTGAGTTTGTCATAGCCACGGCACGAACTGCATTGACTATGGGCTAAACAAACTCAATTTATCTTCTCATACTTGGTGTAACCCAGTGGTTACTGCTTACAAGTTGAAACACCAAAGGCAAAGATTTGCAACCTATTGTAAACAATGCATCGTTGTGACGAGTTAAGATTGGAAGAAACGTATATACTTCATTAGAAATTGGTACCCTAAAAGTGCATGAAGCAATATGAGCGCATACGGGGACATCAGGTCCATAAGTTTTACCAGCAAAAGTACTGACATCAAAGCAAAATATAAGTGCTACTACTTTCTACCCCCCCCCCTTTTTTCTTCTCTCTAAAGATGTAGATTTTTTTTCCGGACTCAAGGTGCATACTGTAGAGCATTGCTATACAGTGGCATTGTCTTTTACAAACGTGCTTAAGAATGGAAATAACTTTGCAAATGTGCTTTATTGTAACAGTCAAAAATTATATGACAGATGGAATGTCATAAAAAGCTACGAGAAGTTTTGCTAATGAGAGGAATGCTAAAAGAAAAAGAGATGGACCATGAAGATTGAAGCTATTGGTCATTTGATGAGGGGAATTATACGCTTATATTGAATGATGCTTTGGGAAATAGAGAATGCGGTTATTTACATAGATGTGATGATAGGTATAAATGTGCAGCTTAGTCGCCCGAGAAAAAGAGGCATAAAATAAGAATGAGGGCAGGACACCAACTAATAAAGGAAGACAAAGGCAATTCTTGATGAATTGATGATGAGCGGATTTCATCATAATCATTGATTACGCTTACAGCGTTTGAGGGAGTGCTATTACCATGGTGTGCCTCTGCAGTCCAGCTGTCCTCCAAGAGTAGTTGACTGGCTTTCCCTATAGGCTCAGGTAAAAACGTGTCTGGCTCATCTACCAAACAGAAAGATTCATAGATATAGGATGGCATTTCAGAATGCACTGAGGAAGCAGCTTCTTGCAATGTTTCGTCCAGATTTGCTTCTTCCAATGTTTCGTCCAGACTTGCTTCTTTGCAAATGTCTATTGTCGAATGCATAAGCGAAGACTGAATTGCGTTCTGGATAGCTAACGCGATAGCAGTTGTATCGACTTCATCTTCTATTGTTGGCACTTGAATGAAAGCAGATCTCATTGAATTCTTAACAGCCATAGAGATAGCCTGGTGGCAATCTTGAATAAGACTAGACTCTAGAGATGTATTATCTGACACGATAGTCTCAACCGCATCTGAAATAGCAACAGCGATCTTCTCTGCAGCCACAGGAATGACAGACTCGAGATTAGCTACTTGTTGCTCAGTTGCCTCTGATTCGATCAAGCGACCTTCTAGCTCGCTTTGCTTTCTCAAGAGCTCCTGAATCGTTTGTTTCTGTTGTTCTATTGTGGACATCAATCTCTGTTCTTGCTTTGAGGTCTCGCTTTTAAGATTTTCGGTTTTCTTTGGGCTCTGCTCTTCCATTGGCTCAAGTGTGTTGGGTGTCCATGTTACTTTTGATGGTTTTGGAGAAGAAGCTGACTGTATTGCTTGTTGAGTGCCAAGGTCTCGCTTCAACTTTTCAATATATGCATCTTTCTTTTTCAGAGTCTCGTTTTGCTTTGTATTGAGTGATTCTCTGACACGTAATGTGCCTTGTAATGATTCAATAGTTGTTGCCATTCTGTCCATCTGGCGCTGATGTCTTGTCACTTGAGCGGCAAAGACTTCTTCGCAGCGAGCAACTACATCTTGGATAGTTGTTTCCTTGACGAGTAAATCGTCAGTGACATTGGACAAACAGGCAATCTAAATAAATCATATGCTATTCAGTTGCCATTCTCAATTCAAAACACACAAAAAAACTTACCATATCGTCATCTTTTGTAGACAAAGTTTCATTTGTTTTAGAGCTGGTCAGAATCAGACTCAATAAACTCTTCAATCGTTCTCTTGTCTCAGCTTCCAACTATAAGAAGAAAAAAAAAGTGTGTCAGAGAGACTTTCTAACATGACAAATTCATAGCACCATCATACATCTGATTTCTCTTGCATTTTAGTTTGTAATTCGGCGATTTTGATAAGACAGTTCTGAAGCTCTGAATTATCAGCAATCTAATAGAGGTTAATGCTTTGATCTTATTTTTTTGAAAAGGCAAGAACAAACTTACTCTAGTCATTTTAGCTGCTGTCTTTATAAGCTTTGCGCGTTGGGCAAATCTTAATGTGCTCAACGACTCATGTTTTGAAGCAAATGTAGGATTGATAGTGCAGATAACAGCAATTCTGGCATTACCCGATAGAGCGGGTTGCAAAATACGAGTCAATTTTGAATTTCGAAAGGGTATATGAGATGCACTAAATAGTGTCACAATAAGCAAAACGATCATGATATCAGCAAACTCAACTTACGGCACGTCACTGGTTAGCTTTGAAATGACATTACCCAATGTCAGTAAACTCTTGTTGATGTAACCACCTTCCTTTCTTCTTTGAATATCTGTGGCCACTTTTTCGGAACCGGCCAAATCAATCAAGTTCTATGTTGCAGTTTTTAATTTAGTAACTAATAGTTTGGATTCAAATGATGAGTTCCTTTTTACCAATTGAGATACAAGGACACCACGGCTATTGTCAAAGGTGACACCTCTCTTGGATTTGCTTTCAATTACCAACTGAAAAATAGTATGGCTACGGCTACTATGTTGATTATAATCTGTAGCACTAATATGGCGATTGCTTTCACCTTCTTCAATGCAGTTCAAAACTTCTTGAGATGTCTTGACTATTCTTTCTTGCAAGTTTCGAACGCGAATCCCTTTCTGTTACAGTATGAGTCGATGTGCTTGTAAATGTCATGTAGGCTTTACCTTGTCTTCGATTATTTCGAGTTGGTTATTTTCAGTATTCAGTAGATCTTTAATTTTCTCGTTGTAGATTTCCATATAGGAAACGCGTAGCAAGTATTCTCTTCCAGATGTTTCCTAATACGTATGTTATGCATTGGATGTTTATTTCTTTTTTTGTTTGTTTTCTTTTACCTCCTCTATAAACGAAAACACATCTTGTACTGCACGTGGAATTACACCCGGTTCCTTTTCGGTGCCTGAAGACAAAAAAAAAAGATAAGTAAGCCGGGACTTGAAAAAAAAATATGCATTGTTAAACTTCTTACCCATCTATTTAAAGCATAGGAAATAATAATAACAAAAAAAAAAGAAAGTCTTGGTCATTTCAAAAGAAAAAACGAGACTGTGTATATAACTTACCATTGTCTAAATGAAAAGAAAGGTTTATTACCCATTAATATTCTTATACTGAGATGACTTACATATGTTTTACCACTTGCTGTCTGACCATAAGCAAACACAGTACCGTTATATCCCATCATTGTTGATCTTCAAAAGGCGCAGTTTAATATTTTTTTTTTCAATGGAACTTTTTTTTTTTTGGTTGATTTATTACCTAACTAAATCAGCAATACCTGCTTGGTAAACTTTTGAATTAGCAACACCCATAAGTACGTTGTCTATCACGGAAAAATAAATCATGTGAATATGTTTCTCCTTATTTTTTTTTTCTCAATGTATCTACCAAATTGAAAAGCCTGTACACGATTTGATGACTTTAGATGCGTTAATTCAATTGAGCCATCTTCTGGTCGAACCATCCAACAAGGCTCTGCTTCCACTGCAATCTCTTTTTCCGAACGAGGTCTACATCGAACCATCACTTGCACATTTTCTCGAATGGAAGTTGCCTTTGTTGAATAAGAAGGCTTTGAAGTGGAAGATGAAATAGATTGAGATGAAGAGCTTGTTGGACTTGGGTAAATCGAGGTAATTGATTGATAGCTTTTGGATGGATAACAAACAGGTGTTGTTGGTGGGGTGATTGGACGATCATTTAAAGAGTTGAAAGGCATTTTAAGCTACTCTTTTTTTCTTCCTCTTATGAAAGAATAAAAGAAGAGAGAAAAAGAAGAAAGAAAAAGAAAAAAAGAAAACGCCCTATTTTAAGTTTACAATAGGTTGCATTGATTGTAGAAGCAACAAATTTAACAGTCCAATTACTTTATTTAGCAATCGAGCTTTACAATACCTTCAAGAGAGGAGTGCTTTTTTTTTCTCTCTCCTTCTGCTACACTAATTTTTTGTATGAGTGAAACCCACATCAATAGGGAAATGTGGATACATTTTGACTTCTAAATATACAATTTTTTTTTTTTATTGTTTCTGAACAATGGAACCAAATTTTAAGGAATTATGGGAGTGGCTCAAGCCTTATTTTTTCAGCATATTGTTCAATTTGAGATACAATGCGCTGTGTGACATTGTCTCCCTTGTTTGAAACAATTTGTAGGATATCAAGCTAAATAAGAAATACTATATAAGCCGAGTTCAATCACACGCACAAATAACTTACTGTCATCTCCCAATTGCCGAGAATGTCAACATGGTCTCCTGCCTTGGATCCTCCTCGGACCTCTAGTTTACTATCGCTTAGTTCGTGTGGGTATTCTCTTAATACAACAGGGCTATGGCCTGGATTGTATAGATCTGCATATTTTGTCCAGCCTCCTGATGGTGCACACATGTATCCTAGAGACAAGAGAGGTACAGTGCCATCTCTAAAAAAAATTGTTTTGAGCTGCTTTGTATTTTCATTTCTGTCTAGTAATTACCCATCTGAGAAACGAACTCCTGTCTCAACACCTTTTGTTGGCTCGTGCATAGCTCGATCAATATACTAGAGTCCATTGGATGAGTATTTTAGATAGAAACATGATCTTTAGACTTACCATAGAAGGTGAATAGGGTACATCATCTGTACTATTGCTCTTGTCTGTCTTTCCAATGGATTCCTTAACAACTGCATCAATGAATTCCTCCTCTCTGATGGAGGTTCCATTGAGTAACTTTGATACATCATAGTCGATATCTTCTTGATTTTGCTTAAGATCATCTTTAGCTCGGGTATAATAATAACTTCTTTCGGTAGGTAGACCAACGCCGTACATGCAATAGATTTTCATATTAGGTGCTATGGGTAGTTGAGATTCTAAGGGATTTGACCATTTCTTATGATCCAGGTTGTTTTTCTTGAGTTGCTTTTTAGAGGTAGTGATGCCGAATGAATAGTTTGACCGCAGCATGTCAGAGAACTCACTAGAGGCTGATTGATGCAGTAACTCTAATGAATTGTTTATATCGTAATTTTGGTCAATGTCCTTATTGATCATCTTTTCCAGCGTCTTGTTCTTGTCCTTCTCCTCTGCTGTAGCTTCCTCTTCGTTGGTTTTAGTGAATGAGATCATATTGCCATAAGAGTGATACATGGCATTTGGGTCATCATCAGGCGCACCCTCGTGTGTACCCCAGATGAGATGACCACCTTTGGGCAACATGGACGATCCACCACTCCAGGAGCGCATCAGACTGGCTCTTTCTCGTCTAGAGAAAAACTTTTCCAACAAATAAGCACTGAAGCTACCAAGCGACATGGTATCTCGTGTCTCTCCTGATAACAGGGCTGTCAATGCTTTTGGTACGCCTGTCATTGGGCCTGCAATATTCACAAAGGAAGCAATATGGTCCTCTGTCCATCTTTCACCTCCATTACCACCTTCTGGACTTTGAACCCATCTCAAGAAATATGGAAACATACTTGCACCTAATCTGTTGTTATTCTATTGTATATACAGAAAGCATTCTCCCCCCACACTTACCCATTGAATGTGTCACAATGGCTGCTGGTCTTTGGTTGGTTTTTCGGGATGTTTCAATCAGTGTTTGTAGTTTAGTGAAATAATGATCTCGAACCTCGAGATTTGAAAAAGAAAGTCGCCAGTCATAACTTGCCAAAAACATATTATTGTTGTCGTATCCAATAAAAGCCAAGTTTTCAATGATTTTAGCCCAAATCCAATAACTATAGATAATGTTAGTTTTTGTTTGAAACAAAACAAAAGCTTGACAAACCCAGTGATAAAATAATCAGCAGCATCGAAACCTATTATAAAAATATGAGTTTTTTTTGTAATCTAAACAATGAAATCAATTGACCTTGTGCGGCTCTGATTTTTATACCAGGAGGATCAAGTCCGGTTACAGGATCCAGTTTCAAATGTTCAATCCAGAGCTCTTTTTCTAACAAAACAGACCGAAACATAGCTACGGCAGCATGTGTTTAATAAAACAATCCCATACAAAATAATCAACAACTTACTTGTAGTACCCCACAT
The DNA here is from genome assembly GCA_025331445.1 of Blakeslea trispora. Taxonomy (NCBI): domain Eukaryota; kingdom Fungi; phylum Mucoromycota; class Mucoromycetes; order Mucorales; family Choanephoraceae; genus Blakeslea; species Blakeslea trispora. The sequence goes on along the minus strand of JAIWNE010000019.1, from coordinate 176,261 downwards.
TCGTTTCCTAAAGAACCTTCTTGACTTCTCTGCTGATCCCCATGATTCTAGTCCAGAAGAAATGATACCTGGAATCATGACAACTGGAAAATGTGGTTTCAAGTCCATCTCATCTCTATTGTATTACCCCCCACAAAAAATAGTTGAGTATCCACACTTTTTGTTGGTTGTTTGTTTGTCTTACTTGAAGGCTAAGGCTGGCATAAATGCTTGTTCAGTAGATGGTGCATATGAAAAGAAGCTGGTGACATTGCCAAAGAGTTCATCTACCATATCTGTCATTGCCAATATCTTGGGTAGATCCATATCTGCTAAATGTAAGTTTAGATAGGATTGTATGTCATTGAAGTGTGTCTGAGCAACAGGTGTTTTAGATGCACCATAGGCAGCCAACAATCCAACAGAGAGACCAATGATAAAATGAAATCGTTTTCTTTTCCACAAGACTGGATTCTCTTGTTCAAAGATAGTGCAATCAGCCAATATATCCTCTGGTTGTTCGCCTATTGATTTTAGTGATACTGTCTTTGTGATTGTCGGACGCGGTTTTTCAATCTCTTCTGTATTAAACAAGAACCCTATACGTCTTCTTAACATTTTTTTCTATTAAATAAATAATCAAAAAGAAGCGAAAAAAGAGAAAAAAAGACAATAAATAAGAGACAATAAAAAATAAAAAATAAAAATCAGGGTTGAAATGCGTGTATCAGGCATGATTTCGGGCAGTGCATGCAACATCTCTTATTGGCTAGATTTTCTTCTAGAGCACTGTTTGTGCAACAAGTAAACGCAAGCATGATAAAATCAATAAACCCAATTGCATCATAGTACTTTACAGAATTTGCAGTGATGCTTCAATCCCTAGAGATTACGCTTCATGCGTGAATGGATGGCACCATTTTTATACAATCAAAGTTTAGCGATAGTTTCTTTGTATAGTGATCTTCTTTTTAAAAAAAACAAACTGATATTTGACCACAATTAAGATAGACAAATTCATGCAATTTCCTCAACACCAGCTGAACGAATAAGATAGGAGAGACAGTGCAAGCATTCTGTCATTCTACTTTTTTTTTATGCTTTTTTTTCTTCTGCTTTAGTGGCACAGTCCTGAGCTAAGCTAAAGAAGTAGGGTTTGTAACACAATAAAGAAAATCAGATCAACCTATAAAATGAACAAACAAACAAAACGACTACTTTATTATACGATATTGAGTAGGTGTTTAAAGAAGTGTGTGTGTGTATGTGTGTGATATGACTGAGGATGATTTTATTAGAATCATGCACTAGTCCAATGTGTTCTTTATGCAGAATGATTGTTTAATGGAACAGCAGAACTAGTCGAATGCCACAGTGTGTATCAATATGAGATCTTCAGCAGATGATATGAAGAAATGATTGACAAGCATTACGTCAACAACAATTGAAAGAAAAGTTACCAAATGATGTGCTTTGTCATGTGACAAAGACAAATCCTACTCTGCAATAAACCATTGTTTTGAATCACTCTGTTTAGGATAGCTTCTTCTTCTTCTTTTTTTGCTTGGATTAAAGCATAGAATTACAGTATGTAACGAATCCAGACTATAGAATCCCTCTTTCTATTTGCGCAATAGTCTATATAGATCCTAGTGATTTTAATAAACTAGCTTAATAAGTGCTCTTTTTTTTGGGCTTGAATGTATCAGCATTTACTCTTCTTTTTTACAAGCAGTGAGAATAAAAAAGGCCTTTTTCTGCCTATCTTGTCAGTGTAACTCATTGACAATCTCAACTGATACACTAGGCTTGAAAATAATTTCTATTGTTCGCAATTGATGTTTCTGTGGTAGTACAACAAACCCATACTTCTTGTTCTGATTTACAGGCTTACCATATGTTTATTGAAAATAAAGTGATGCAAAACCAAGCAGTCCGCGTGATTCCATTTTTTTTTTTTTTAGCTGTTGTGTAAGCATTTTGTCCTTTTTTTTATTTTTTATTTTTACAATATATATATATACATAATGGGTAAGGACAGATGAGAAGGAAGAAAAAGCAACCAATGCCCTATTATCACTACTGATACTTGTCTCTGCCAGGTGCCTTATTCAGTAGTCTTTTCAGTAAACTTTGGGGTGAAGAAGAAGTTCGTATATTGATTCTTGGTCTTGATGGTGCTGGTAAGACTACCATTCTTTACAGACTTCAGGTAAACTACTTCAAACAACCAGCCTGACATTCTCTCTTTTTTCTAATCTCTCATGACGGTCTAGATTGGCGAAGTAGTGTCTACTATTCCAAGTATGTTACTAAAAGAGAGAGATAAGAAGCAGAAAAACACACACACACACACTTTCTAACATACAACTACAGCTATTGGTTTCAACGTCGAGACTGTCACTTACAAAAACATCAAATTCCAAGTATGGGATTTAGGTGGTCAAACTAGTATAAGGTAGTTGCGAAAAAAAAAAAAGAAGAAGGGTGTACCAAGACTTTATATCTGATTTTATTCATAGACCTTACTGGAGATGTTATTATTCCAACACAGATGCTATTATCTATGTGGTTGATAGTGTGGATAAAGATCGTATGCAAACATCAAGGGAAGAATTACATGCAATGTTGGAAGAAGATGAGTTAAAGGATGCAGCACTCTTGGTCTTTGCAAACAAGCAAGATATGGAAGGGGCTTTATCTTCTGCGGAAGTAGCTGATGCACTTGGTCTGTCTACTTTAAAGAACAGACAATATGCCATCTATAGAACAAGTGCATTAAAGGGTGAAGGCTTGACAGAAGGCTTAGATTGGTGAGTGTTGGATTGGAATGATAGCTTCTGCTTGTTTTCTTACTCTTTTTTTTTTCTCTTGTTTAGGCTTGTTAACATTATTCAAGAAAACAAGAAATAGGCTACGCATAAAACTATAGAGAGAGAGAAAAAAAAGAAAAATAATCACCTTTAATGTTCCGACTTCTTTTTAATTTTGTCAGGCTAATAATAATAATAAAAAATTCATAAATGAAACCTACAAAGTGAGAAAAAAAAAAAAGGCATGGTATTTGATTTAAGCATGGGGGTTCAGTTTTCAACTTATGAAAGACAATGAGAAAAAAAGAGTGCAATCATCCTCTTTTTTTTTCTTTTCTATTCTTTAGACGCATTCATGACAAGCATTAAAATTGGTGATTATTTAGTTCAACGTCTTAAGGATGTTGGTGTGGACACTGTTTTCGGTGTGCCCGGTGATTATAATATGGTATGTAGAGCCCTGATAGATTCCTGCCCATCTAGATATTCATAGTTGATACAGCCTTTGTTGGATATCATTGAAGACGATAAAGAACTCACTTGGGGCAACAATGCCAATGAATTGAATGCCTCTTATGCTGCAGATGGATATGCTCGTATCCGTGGTGTAGGTGCTGTAGTTACTACTTTTGGTGTAGGAGAACTTTCTGCTGCTGCCGGTGTAGCCGGATCTTATTCTGAAATGCTGTCTGTATTACATATCGTGGGCACACCCAACACAAAATCACAAGCAGAGGGTGCTATCCTTCACCACACTTTAGGAAATGGTAACTTTCAAGTCTTTGTCGAGATGTTTGCCAAGATCACTTGCGCTTACACTCATATCACTCGAGATAACGCCATCCATGAAATCGATCGTGTGATTGAACAGTCGATACTCCGTAAGCGTCCTGGTTATATCGGTATTCCTATTGACTTGATCCAGTACGAAATCGCCTTACCCGAACTTCACCCATTAAACCTGACCTTGCCTCGAAACCCAGCCAAGACACAGGAGGTCTGTCTCAAGGTAGTCTTGGATGCAATCAACAAGGCCCAACATCCTATCATCTTGGTAGATGCCTGTGTTCAACGCCATAATCTTCAAAAGGAAGCTGCCGAGTTCATCAAGCGCACTGGTTTCCCTACTTATGTAGCACCAATGGGTAAAGGCATTGTACCTGAAGAGTTTGAAAACTATCGCGGTTGCTATGCAGGATCGATCACGATTGAGGGTATCATTCAAGAGATCCAAAAGGCGGATTTGATTATTGAGCTAGGATCCATCAAATCAGATTTCAATACAGGTGGATTTACCTATGGGTTGGATCAAAGCAAGACCATTGCACTTCATTCGTTTGCTACCAATGTGTTCTATGCCGACTATGATAAAGTCAGTATGACTGAGTTCTTACCCTTGTTGACCAACGCACTCCCCAAGACACCTCGTACTTTTGAATTGGGACCTCGTCACTTACCTGCAGCCACCATTCAAGGTGAAGAAATCACCCACAACTATTTCTGGAATAAGGTGCCCGACTATATGGAACCCAATTGTGTGATTGTGGCCGAAACAGGTACAGCAGAATTCGCCTCTTTCAACCTAAAGGCTCCTCCTGGTGCTAGTTTTATTGCTCAAGTCCTTTGGGGCTCTATTGGTTTCACTGTGGGTGCTGCCTTGGGTGCTGCTATGGCAGATCGCAAGCGACGTGTCTACCTGTTTGTAGGTGATGGTTCTTTCCAGCTGACCTGTCAAGAGATATCCGTCTTTATCCGTCAAGGCTTAACTCCTGTCATATTCTTGCTCAACAATGATGGTTACCTGATTGAAAAATTGATCCATGGTCCTCATCGAGCATACAACAATTTCCAGATGTGGGAATACAACAAGACGCTTGAATATTTCGGTGGTCATCTTGACCGCAATATTCAAGAAGGAGGTCGATCGGTGGTTGGTGTTGAAGCTAAAGTTCAGACAAGACATGAGTTTGAAGCTGCTATGGAAAAAGTGAATGCAAGTCCAAACAAGATTCATTTCATTGAAGTTGTAATGCCTCGATTCGATGCTCCTCGAGAGTTGATTCTTCAGGTCGAAACCTCTGAGAATCGTTAATTACCCTTCCCCTTTCTAAAAAAGAAATCCTTCAACCTTTGTAATAAATTTCTTTAAATGACTAAATTCATCTCCAAAGTAAAGACTAGACATTGGTTACTTTAAACATGATCTAAGCTACTGTGATTTAAGACGATGCAAAGTTGCGCTTTATTTTATTTATTTTTTTATAGTATTTTCATTAACATTAATTTAAGGTGTATTCATTTCTGTAAAAAAAAAAAAAATAAAAGGAAAGAAATGAAGGAAAGAATAAGTCTAAGAAGAGAGGCTAAAGTTCAATTGGTTTTGAAGGGATGAAGTACGGTTGGAGACCCATTCAAGGATACCCATGTTACCATTGACAGTAGAATACATGTTGTTTGAAAAGCCATCTACTGTGAACACAGGCTCTCTACCAGCACCGCGTGCTGTCAGAGAATAGTCCCAAGCAATATCATCCTTAAGCATTTCATTCCAAGCATCCAGACGAGCCTTGATGGTTTGAGGGTTAAAGAAGGCCTTGGTGATAGTCTGCAACATCTCTTCGAACTTTGGTTGGTAATAGGGTGACTTGACAAAGACATCCATCAAAGGACGGCTTGAGCCAGGACGAGTGTAGTTTTGGTATGGTACGGTCATCAGTTCCTTGTTGTTGAGTCTGTTACCAAAAGTTTCATCAAAGTCATAACTGACCAAGTACCACTTGAAGTTTTCTCTGTTTTGATGAAGATAGAAATTACTAGCTTGATACCAAACACCATCCCAAGAGCCAGCAAGGAAGTTAAGAGCAATATGAAGCATAGTATGATCAGTGTTGTCCATCAAATCAGAGATGTTACCAGGTGTTTGAGCGTCAGAGCCAATGACGGTGTGATTCAATTGTTCCATGAAGGTAATAAGAGGTTCTGTGTAGCTCTTCTTGGTGATGCTCTTGTCTCTGCCTGCTTTCTTCAAGACATAGATATCCTCAAAGTCGTAGCTAGAGTTGCTGGGACCCTTGTAGACCAAGTTTGCTTCACGTGTGTGATCCATGGCGTTACCTTTGTAGATGGGACCAGTAGCATTGGTTTTGGCACCACCATGAACAAGGTTTTCAAAGAGTTTATCGTTGGCGTCATCAATCATGAGGTAGAGACCGAAAGATTCATTGTTGACAAAGAGACGTACCCAGTGACCGTTAAGTGTGGCAGCACCTGCGGCAGCAAGTGAGTCCATGTAAAGCTTCTCTCTAACCAAGGTAGGGTCTACTGCTTCAGCTCTCAACTTGACAGATTTACGGTTAAACAAAGAAGCTTTAGCGCCCTTGTTGTATTTGTTGAACTTGATCTTGTAAGATTGCTTGGCATAATTCTTTGAAGATTGACCACTGTTACTGATACCAGCACCTTCAAAGTTGAAGATAGAGTCACTGTTGATATAAGTCATATTGTATACATGAGAATATTTATGATCGCCCTCGGGATCTTGAAGGATTTCATCAAGGCTCTTCATGTCTGCCTTTAAAAGAATGGTGGCGATTTCATTGGATCGGCTCATTGGACTTTCATAAGCTAACAAAAAAAAAAGAAAGTCAGAATGTTTAAAAGAACGATTTGTATGTTGACATGATGTACTTACAAGGATAGATGGCATTGTATGCTTTGGGGAATTCAGGAACATCATAGACGGTCTTGGAACGATTGAAGAATTCATTTCCAGTAGTAGTGACAGATTCACTTGCCAAATGACGGACAGTAGACTCGGATCTTTGACCTGAAGGAGTAGAGTAGGCATAGTTATATTGAGATCCATAAGGGGCAATGCCAGAAAAGAGGTTTTCACTTAGAGAGCTTTGTTGAAGAGGATGGGACATGTTATCGACATTGACAACTACTGTTTCACCACTTTGAGGAAAAGCAATGACTGAATAGGTAACATCAGCAGCTTGAGCCATTGTCAGCGCAAAGGCTGAGCTAATGATAGCACTTGAGAGGAACTTCATTTTGTCAATAATAAAAGAAAAAAAAGAAAGGCTCTTGCATTCAAACATTCAATTCAAATGCATGTTATTTATATCCTTCGGCCCTAAAGCTTGTCGCCGATTGAAGAAGTTGTGCAATTGTCGTCATTTTCAAACACGACAATGAATTGTGATTTCTGTCTTTTATCTGATAGGATACACAAGCATCACCCTAGCTCACGTTGGAATTACACAGCAAATAGAAAACTGTAATCTATATCATCTTTTTTTTTTTTTGGTTTCTACCCTTTCAAAGAGTAAGCATTTGTATGTAAAGGACAACTATAAAAGTAGGTCTATTTTAAAAAACAAAACAACCAATATTCTTGGACAATCTAGATGTATAACTTTGATTGTTCCAAAAATACAATTTTCTCTGTCTATCTCTCTTGCGGGAAAACACAAATAATGCAATAATGAAATAATTAAGCAGATGAGACAAAGAAAGAAGAGACAACTTGTTTAATCAAGGACCACATTTCAAACTACAATAACTAGCTCATCAAGACATGATTATCCCTTTCGATAGCAACCCTTTTTCTGTTTGAGCCTATATTATTCTACTCTCAGATGGAACACTCTGTGAGCTTCGATGTTTTTGACATCCGGATTGTTAAAAACACAATATTTTTTTTTTAGGAATAAAAAAATACATGTTGAGAACATATCAACAGAGTATTGTTCGGAACACAAAAGCGGAAACATCAGGAAACTTGTTCGGTAATATGGCTCTCCTTTTGCTTTGTAAAAAGAAGCCAGACAATCATCCGCTTTAAGGTTTATGAATACAATGTCTGCATTTGCCCTAACACATCTCTTGTACTCTCAAATACTGATGATCCTTTTTACCGAGAATCATCAAGGAATTCACAGTCTCCACTGGTTTAGCGATTTAGTAGCTGATGTCCTTTCAACTAAGGATTCTCTTTAGAATTGAGATGAGATATTGAGTCAATGCTCTTATTTGTTGTCTGACATAAAGTTATTGGATCGACTGGGAACTAGCAAATTATAGTAAAGCATATTTTATTTATGTTTTTTTTTAGTGCTTTCCAAAGATGTCAACACTATATTATAAGGATCTTCCAAACTTGTAGCTACGAACATAATTGTAACTCATTTTGTTGTTTGTGTTCCTATATTTTTCTTCTCCTTTGCAATCATTATTATTTTATTGCCTGGTTTCACCTCATGTATCTTTTCTAGTAAACTGAGGATTCGATAGTTATGTAATAATGAATTGCTGAAAATTGCACTAAAAAAAAAAGAAAAGGAAACTAAACAGTACTTGTCTTTTTTTTTTATTGCCAACTGACAGCATTCTGATTTCTCTACCAAACTTCTTCAAGTGCACGTACAATTGTTTGCTCTGAATAAAGACTAAAAGATACCTGTATAGAAAATAACTGCTGTATGAGTATACTAAAACGGATAATAACAAATGGCGAAACAGATCGTAAAAAAAAAAATACACAAAAGATGTGTGCAACGTCGACGGATCTTTTTTCTTGGATTGTTATGCTGGTAACTGCATGATGCAAGCAACTTTCTCAAAAACAGACAATGTCTGCCTTCAATAATGTGGTGACTAGACATGACAAAAGTATCATAAAAAAAAGGAGCTTTAGATGTGCCTATCCAGTTGATCTCAATGGGCTGTTTTCAATCCAAGAGGCAAGCAAGAAACAAAAGAAGAGGCTAATCCTTTATTGCGATCAAGTTGATTTAATGCTACACAATGTGTAACAGAACATTGAGTCTGTACACCTTTTCTCTTTAAGTTTCTGCCCTTCTCTCCTTCAAGTCTCACAAGATCTTTCTTGCAACTTGTTTTTGATTACACAAAAGAAACGGGCGCAGGTGATTGATGCAATGATTTTTTGTTTATTTAGATAAAGCTTTTGCCGGGATTTATCCTAAAGCTGAAAAAAAAAAAGGATTAAGAGACAGCAGCTTATATCTTTTTATCTGATCAAGACATACACATGCAAGGTAAATAGATCGTCATTTTCTCAAGGTGCTATCAACAATTTGCTTTCATCAGTTTTGCAATAACTCTATAGTTGTTTGAGAATTTTGTGTTCACTTGACAGGTAAGGTTATGATAAACCCCCTCTTCTATCGGCTTCTTTGAACTATAAAATTTATTGAATGGCAGCCATAGTTTGCATGTCTCAGTATAGTTTTTTTTTCTTTCTTTCTTTCTTTAACCATATCCATTCTCTCTCAAATAAAACTTCATATTACTGCTTCTCTTTTTTACATTGTTTTCTTAAATTACAAATTGTAAACATGAGTTGTATATTATTACTGTTTTCTCTTCTTTTTTATTTTGTATGTACCATGTGACATCATGAATAACCTCCAAGTAATTTTTTTTTATAAAATACAGCGTGATACCACCTTTATTCTGTGTTTCATGCTAAAATAAGGGCCCAGAATTACAAGAAACCATTATCAAAGTTCCTGACAAAAAAAAAAAGGGCGGGGATAACATGTGTCTTTATGCTGTTTATGAAATAAAAGAAACAATGACGTGGAATATTTATTAAAACAATTATGACTAAGTTATATAGGATTTTCTGTAGTTAAAAAGAAAGGGAGGGAGATAGATTGTATACATGATTAGTTGAAGAATACAGCAAGACCAGCAGCAAACAAAAGACTGGCAGCAGAGGAGACCTTGACAGAAGAAGCAGCACTGCTAGCAGTCTTGCTGGAGCTACTGTTAGGAGAGTTTCCGCTGGCTTTGTTTCCATTGGTACTAGCAACAGACTCACCGTTGCTACTGACAATGTTGCCACTGGCATCCATGTAAGCACCTTGGGTGTAAGCAGCCAAGGCAGGAAGATCGTCCTTGTCAGTAAAGTTGAGTTGGGTAGCAAGAGAAGAGGCACGCTTGGATACCCATTGGCTGATAGAGGAAGTACCGTTACCAAGCAAACCATCTTCAAAGTCCTTGACAGTATAAGCAGTCTTTGTACCTTCAGATTTGCCAGCAATAGTACGAGTCCAAGCAATATCTTCCTTCAACATGTTGGACCAGGCTTGAAGAATGGGGTCAACAGTGCTAGGCTTGAAGAAACGCTTGACAATAGTCTTGAGAGTATCTTGGAAGACACCATCATAATATTGGTTGTTGATGAAGGCTTCTACCAAAGGACGCTTGGAACCAGGGCGAGAGTAGTTCTTGTAAGAAACAGTGTTCAAGTTGGCATCTTCAACACCGTTACCAAAGGTTTCATCGAAATCGTAGGTAATGAGAGTCCATTTGTTAGAGGCAAGGTCATTGTTCAAATAGTAGTTACTGGCTTGGTACCAGAAACCATCCCAGGAACCAATAAGATAGTTGATAGCCATATGGATTAAGGTATTTTGGGGGTCCACCAAATTGGCGATGCTACCTGGGTGCTGAGCATCTGTGGCATCTTGCACATTGACTTCGCTCAAACGTTTACAAAAGTCGATGATCTTGGTTTGACTGTTGTTCTTCTTGCTGATGGAGTTATCTTCACCACCATCTTGGAACTTGTAGATATCTTCAGAGTATTTGGTAGCATCATCACCAACATAAACCAAGTTACCTTCATTTTCAGGGGATAAAGCATTACCTTTATAAGTAACACCTAAAAGCAAAAAAAAAACAATGTCAATCAAGAGGAGCGGGAAACCAAATGTGCTACTATAATGACTCGATCTTACCTGTGTTAGCAGACTTGAAGTTACCACCATGTAAGATAGCGTCAATAAGATGAGTAGAGATATCATCCATCAACAAGAAAAGACCATAAGGCTCATTGTTGATGAACACACGAGTCCAAGAGCTGGAAAGTGAAGCACCACCGGCAGCGGCAAGCATGTCCAATGTCAACTTTTCACGTCTAAAAATAAAAATAAACAAATTAAATGGCGTTATAGGATGATTCTTTTTTCTTGTCTTACGCGAAAGTAGGATCTGTTTCTTCAGCACGGAGCTTTAAGGTTGTACGACCAAACAAAAGGTTCTTGGTAGTGGCATTCTTGTTGTACTTGTTGAAATCAATAGACCAAGATTGCTTTGAGAAATCCTTGGTGGATTGACCACTGGTACTTAAACCACCATTTTGAATTGTATAGACTTCTTTGTTGCTGATGTAAGCAAATTCAGTTACTTGAGCATCATCATGCTTAGCAGTAGGTTCCTTGTTGAAAGCATCTAAAGCAGTTGTGTTTACAGTCATGATGATGGTGGCAATTTCGTTTGACTTGTTCATGTTTGTAAACAAAGCTATATGTAATAGTGAGATTGCTTGTCTCCTACAAATTCTTTCTTTCTATTGACTTACTGGGATATTGAGGGTTGTAAGCTTGAGGAAGAGAAGGAACATTATAGATGGTTTGAGAGCGGTTGAAGAATTCATTACCAGTAGAAGTGGCTCCAGCAGTAAGTTTACGAGTGGTAGATTCAGGTTGGTTGTTTTGTCCATCAGTGATAACATATTGATAGGTATCACCGAAAGGGGCACTGCCAACGAAAAGGTTGGGATGAACATTGCTCTTTTGAAGAGCAACTGTCTTTCCACCAACGGAGACTGAAACACCTTGGTTACCAGAGGGGAATGCGACGACAGAGTATTGAACATCTGCAGCCCAGGCACCAGAAAGTGCCAAAGAGACTAAAGTTGAAAGGGCAATAAATCTCATTTAGAATTGAGTTTTCTATATTTTTAAAAGAAAAGAAAATTAAAAAAGAAAGAAAAAGAAGAAGAAGGTGACATTTATGCTATTTGTACTTTATAAAAAAAAATTTTTTTTTATCAGCTTTTCTTATTATTATTTTCCCGGAAAGGATCTAATGGGGAACAATAAGAAGAGGAGTTTTGATCTGACGAAAAAACATAAGGGGCGAAGGCCGAAAGAGAAGTAGAGAAAAGGGTAAGAACACGATGTCTCGTGGTACCAAATGGTGTCTTTCATTTTATTGATCGACCAACCAAATAGCTTATTTTTACGAAAATTAAAAAAAAAAGAAGCATTTGAAACGCCGTAAAGTTCATCTGTGCAACTTATCGCTTATTACCAAAGAGGGTGATGGTGCCTTTCTTTTTTATATTTTTGCTTACTGAGATACAGGTATACAGAAACAAGAAAGAAAGAGTATTTAGTTCAGGGCAACTATCATAAAGTCCATTGGATTTGTTACTTGTGGGTCAATACAGTCCAACTCCTTTTTAAAATCATCCTAAAATCAGAAACTCATTTCAAAAAAAAAAGAGAGAGAATGTATTCAAAGATTATCAATGCTGTTTGCGTGTAACTGTCGTTTGCAAAACGAATCTCGGAATATCCTTTAATTTAACAAAAAAAAAATTCTTACTCAATAGATATCAAGCCATTCACTTATTAGGCAAAATATGTAGATCTCTATTTCTTGTTCTAGTACTTGTGTTTTCTTCTTTTCTTTTGATTTGCTTTCTTTATTTGTTCATTCCAAAGACTACACAAGCTCCTTCTTCTTTTATAACAACTTTATTTTGCTTCTTTTCCTTTTTGCTCGCTTGCAGCAAAGTATCCAGTGAAACATTTGTGTGTCCAGAAAGGTACTCACGACAAAAATAACACCAGTCATGGATATATTTAGAAAAAGGAAATTTTAAAAGCAAGCAACGTCAGCTACAATGACAAATATAAATGTCGTCTTCCTACAATTCTATATCATACGCATTGAAATGATGGTAGTACTGACTACAGATATTAATGCACCCATTACTGTTTGTTTGTTTGTTATAGACTTGACAATTACTAAAGTGAGCCTGCTCAGCATACACATACAGCAGTGCCACTCAACTCTATTGAGTAATGTAACGCTATATTTATTTATGTCTAAAAGACAAAAGAAGGCTTGGCTTTCTCAAACATTCTGAGGTTGAATTGAGTTGTATATCCCAAGGGGAGGATGAGCTTTGCCTTCATCTTTGTGAGCTATTTTCTTTATTATTCTTTTGACTCGTACGATATGCTTGAATGGAAAGAAATCTAATTTTGGCTTTTTATCAGATTACCAATGCGATTTAGCAGCCATCAATATTATTCGATTTCCACTGTAATCAATTGAATTTCATAGTCCTTCACATCATCTAATTTTTTTAAATTGATCGATCAGAAAAAGAAAAAGGCAGAGAGAAGACATGAAGCTATAATGGCTTATCGAAATGACAAATTTTAATATGAAAAGATCCAGATGATCTAATGTTGGGTTCATGTAATCTTTTTACTGTGAGACCAAACAACAAAGTCTTTGAAGCAGGTAGTCTTGAAGATCAATACAGGTTTTTTTCTTCTTTCCTTTTAGTATTGCGCTCTAAAATATATCTCAGCAATGTCTACTTTAAGAAAAGACAGTGAATGCCAAACCAATCATCACTGTGTGTAACTCGAAAACATTTCCAGTTTGCTTTTAGAAACGAAAATACGCATGCATTCCATCCACCTTCAATTGAACACTTTTCCAAACTTCATTTGGGTGATTTTATTTGGTCATTCTACAATATCTTTTTGCATGGTTTTGTTCAAACAGACACTTGATAACATGGAGTTTTTGTGTAAAGATAGTATTGGAAACATTTTTGATAAAAGTGGCCAAGAAGTCACTACTTTTTGTTGAAGAAAAGATAAACATTGGCTCTAACAGGGTCTATTATTAACGTCATTCGATCAATTTTTCTTTGACAAGGATGCTTCTGCGACTGTTCAGGACACAGTTAATGATTTGGCATCAAGCCTTGCTGGGTTAGACAAAGAAATTCAAGATGCAAAAGAAAGAAGAATGCAACTTAAGCATCAAGGTTGTAACGCGTCACCTTGCTGCTCGTAACAGAGAAGGAAATCTTCAGGTACGGGGCGATTGGGTCAATTAACGGACTCAAAACGGAATGTATTACTTGAATTATTATATCTTCGTTGGTAATTATGGCTTCAATGTCAACACGTGTCGCAGTTGAGGCTGTTCTGCATAAGAAGCAAAAAGTCATTGTTGTAACGCCTTCAATAAAGAGTACCTCTCATACTATCATTGGAGTAATTTCGGCCATCGGTGTTGTCCATTTGAGTATGAGTGATACAGCAAACACGAAGAGAAAAAAACTTTGTAAAAGTTGCGAAAAGAAAGGCTCCTGAAGATAGGCTATCTGTTCCTAAAAGTTACTATTGGTGGCCACTTTCTTCACATTCTGAATCGCACGAAGGATGAGTTTCCTGAAATGAAGGGTCACTGTATTGCTATGAATAATGCTTCAATTCATATACCCAAGGTCATTGACCTAGTAGTTACAAGCAGAGATGATGTGTCTGATCATCTTCCTCCTTACTCGCCCAAACTTAATCCAATTGAGCAGCTCTGGGATAATGTCAGACGGAACAAACTTACAGGTTCAGAAACGCGTGTTCCATGTATCATTGAAGCTACTGAATGTGTGCCTGTTGAGCATCCTAAAGGTCTTATTTAACCTCAAATAAACCAGCTCCACTACTATAGTGCCTTACCAAAAAAGTTTATAATTTTTTTGAAGCCCGAAATAAATACGTAAGAGATGCATGACATTCCAGAACTCTCTTTCATCTCTCTCTCTATCTATCTTTTTTTTTTTCTAAAATCACACAATGACCACTAAAAAGTTCTTGAACAACGAAGAAAAACGACTCATGCTGGAAATGAGAAATCAGGGTGTCAAGGTTGCTCAAATTGCAAGTATTTTGAAGGTGAAAGAGAGCACTGTGTATGCAGCTCTGAAGAGAGCAAAATTGAGAGGTACCACGGATCGATCTACAGGATCTGGAAGACCAAAAAAGCTCTCATCAAGAGCATTAAGAATACTCAAAAGAGAGCGAGAAGTTAACAAGAATGCCACATTAGCTGAATTAGCGGCATCTCTTCCTGTCAAGGTGCATATATCCACAATTCGTCGTGCATTGCGCAAAATGGCTTAGAAACCGCATGGCAAAGAAAAAACACCTTTGGTCATTTAGTAAGAAAATGTCTCATTCTTTTTTTTTAATGAATAAAATTGTTTTAATATACACCAACAGAGCTTCTTACAGTTATTCATATGTTTTGAAAGATTGAATAGAAACCAAATAGTCCTTTGAAGATCAACACAGATAACCATTTCGCCTTTTGAAGACATTCTATTTTTTTTTTGATAGGGCACTGTGCAGTAATTGCTCTATTTAAGGGTAACCAAAAAATCTCACATTTAAATAGAATTGATTCTAGAGCTTGCCTTGATAGAAAAAACTTCATCCTTAAATAGAGAATACCCTTAAATAGAATACTCAACCTGAAATTTTTTTTTTATGCGCTAAATCAATGTAGACAACTAATTTTTTTTTCTCTCTTATAATCATTTCTTAAACACGTAAAAATTATGTCCACCTACGCTATTGAAGGGCCCAGCAGACCCGATGCTGACATTGATGCACTACCATGTAATCACATCTTTATAATCATCCCAAGCTTATGACTAACTCTTTTCTTATTATTAGATGTCGATCGTGATATTGCTGATGAAAGTAAGGATTGAAATGATGATTGTTTACAACACACTTACACAGTCTTGCGCTAGATCTTAAATCACAAGTCGAGAGGATGATTGAACAAGAAATGCGTCGAATGAAGTATACGGAGCGTTCTTCTTTACCACTCACGGCAGACTTGTTTGAGAAGAATAGTGTATTAAAGGAAGAGTTGAAACGAGTTGAAAGAAAAGAACCTTTAGACGTATTAGATACAAAGCGATATGAACTTCAAGGACCCGAAAACGAGAATGACATAGAAGGTTGGAAAGCAGCAGTGAACAATACAAAATCACAACTTGAATCTCAAGCTGGAAGGTAAAACCACACATACACACATACACACATACACACAATATTGACCAATTGAATAGTATGTTCAATTTGGAATTGCTTCAGAAATACGGTGCTAATGCTTGGCGAGTACACAACTATCAATTAGAAGCAGACTTACAAGCTATTCAACATCAAACAGAACAAGTACGCCAACAGATTGTTCAGATCAATCAAGAGCGTAAACAAGATCAAACACAGGCTGCAGCTTCACTTCAATCC
Source organism: Blakeslea trispora (assembly GCA_025331445.1). Taxonomy (NCBI): domain Eukaryota; kingdom Fungi; phylum Mucoromycota; class Mucoromycetes; order Mucorales; family Choanephoraceae; genus Blakeslea; species Blakeslea trispora. The sequence goes on along the minus strand of JAIWNE010000019.1, from coordinate 160,291 downwards.
TTAGAGAACAAGTGGTCTGATCTGATCAGTCAAAACTTACAAGTAGAAATTGCCTGTGCTGCATTGGAAGCAGAAGTACAAGCATTAAGAAGAGCACAATAGTAATTAATAAATTAGTTTATTTTATGCCTGTTGATCATGTTGGATACGTTTTAATTGAGATGTGAGAAAGAGAGAAGGAATGGCACCTAGACAGGAGAGGACAATGGCATAAATAAGGGCATGCTTCATGTTGTTGGGTGGGGTTGCATTGGGACCAGCACGCAATGCATCCATAATCAAGGTAGTACAGAATGCACTGACTTGAGAGACCAGCCAAAGGACGGAAGCACTGACAGATTCAGAGACAGGGAAAGTACATTCTGCAGCTAACTCTAACGAAATCGGTAATATCAAAAACACAAACAAGCCATTTAAAAAGCAAGAGACCATCATAAAGGCATATGTATTGACTCTATCTGTTTATACATCGTGAGTAGGCTATTTTCTTTTTTTTTTTGTTTGATTTCATTACCTTGGAGGTATAAAATGATGGTCGTCACAATAGTCATACAGGTAGCTACCTGTAAGACTCGAGCATGTTTTCCTGTCCAATCTGTCACTCGACCAGCCAGAATAGCACCTCCTACACCACTGATGATACGCACAAAACTAGCTAATCCTACTTGAACATGATCGAATCCTTGAGGCACAAAGATACTGGTGGTAATGGCCACAATAGAAGAGAACATGGCAAAACTGATACTAAAGACAAAGATTAGCAACAGAAAGTTGCGGTTCTTGAGGAGCAACCCCAAACTTTGACGGAAGGTAAGACGAGCCACTTTGGCACTTTCGGAAGGAGGCATTTTAGGACCAGCAGGGAGTACAAGGAAAGGTAAGCTAAAGGCAGTCGAGATACAGGCTGTAATCAACAGCTTGGAGAAGGTTTATAAAGAAACACTCAATAGTTTTTAAAAATTTGTACTTACAGCTCTAGGCATATCATCTGGACTCAAGACAAGTTTAGGCATGGATAAGGTAGCAATAATCATACCCAAAGGAATCACTGTTTCCAAAAAAGGCAATAGGTGTTTCACTTCCGATTCTTTTTTGTATGTTATCTGATCTTACCTTGAAGTGAATTGGCTGTCACACGATGATGACTTGAAAACCAAATAGCAGCAAACTAAGAAGGAATTGTTCAATAAGGACAAAATAACACTAAATTGTTGCTTACATGAGTACCAATATTCATAATAAATGGTTCAGCAATAGAAGCAATACACTAACAATGATATCAGGGATCTGTTTTTCTTTGTTTTCTAGATGAGTCTTATTTACTTGACCAAACATAATAATAGCATAACGTTGATGAATAGGTGCAAATGTACCAAAATAACGAATCCATGCACCCAATGTGTTTGTAGCCCCTGCTAAAAGAAACTAATTCCTCATGTTGGCATGCATTCACAAGATAACACATCTTTACCTACCAAGGTCTTGATACCATATCGTTCAAATACCCAACCTGTACATACACTGATAGCAATAAAGATCAATGTAGCACAGTTTGCAAGCCAGGTAATAGAAGACATGGTCACATCCATATAATCAGCAGCAATAGAGGCAACAGGACTAAAGGTTAACCATCTTAAATTAATTGACATGTTTAACAAGATCACAAAGGCTAATTGCACCCAAGCAAAAGGAGATGTCTGATTGGTTGTTTCTATTGTCCTGAAATCCTCTTTGTTTTCAATCACCTGATCTCCTTTATTCATTGTGTGTGTGTGATAAGAAAAGGGAAAAAAGAGTGTAAAATGATATAAAAAAAAATCAATTCAATTTTCAATCCAAGTGACTGAGCTTTTTCTTTTTTTCGCAATGTAACACATTTAATTCTTCTTGAGTGATATGGTCTGGTAAACCACGGCCTTGACGGTGTTTGACAAAATCACTGTAATTCTTGATAGTGCCATCAGATGCCTTGACTGTATTTCGATAGATCTTGAGTGTATCCTTGAATCTTCTTTTATGATTGGAGAACCAATAGGTGATATTGCGAGAAGGTAATCCTGTACGCCTCTGAACTTCCAGACGCTGTTGTTTTGTCAGTTTGTTTTGACAGCTATAGATTTCGAAAAAAACAGATTTGAGATATTCAGATGTCTGACTATCATAAGAGGTCACTGTTCTCTTCTTGATGTCTTGTTGTTCTTCTGGTTGGCTATAACTTGTCTGAAGTTTGATTTTACCTGGTTGAACACAGGCAATGGATTCTTGTGAAATCATCAAATCTTTCTTGATATCCATCGTATAGAAAAGGTAAAGAAAAAGAAAGAGAGAGAAAAGGAAAGAAAAGGAAAGAGAGAAAGAAAGTAGTCAATTTCTCTATCTTCTTTGTTGTCAGTTTATTGTTTTATTTTTATTGTTCATGATTGACAACATTAGACTTCAGCATCTAGATTACGCAAAGGCATAAATCGTCCACGATCTTGATGATTGTTTTGATGAAGAAGACCTGATAAGGCAACTAGTTGACCTTTCTTCTTTTTCTGTTGAATAACCCATCCAGCCATACCGACAATAGCCACACCTGCAATGACCATATAGACTGCTTTAGACGACTGAACATGCTGTTCTTCTTCTTCTTCAGTGAGATCACTGCCTTCACCAGATGAGTTTTGTTTCTCTAGGTTCATCTGTGCAATCAATCGATCCATCAAACCAGTATTCTGATGAGCCTTGAAAAGAGGTGATCGATAGACTGAATGAGGTTGGTCTAACAGTGCTTGGACATCTAGCTGGTCATCCAAATAAGTCTCTTTAGCCAACGATCCAGACATCAAAATACTGTTGGCTATCAATCGATGCACTCCACCTGTCAGATGTGTCTTGTCCCACCAAACATAACTATCGATAGGATCAGCACACTGACCCTGACAGTGATCCCAATAGGCATCCTCAGCATTTGTTATACCAAAAAGTTCTGGTTTGCCTACAACATCTTGAATCAACTTGTGCACATCCACTAAATCCAGCTCAATTGCCTGAAGGTGCTTGTTCATCTTCTCAATGTCCTTTCTCAACCATTCATTCAGTTGATCGACTGCCTCTTTTCTGTTCTCTGCAAATTCAGTATGGGCATACAATGGCATGTATTCCATAGGTGGCAAATTAAACACAATGAATTTTGTATGAGAGAACAGCTGTCGTACATAACGCTAGTATAGATGGGGTTAGATGACTAGGGAGGCATAGGGCCATTCAATGCTTACTAGATTAGTGCCTATACAATCCACCACTTTCTTGTACTCTTGTTTGACCCTATCAGGATCTAAAATAGACAAAGTTGAATACATGTGTTTCAAGATGGGGCTTTATCTTTACCTTCATGTGTCTCTAATATCTTGTAGACATCATTCACACCCACCCAAAAGGCAACCACTGTCTGTGAATCAAACGAAGAATAGTTTTGTCTATAGTACATCTCTACTTGGTCTACAATGCTCGGTATATAGTATTCGCTTAGTGGCTGTTTGTCGTACATGGTATTATTGCAAACTGCACCACTAAAGGCAAAGTTGTGATGAGAGGCATTCCAACCTGCAGCTAAATGTTCACTCCAAAGGGGTCCATTCGACAGTCGTTGTTTATTGCCCACATCAGAATAAGAGTCACCAAAAACAACAATCTGGTTTACAACTTCCTCTTTCTCCAAGGGGCCAGCCCATACTGTACTGGCAAGTGCAGTCAGTCCACTTGCAAGTAAGACTAATGACTTCATTAAAATAGAATAATAATAAAAAAGGGAAAAAAATATTAAAAAAAACAGGAGCTTTTATTGCACTATTTCAATCGGAGATTCAAAAAGTGTCAAAACTCAAATAAACTACGTCGACCATCAGGATCATGCTCGTAACTTCTTTTACCCTCTTTAAGCTGTACATAGAGAACACCCGATTTCTTGATGGATTGCTGATAGTCTGAATTCGATGTCATGTCAATGGAAAGTGGCCAATAGCGATCATTATGAATCTCAATGGATTTGATCAATTGATAATGAGGCACAACCATTGGTGCTTCCATACTAACGCGGTGCACTGCTCGAGTAGCCAATGGAGTAGCATCATTATCTTCATAGATCTCCAATCGCATAGGTACTCGACAAGGCTTCTTGGTACTCACATCCACAGGCATCAACCAGCGTGAATCAACAGCCAAGACCCAAAGATGGCGAAAAGCCTGAAGGTGATACCGGTTATCTTCTGTGGACAGCGGATAGAATGGATAAAAGGCACACAAGAGACCGGCAATAGCCTCATTCGTGGTCGTTAACGTATAGCCTCCTAATCCCAGAAACAATAAGCCCATCGACATGGCAATGGCCATATGATGACCATAGCTTGTCTCACCATCAATCATCCCATAGGCCATCTCCAATCGCTTCAACAGCTCCAGTCGACCTGTACCTGCCATCACCATAGCAGCAGCCGTACAGAGCACATCAATACAGGTACGTATCATGGTCCGTGTGATGCGCTGTTGAAAGCTGGTGGCCGTGTCCTTTAAGCGTGCCATAAACCAATCCAAATACTTTAGCAAACAATCAAAGGCCTCTTGGTTCTTGGATCCTGCATACCGAAGGCCAAGACAGAGAAAGGAACCACCCATGATATTGTATTTGGCTTGGCGGATGATCTCTTGTCCATCGGGATCATCTGTGGGTTGCTGCATAAACAAAGGTATTTGAGCCTCGATCCACACGTCATTAGGCTGAATCTGACTCCAGAGGATCAAGTGGCGCGCAATCACCCTGACCATCAAGAGATCAGGTCGAGTATAGTTCAAGAGAGGCCGAGTGGTCGGCACCTCAATGAGACGAGCGACTTCGTGTGCCTCTGTCTTTAGGTACATGAGACCCAATGCCATGGTAGCACCTGCAGATGTGATGTCCAGATTAATACGCTTTTGATCATCTTGACCTGAAATCAGTACACAGAGACGCTTAGACAGGTCAGGATCCACACGTCGATCATGGCCCTGGCCCAACATGATGAAGCCTATAGAAAAGCCAGCGGAAAGGGCACAGGTGGGATAGTCTTTATCAGGACCAGAGAGATCACTGGTGGCATGACGCTCGAGTTCTTGCAACATGGCAAAGGCCATCTTGACATCCCGTGTGTTCATATGCGTCAGACCTAGACCCATCAAACTACTGGCCAGGATCAGATTGGATTGATTAAAGGGAGCTGCATGGTCGTCGAGAAGGGCAGGGATATAGGCTGAAAGTAACTTGGTCACCTTCTTGTCCTTTGTACCGCGATAGGCAGCAGAGATGCCCAAGATGAATCCTACAGGCACTAGACTGCAGTTCTGTTGAATCATGTGATACCATGACTCCAAGGCCAATCGTCTCAAAATACCATTGAGGCCCATGGCCAAGAGCATACCACCATGATGAGGCTCCAAATCACCCGAATGACAAAAGGAAATCCAAGATTCATCAATTTGATGGCTAGGAGAGATGCGGAGTCCTGCAGCAATACCGTTGTGAAATTGAGGCCATTGAAGAAACTCTTTGCTCCAGATTGACTCGTCAAGATGAACAATGGTACGTAAAGGTAAGATCTTGGCTGCTAATTGGATGGGTTCAATGGGTAATGTTTTGGTCAGGTCAGGTACATGGGTGGCATAGGCATAGATGGCTCTACCCGTTGCTAGAGCAAGTGTCCGTTGAATCAAAAAGACAACTTGGGATTGATGTTCAATGGCAATGTCATCATCGTCTTCTGAAGTGGAGGGAGGCATAGTATGATCAGGGATATGGCTAGCATCCAACATGATACGTACATTTTCAATAATACCACCAAAGTCAAACCTCAGACGCTCTGTCTCCATGTTTAATACATCGGATTCATAAATGCAGCGTTGTGTAGGTACCTCAAGTACTTCACGCATTAATTGATCCATACTACCCAGATTGGATTTCTTTATAGAGGAAACAAATGAGATGACTGGTGCTTATTGGGATTATTTCTTTCTTTTTTTTTTACCTCTGATAAAGGCAACTTGAATAAATTTGTATTTGGATCACACACAGTTGTATCTAACTGTAATTGTCGATAGATATCATGTCGTTCAATAATATCGTAGATATCTTTACTCCATGTCAATTGAGGAGACTTTTGAAGCTGTTGAAGGGCTTCCAGGATAGGAGCTCCAATAGAGCTCTTTAGGCTCTCAATGTGCATACGGCTGATGTAAGATTGAGTCAGTCGATTGACCAATAGACTTGGGTCATCTGTATTATAGTAAATAGCATGATAGATACTCCAAAGGTCTTGTACTGTTTTTGCATAGGTATTTCTGCAATGCGTAAATGTAGGTTTCAATGTATCCACACCAAAGAAACTCAACAAGACCGGAATAGCCCCTGTGCGAGAGACCATCTGTTGTAGACAGACTTCCATATCAGGTGGATCCATCAAGGCTTCTTGAATCTGTCTGTTTGCTAAACAAACTACTTTTCTTTTCAGTTGCTTTTTTCATGGAAACCCAATGGAATACTTACATGAATGCGTCAATCCAATCAAGATGCCTTCTTGTCGATAATAATGAAGCCAGTTTTGATGATTGAGAATAACGCATAGTTGAGCCAAGAGATAACCCAATTGCTCTAGGTGATCCTTCATGGTGTTCTTGATCCGGTAATCTTCATAGATAACGTGCAAGCTTTTGATAATACTATTGAGCTCAATCGCACTTAAAATATACTCTTTCTCTATCGCCATCGCTTGATCCATCCAAGCATCAGGAATACCTAGACGACCCTCACCCACTGACAGTTCACCATGAGGTCTAGGATGGACTCTCTTGAGGGACAAAAAAGAGAAGAGTGAGACAAACAGCGTATGCCATTCAGTCCAGTCTAAATGTTGATATCTCAATTGAATGAATCGATGCCATAAAGACACATAAAAAGCTGAATTGGCACAATCCAAAGCAGCTAGACAATCACGCACAAGTGAGGTCTGAGGCTGGAGATGGATACGATAACGTATGGTCTCCTTTTCAAATGTTAGGTTGAAGCGATCATAGACACTTTGAGAGAGCTCACGGATAGGTTGAGAAGAAGGTGTAGGAATGGAGATCAATGGCATACGCCCATCTATCCAGAGCCATAGGTTACCTGTCTGATCAAGAAACAAAAGATCCAGATGACTATCTCGTGTAGCATGGACAGCAATAGCAGATTTAGCCACTGTTTTCAACTCAATCGCACCTGTCTCCATCTGAGCTGCTTTCTCCAGATTGATCAGTTGAAGCTGGCAAGTGGTCTTGTTCATTAAACAGATCAATTCTTGACCACTCAAATTATGTATCAGAAAAGCAATCGACTGAACATCTATAGTTGCCTTGGTAGACTTTGTCTTTTGTCGTTTACTGTGGATCAAGTTAGCGCAAGAAAATTGGAAAATAACGGGGGGAGTAGAGAAAATCTCAAAAAATTAAGTGACTCACTTGAATCGCTTTTGTTCTTGCCAAACATTGGTTAATGAAAGTTCGCTTGGATTTAATAAGGTATGATACACCTCTCTTTCCAGCTGACTTAATACACTAGGCTTATCATCTAGATTCTCATGCGTGGTGTGTGGAAATGATCGTTTTCTTTTACGACTCAGGAATTCCTCTTTTGGTCGAGTCTTTCGGACTCCCTTGATTGGATCTGTCTGATGCTTACGATGCTCATAGGTCCAGATGAAGTGCTTGTTGTCTTGTACATTAAGTGTGACAATGACAGGCAATCGCTTCTTGTCTGACATGTGTGTGGTGGCGAACAATAAGCGATGTGGATCAGTCGATAATGAAGAGGGTGTATTGTTGGTATAAGGGGAGCGCATGCGTCTGATCTTGACAGGACTTGCCTCTAGCAATGGATGTGTGATGGAAGCGAAAGAAGAAGAGATGTCCCAACAAGTGGAGCTTTTATCCGATGGAATCAACAGACGATGATGGGTCTTTTGTTTTGAGCGCTTTGTATCTTGTCGTTTACTGATCAACAGTCCAACGTCCAGAGGAACGACATGATCAATCTCGAAGGGTATATAGGCTGTAAAGTTGATGCCATCTTCAAAATGAATCTGAATATGATCAAGAAAGGTGATACAGAGACCTCGTCGACGTACAGTACTCATTGGAGTAGTCTGTTTCTCTTCTTCCTTCAACAAGGTACGTGGTCCTCGGTTCTGCCAATACTCTTCCACAAATTGCTTATTTCTAACTGGATCATTAACGTTGACTTGATTGAATTGTTTTGTCTCGAGTTGTTTGGAGGGTATAGGAAACCAAGCAAAGAGGGCTTGATGAACTTTTTGATCTTCTTGACTGAAATCGAATGTCTTGAGGATACGTGTGCCTCGACTCCAGACAACGACTGTGGCATTTTTGATGTAGACCTCTTGGTCGAGCTCTCGGGTCCAGTTGTTGATCTGCCCTTGTTGAGACTGTATATCGAGCGGATGGCCAATGACTAAGGTAGGTGCATCCGACACGCTAAAGAGTTGAAGCCTGTCACTGGTCGATTGGATCGGATTGTCATGAAGCTTAAGGTTGATGGTTGAAAAGTCAAACAAAGTATTTGAGGTGGTGTCTTGGCCGATATGATCATGTTTTTTCAAGAATGCTTGGCCTATAGACTGGTATCGAGCAACCTTGGTTAACATAAGATTTTTATTTTTCAAAAAAAAAAAAGAGAGAAGTTACGCGCGGTTGGCGTTTACCACTATTTGTTTTTCCCGACAATAAAAAAAAAACTTTCTTTGTTCTTTCTCGAGTAACCTGCTGAAAGGGCCTTTGAGAAAACTCAGCTATCAAGATCACACGCGGTGAAAAATTTCTTGATTTTTTTTGAAGAAAAGTGCCAGCAAAATTTTGGAGTCATATTTATACCATATATGGAAACTACTTAAGGGACTATTTTGATTGGACGAAATACAAGATATTTTATTGGTTTAAAAAAGTTCAGGATTTGATAGCTTACCTACAGCCTAGGGTATCATCCTCAGGCACCAGAATGAGCTAATAGCGTTTGCTTGACCAATTCGATCTTTGCAATTGCCAACTAAGCCTAATCTGACTTATGCCTTTTGATGAACCATAGATTTGCAGATAGTAGCTTCTACGACAATACTTGAAACAAAAGACATGAACTAAATAGATACATTGTTAAAACATGTTCTTCAGAATATAATGCAATTTGAGATTACCTTACGAGGACGAACTTTCTTTTCAAGCTTGCATTGTATTCTAATATAATTGAAATCATTAGTCAAACGAAATTGCTTCAGCATAGAAAAAGAAGCTTACCTTCCATAACAATCGCGAAGGACTACAACTAGACATTGGGATGCATATCTATTGATCCTGTTTTAATTAATAAGCATGTCAAATCGTTGCAATTCTACTTGATTTAGCTTACCTTTGGTTTTGAAATAGCAATTATGTAGAACTACAAAGATACTACTTCAACTAACAAAATATTATGGATTAGAAAGACAGTCCAAAAAACGAAATAAATGCTTTGTTTACGGCTGCTTACCATAAAAAGAATTTACTTTCTGAAACTTGACAACCACCTTTTTCACTTAATTAGTTTCAAAAATGGGAAAATCAATCGACAGACCCTACACTGTTCTCAAACATAAGATCAGTAAAAGATTTGATTGTACTTACCTTGGTTGCAAAAAGTCGTATACCAAGAACCACAGACTCACTTTGCACATCAAGAAAACCCACAAAGGAAACAGCACTGAGGACGACATTCAACCCATGAGTGGCGTTTCTTTTTCTTTTGATGAAACGCCTACCATTGATGCAGAGTACGAAGGAGATTACGAACGTGATTCAGAAGAAGCACAAGTTGATGAAGAAGAGGATGAGGATAGTGCAGAAGATAGTGATTTCGAAGATGATGAGGAAGATATGACAGATGTCAGAAACAGCTTGGACGAGATCATGGCCGAGCGCCAAGCCGAGTGGGACCATGATGTTTCAGGAGGAAGCCCCTTCCGAAACGCTCAAACAATGATCATGATGTGCCTCTATAATGGCTATGTAGGCATGATGTCCAGAAGTCAGCTGAAGACTTTTTTGTATGGCGTCCAGAAGATAGTTGAAATTGCTGTCCAAGAAACAAAAGAAGGAAGGGTGTTCAAGATGCCAAAGGCCAACATGATCATGAGAGGAGATGCAAACAAAAAGTTCAGTGGCCCTTCAATTACTACTACAACTACTTCTCATGACGTGGTCGTCAAGGGACAAAAGCGAGAGAGTCAATGTAGCTCAAACTTACCTTCTGAGCATCTCAAGTTGTCCATGGCTAATCCTGTCATCAGCTCCAAGATCAGCGCACTTCCAGATCGCACCCACGGTGCATCAAAAAGCTTGGCAAATGGAATAAAGTGGAAGGAACATGCCTTATTCCAACCACCACAGATTACCGTTGGAGGAAAAGATTTCTGGGTAGGAGATGTTGTTCAGGTAGAGAGATCCAACCTGCTCTTTCTGATCAAATCCTTCTTCCGCATTAATGGTGTTGATTCAGCTGACGGCTATTATGTTCTGGTGATGCACAACTCTTTTGGTTTCTTGCCAGAAGTCTCTACGATTGCTCAAAGCCAGCTCGTTTCAGTTGTTAACAAGAGCATGATGACTGAAAACAACTGTTGTGCGCTTCTTCCCGGTGCCGATACCATGCCTCGATCTTTGTCAGGTGAACAGAAACACCTCCTGTTCGGACAAAATCCATTGAAAGTGGCAAACACCGAAGGGCCTGGCCAATTCTACAAGATGGTAATTGCCCCTATCATTCTCTTTACGGATGATACATCTGGTGGTTCGTCGAAGCAGCACTTACCGTACGAGAGCTGGTCAATGACATATGCTGCTCTGTCATTGGAGAAACGTGGGTGTCGCGAGAACACTATGTTTATTGGCTGTGCACCAAAGAGTGAAGGGCTCAATGCAATGCATTTTGTCCCCTCTCTTGCTGCTGATTTGTTGAAATTGGAAAAGGGTATCCTGTTGTATTCTAGTCACTATGATGAAATGGTATTAGTAAAGGCGCCTCTTCTGTTCATCTCTGCTGACAATCCAGCCCACTCTGACATCTGCGGTATCATGCAGCAAACCACCTTGTACTTCTGCCGCAAATGCTACACTTTGAAGCAAAGCAAGAAGAAAAGACAGACACTTTTGGAAAGCAATGTCACTCCCGATGCGCTCAACAAGCCAGGTCCAAAAAGGTTCAAGTCACATTATGTTTTGGCAGCAACACAAGAAAACAGAAAGGATGTCCGCATGGAAAGTGAGATGCCCGGCTCCACATTGACAGCTGCTGATTACAGCTATAAAAATACTGGATCGAAAGGTCTCTTGCATCTTGAATCGTTTGATCCCGCTCTCGACACACCAGTGGAGGTATTGCATTGCTTGCCTCTAGGTGTTGTCAAATACTTGGTGACACATCTGGTGAAGGTTACTCTTGCTGGAAAAGGCAATCAAGACCGTTTAGCTCGCTTAACCAAAAGGTTACAAGACAACAGAAGCAACACCTCTTACAGCAGAAACTTCCGAGGTAACCTTCGACATGTTGGCTCTTTTGTGGGACGCGATTTCAAGCAGTTAATCCAGGTCTTGCCATTGATTATTGAAGAAGAATTTACTGACAATGAAGCTGATGCTAACGTTCTACTCTTGAACGAACCACTCAAAGGCTTGGCAAAGCTTTGCTCTCTGGTGTTTATTCGTGAGACAGCAACAAACCTTGAAGAATATGCAATGGTAGTTATAAAAGCAGTTGAAGAGCTTACTCAAGCTCTTTATAATTTCGATGTCATCACTAACAACGAGACACCATTTTCAACTCGGCCTAAGGTCCATTATCTTCATCATCTTCATGAAGATATCCTTCGCTTTGGATGTGCATTGTAATACGAGACAGAAAAAGGTGAAATGTACAACAAGTTTATCAGAGAGCAGTTGTTTCACACCAACAGACACTCTCCCTCAAAAGATGTTGCTGTTCGTTTTGGCAAGCAAGAAGTGTTACGACACATTATCGACGGTGGCTCTTGGGTGAACAAAGAAGGCAACAGAGTGAAGTATGGTCAAGACATCGAGAGTGTGATTAAGTCGAATAGAGACGAATTCATGCAGACCATTTTTGGTGTTCGTGGTTTATCTGACCCAGGCTACGATCCAGTTAAGGGCAAACTAGAGCCAAGATTTTCGGGTGTCTTTGAAGATGAGTACGAAAACCGTTTTGTTGGTGTTGTTAAAGAAGATGGTGTGAGTGTACGAAAGTACACGGTAGCTGCCAGAAGAAGTGAGAGCTTGTTAGAATGTCAAGCCACAGACGAAGTGTTTGAACTTGTCGCGTTACAACCATTGGGTATCTTGGATACACACTCTGCCTCTCCTACAATCAATTTATATGTCAATCTGTTTAAGTTTGGAACTATCACGCTTTTGAATAGCTGTAACATCTACTCTTACCATTAATAAAAAAAATTTCATTTGTAAAAGGACTTCTTCAAAAAAATGTGTCTGGGTAGAAAAGGACTTAGCAAAAAAAAAAAAACGAAAAAAATCAGAGGAATAAGAGGGCAACCAATCGTATTGCTCAGAACTTAAGCCTCTGAGCTTGTAAAAGTACTTCTCAATTTTTGAAGTAGCAAAAAGTAAAAAAATTCATAAAATAGTCTTTAAAAACGGTTTTCAGCCAATCATAGAGCTTACTGCAGTATTTTTACCAAATTTAATCGAATTTTTCACCGCGTGTGATGATTCAAGCATCGCTTAAAAAAAAGGAACTTGAAGCGCTTAAGAGGACAAATATGTCAGTCACCAACAATGAAAGACGCTATGATTTCTCAAAAAAGAAAGAAGATGACCTTCTAACTTATTGATAAACAATAGAATTCAACAAAGAAAGATATATATATAAAAAAAAAGAGCAAGTGGATGTAGTATTGTATGATACATTTTATTTTTCTCGTGTCTTTGTTTGATTAGTAGTTTTTCAAAGCATCTTCAAAGATAGAAGCAAGTTGTTCACGAGCAGGCTCGCGAGTAGGTGCAAGTTTTGTCACACGATGTTGAGGCAAAGCACCTTCAACAAGTGCTGGGATATGAGAGGAGTCATAACCAATAGCAGTCAAACCGTTAGGAACACCCAAGTCCTCTAAGAAGTGAGTCAACTTTTCAGCCAACACTTCACCAGCAGTTGAGTGTTTGATATGAGCAGGATCGGCACCGAAAGCAGCAGCGGCATCAATGTGACGATCAGGACAGGCAGCAGCAGTAAATCTAAAGACAGATGGGGCTGTTAAAGCAACAGAGACACCATGAGGCTAAAATAAAAATAAAAAAGTTAGATTGGATTGCATCCATTTTGAGCCAGATAACTTACAATAATAGCATGGTCTACATTATAACCAGGATGCTTGTAAGTCTTGTTAAGACCACTGATAGGATAACTCAAGCCGTGACAAAGGTGAACGCCTGCATTACCGAAACCAATACCAGCAAAAGTAGCAGCCAACAACATTTGACTTTGAGCTTCATGATCCTCAGGATCCTTGACAGCTCGAGGTAAATATTCTACGACCATCTTTAAAGCATGAAGGGACCAAACGTCACTAATAGGGTTAGAACCTTGATAAGCAGGTCTCTCAATAGGATCTCTGGGACGAGGAGAACGCTCATTGTAAGGCAAGGCAGTGTATGATTCAAGAGCATGACTAGGTAGATCGAAACTTTTTTTTTAGTCATTTTCATTATGTGAATAGTATAGCAACATACCACAAAACATCTAAACCACTTGAAGCATGTACTTGAGAAGGCATACTACGAGTGTTCATGGGATCAACAATACCAAGAAGAGGCTTGAGAGCACGGTGAGCAATACCTGTCTTGGTATGAAGAGGCTCATAATCAAAGATGGCAGTACCAGTTGTTTCTGAACCAGTACCAGCAGTTGTGGGAACTAATAGGCAATGCATTAGACTTTCTCTTTTGTTTGTTGATAAATTAGATAATCACATACCAGCAATCAAAGGATGCAACTTCTTCTTGATGGGTAAGCCTTTACCAATAGGAGCATTGACAAAGTCCAAAAAGTCTGCTTCAGGATGAGCACTGTAGAGACTAGCAGCTTTTGCTGTATCGATGACAGAGCCACCACCAACAGCGACAAATGCATCAGGATTATGAGTACGAGCAAAGTCGATGGCGGACTTGAAACTGGTATCGGTAGGCTCAACTCGGACAGTATCATAAAGAACATAATTGACCTTGTTTTTCTCTAATGATTCAACAACGGCCTTAAGGGGATGAAGCTTGGCGATCTATCCAAAGAAAGCGTGAGAAAAAAAAAGTTCAATTCAATTCGCGACAAGAGAATAACGTACTGTGCTATCTGTATAAACAGCCACCTTCTTTGCTTGCAAGTTGTTTAAATCCATACCAATCTCACTAATTGATAAACCAATTGCTTAAATACGCTATTTTCTTTAAATGACTCTATTTTTTCTTTCCCTTTTTCTCTCTCTCCCTCACACCAAGAAAGAGAGAGCCTCTTACTTTTTTTCTCTGTTTTACCTTGTAACACCAGGACCAAAACGAATGTTACTAGCAGCCATTTCGAATGCATAATCAGTTGTTTCTTTGGCACTAGCATAGTTACGTCCATACTTCAAGAGGCTAGAGAAAGCCCCAGCAGTAGGACCATGAGAATGAGCATGAGAGTGACAGGGACAACTATTGGCACCAGCCTGTAGCATTCCCAAAAGACGAGTGACGTTGGATCTTGATGCAGCGGCAGCCATTATTTTAACTGAATAAGATGCAGAAAAGAATGGAAATCACGGAAATGCAAAGAGAGAAAAAGAAAAAGAAAAGAAGAATAGAAAATAAAGGAAGAGAAAAGAGCACAAACCCATTTGATGAGAATGGTTCCTGCTTATTGAAGATATTTCTCCACGGTCACATGATTCATCTGTCATTGTGAACATTTGCTTACTCTAAAATAAAAATAAAAAAAAAGGGTTCTACTACAAGTGTGTTATTCTGGCGTGTCGTTTTTCTCGAGGTCGCACCCAAGCAGTACAAGACCCCTCCTCCACTTGGATTTTATCAAAACAAACCAGGAATAGTCTTCTTTTGCTTATTGCGTCCTTCTATTTCTGATCATGATGACATTTCAAGTGACTCTGACATCAAATGTAATGTCTTGAAGGTAAAAAAAAACAAGACTTAAATTAGCTGTCGGTTTTGATGCGTTTGCAACGATTTTCTTGGGAATGACAAGGAAGCAAATGACTCGACAAGAAATCTTACTGAAAAAAAGAGGTTAGTGCAAGGCTTTATATTTGTGTTGTCTTTGGCAAGCAAACTTGTTCACATAAAGCATTAGAAATGCATGGCAAAATCACATCATTGTTTTTACCATTAAGCAAGAGTGTAAAAGATAAGAAGGTCAATTTTGGCTGTAAGCATTCTGGAGACTATCACAATCATCAAAATAGCAAAAAGTTGTACGGGAACACAAAGAGGGATTTTGTGAGATCTCCCAACAATTTTTTTTTAATTCTTGATAATATCTCAAGACTTGGAGAAACCTGATGGTAACAAATCAGGGTTCTCTTCGTCCGCAAAGGCCAAATCCAAGCCGAAAGGGCTTGGAGTCAGTACCAAGGGTAAGTTCTTGGGAAATACTTCCTCTAAAGCCACTTCAGAGGGGCTTTTAAAGCATGCAGTCGAACAGACTATTGCTTGGTTCTTTTTGGACCTCGGTCACAGATGCTCTTAGTCCTGTGGCCTTAGGCCATCCAGCTTGCTTGCTATCTCTCTTGCGCGCTCTTATCCTGTTTCTTTTGGCTTAATACCATAAAATAAGCATGGTTTTAGCACCTTAGTTAAGTAGCCAATTAATCTAATATATTTGCCTAAAGCAAGCTTGTATACCGTACCCATAATACATATACAGTTACGTTGTAGATGCTCAGTCGTCCCTACCAACGCTTCTGGTTTTACGTATAACTGTCAGTATGCGGCCATTCCACCCTCACCCATATCTTGTATCCTTTGAATGATGTTGGAAATCATTTAAACATAGTTTCCCTTAACATCAAAGGAATATCCTCTTCACATTAGCATCCTAGATTATCCAAGTCAAGATGTTTGATGAAGATGTATTGGCTCTCACTCGTACTGCTTGCTGAGAGTCGGCTTAATCCGGTCCAATGATAACAGTCTATTGGCCAGTATCCTGGTTAAAATCGCCGTCAGTTCTTTGATTTAATCAAGCTGGCCATCTTCTGTCATTCGGATGTGAACGGGCTTTTTTTTTTATAAGTGACTTTAATTGCTTAGAGCAGGCTGAAAATTGCTCACTTATTCCTCCTTCCCACGATGCTAGTCGAAATCAGCTACGAAGTCTGAATGACTCAACAGGGAGTTTCGATGCATAGAATACATTGCAATCGTTTAATATAATCGATTTTGCTTGCCGTATATCCCCTCTCCCTTACTTTCACTAGAATTGACTGTCTCTAGTTGTCCACCCTATGACGCAGCATTGTAGGCAATTGGAAGAGCCATTAAGTTTCCTAGCAACAACCATCTCCTCATGTTTATATGTCTTAATTGCCAGGTGAGCGTTGGTCAAAGACGTCCCTGAAGAACAGTTTGATTAGATCAACGCCTCAAAAACCACAAAAGGCTAAAAACAATAAAGGAGGGGAGCCCCATTATTAAATCTCAAGCTTTTATTTAAATTTGTCTATTTTCAATTGCTAAGGCTCATCGATTATGGTATATGCAATGTTCAAAATATCAGAGCTTTTTTTACTGACATTTTCTTACACGCTTACATAGCAATTGCAAATGACCAAACAATCTATTAACATAGCTAAGATATCAGAGATCACTAGACATTAATTGAAACCATCTTGGTGCTCCAAATGTTCAAAGATATCATGCTAATCGCTTTGACTTTCAAAAAAAAGAAAGGTCTCAATAACTTCCGAACAAAGTGTGCTGCTCCTCTCTTTGAAGCTACGTATCTATTAACTTATTATCAATAGGAAATTTTTGACAACAATAGGAAAAGTAAGCTGTTGTCAATGTGTCGTCCTTGGAAACAAATACATGAAAATACTATTTTTTCAATACTAAATATCTAATATAATGACCTGCTTATTCCTTGCAACATTGAGTCGCAAGGTACGAACGATAGATTAATGTGGCTTCCTGAGCACCTTCTTTTTGTAGAATATAAGTTGATATTCTAAGACCCAGAGAAAGTTTTAATCGCGCTTAACACATTTCTTTTTCTACTTCATGAAAGGCCTATTATATTACTTCATTTAATTAGACAGTTGACAACATTGATTTGAGTACAAAAAAACAACAACATATGACCATTGATTGTTGCACTAAACATAATTTGAAAGAATAAACAAACTTTAATAATTACACTTTATACAATTTAGCATATATATATAGAAAAGAAAGGAACGTTATTATATTATGGAAAAGGACTTTCACATAACGGCGGTAGGGATAACCATGTTGTTTTCGTGAACGGTATTGGAAGGAGAATTGTTGTTCTTGCCCTTGTGAAGATTATTGGTATTTGAGCTGCTACGCTTATTCCGTAAAGAGTTTTCACGAGAAGGTGTAGTGCAATCGCGAGGGTGCACAAACATACACTTGTCTCCAAAAAAGCATGCATCTCCAGCACTATTCAAAAAGAGAAGAAATTAGTTAACCAAGGAAAAAGAAAATCCAAGATCAAAAGCTTACCGGCATTCTTTGAAAGGGTGAAAGAATTTACAGTTGTTGTTCGTGCAGTGGGGCCAATGGCTGCATCTTGCTTTCGACTTGGGGACATAATGTTGCTTTTGTTGCTCAATCAATTGTTCTCGTGTCAAAAACTTCTTGGCTGATTTTTTAGTTGGTTGCATGATCTTGGGAACAAATTCAGGGGCAGTGGCGTGAAGGGAGCTAGACAAGGGAATAACGGAAGCGCTCTCAGAAGCAGTAGCATGGTTTGAGTCATCGAAGACAAGGGTAGCAAGGGATTCGGACTTTTCAGTACAGGTATCATTGACCTCACGGTCATCGTTGGATTCTTCTAGTGTAGGGGAGGCACTTTCTTCTTTGGGTTTCAATGTTTGATCCTTGACCTGTTCCTCGATCATGACAGGAGATT
Organism: Blakeslea trispora; assembly: GCA_025331445.1. Classification (NCBI taxonomy): domain Eukaryota; kingdom Fungi; phylum Mucoromycota; class Mucoromycetes; order Mucorales; family Choanephoraceae; genus Blakeslea; species Blakeslea trispora. Next base: position 142,029 of record JAIWNE010000019.1, on the reverse strand, counting down.
CTTCAACTTGGACAACATCTTCAGTAGCAACAATCTGCTCCTCAGCAACAACAGGAATTTCATCAATCTTAGCAGCAGTAGAGGTTTTTTCATCTTCAGCAGTAACAGGAGCAACCACAACTTGTTCTTCAACAACAGCACTAGAAACATTCACTTTGTCCTCTTGAGCGGGAGCCATAGCGGAATCAGATGCTTCATCCTTCTTGGTCTCAGCATCAACGTTATCATCGAGTTGCTGTTGACTTGTCTCTATAGATTGATCTTCTACCTTTACTGTGTTGCTTGATTCGACTATCTTTTCGACTTCTTTTTCATCTTCTGCCTTCATTATTATTTCTGTATCCAAGGCAACATCGGGCTGAGCATCTAACTTGTCAGCAACAATTTCTTCCTTCTTTTCAACTAAAACATCTATAGATTAAAGAAAGAAAGAGAGGAGAGAAAAGTAAGAATGGAGGCGCGTTTAGATATTGATTTGTCCTTACCTTCTTCAGCAGTGTGTGACTGTTTCTGTTGCTCGGCTACTGCCTTTTCTTCTTTCTTAATTGATCGTGATTTGATCTTTGAGTGATCTAAAGGACAACACAATGATTGTTATTTATCATGATTTATAGCCAACGAAAAAGAAAAACTCCTTACCTTCTTTCTTGGTGTAAGTAGTTGTTTTCCAAGTCAACAAAGTGCATGCTGTGATCAAAATAACCACACCAGCACCAACAAGTGCTGCTTTTTTAGTTCGTAGCTGGTTGGTAAGGATAGACATTGGTTCGCAATAAAAAGCAAAATAGATATCTTAAAGGATAAACGTTGTTTAGAAACAAAAGGAAAGAAGAGAATGGTTTTTAGGAAAAATTAAAAAGGAAGTAATTTTTTTGGGTACCCGCTCCTATTTGATAGATGACGTCTACCCAAGTGTGCATTGGGGGCTTAGATAAAAAGAGAAACTGTCACAGACAACTTCAATATAGCTTTGTTCTTTTTCAGACTCGAGCATAAAGCTACCATTGCTGATCATCTTGCTTGTCGTTACAGACTCACAAGACTGATTGTCTATGAACACACAAAACGCGAGCCTGAGCTTGATAACAATAAGGGACGTTTGAAGTATTTCATTTGAGCAACAGTTTCCTCTCAGACGACACAAGTAGCTTTTCTGCAACTCAAACTTTTTCACTGAGCAAGTTTTGCACAAACAATGAAGCCAGCACCTTGCTGATACATGCACATGTCTGAGAACTTCCTGTTACTTCTTCCCTCTTCAGTGTGCTTATGATTTGTTCGCGAGTAATAAAATGATGACGCATGATAGCAGACAAAATGCGTAAATTGCAACCTTGTATTATACGTCCGTCAAGAGCAAAACAAATGTTCGATTTGTCATAGCATTCACAAGCCTGCCTCTTTAAAATTTTCATGATTGAAGGAAACCAAGAAATAGAATGAATGTGCTGCCAATACTTCTAAAAAGCTTCTTTTTTAATTTTATTTTAAAGAGTATACACACTCTTTTTTTTTTTTAGAAATTTTGCATAAATTTGAGCCTAATGAGTTGATTTGTTTGATTAGATGTTAGGAGAAAGAGAAAAAAAAAAAAGGGGGGAGAGAGTGAAGGATTAATCGAGCTTATTGTGGTTTATGTTTAGAGATCTGATGTGATTTGCATAAGTATAATGACAGCTAAAGTTATCTCTAAGCAAGAAAAAGAATCATATTCACCAGTTTCGCAGATCATCTAAACCATGTTGACTGAGAAAGCCTATTGCTTCAATTGAGCATTTTTGCATCTGCTTATCATTCTCCCTTGCTTTTTCCCTCTTTTTTTTTGTGCTGTTTGAATAGACAGTCAGCAAAGCTCGCAGTGCCTTATAACAATTGCATTGAGTGAAGGTCAAGTTGTCTATGCAAATCAATTACAAGTACGTCATTCTATCAAAAACAATTATCCGACTTTTGCCCCTTTCCTGTCTCTCTCACACTTTTTATTTATTTGTTCACTATGAGAACAAGGATCGACCTTTCAAAATCTAAAGAAGTCGACGACTTGCTCATCACTGAACTAGCCGATCGCATCAAACAGAGCAAGAGAGCCCTTGTTATTACAGGTGCCGGCATATCATGTAGTTCTGGTATTCCTGTAACGTTTTAAAACAAGCTATAGAAAAAGGCTTCATCTGATGACATTCTAATCGATTCTCTATTCCACACGTAAAAGGACTTTCGATCAGCTAACGGCCTATACGATTTAGTAAAGAGGAAATATCCAGGAGCTGTCTTGAAAGGACAAGACTTGTTTGATGCTCACCTATTTAAAGACCAAAGACAGACCCGATGCTTTTATACCCTAATGGCAGAACTCAAATCAGTCATGTCAGCTGCTACACCCACACTCACACATACATTTATACGAGCTCTTCAGCAAAGGGGCCAATTGATGCGCTGCTATACTCAGAACATTGATTGTCTTGAGGATTCTGTTGAGCTTTCGGTAGTTAGGTTACATGGCGCGATGGATCGAGTGAAATGCACTTTATGTACAGCATCCTACGAATTCACAAGTGATCATGAAGCATTGTTCCGTACTGGATTACCACCTGTCTGTCCACAATGCGAGCTGTTTGGTCATGAACGACATAAGTTAGGGAAGCGATCGTTGTCTGTGGGGACACTGAGACCTAACATTGTACTTTACAATGAGGCTCATCCGGAAGGCGAAACGATCGGTCAACTACAGTGCCATGATCTCCGACGAAAGCCTGATCTGATGATCGTCATGGGCACCTCACTCAAAATACCTGGCTTGAAGCGATTCATCAAACAAGCAGCCAAACGTATCCATCTCTCATCTAAAAATGGGAAAGTCGTGTTTATCAACAAAACAGCGTCTTCCAAAGAATGGGACGAGGTGTTTGATTATGAGGTTTTAGGTGATACAGATGATTGGGTCAAGCTAACACAGACAAAACTCGGCCTTAAACTTCAAAATGAGCCTGGTATAGTCATCAAAAGGAAACAGAAACCATTGCGTATGTCGAAAAGACTTTTGAAGAAACATAAAAAGAAATCAAAGTAAAAGTCAAAAAGCGTTTGTTTCATCCTAATAAAGAAGACAAAAAAAAAGCAAAAGAGAGAGCGAGAGCACCCAAACAATGAGTTTTATTTAGGCTTGTGTGAAGTTGGAATTGAGCTATGAAAGGTTACTTGGAATTGTTGAAAGCACAAATTAAACGACTCATGAAAACATAGCCTAATAAAAAGAAAAGCACAATTAACTTTTTACAAGGCCAATCATAATACATGTCAAGAGCATGTATTCCTGAAGCCTCTTACTTTATTGCTTTCAATGCATGAATTTTGACTATTAATGCTTTCCAATGAGCAATAGTTTTGTTTAATGGAAGCATAGGAATGAATAGACTTTAATTTGAAAGGATGAAGAGTAATGCTCTCGCTGTAACTTCCAGCATATAGTAAACTTGTTCTAAATGATCCTTGAGGATAAGTCGAATATTTCTACTGGGTCTTTAGAATCTATTTAAGCTTGAGGCACATGTTTTGATTAATGAAGTTTAGCGAATAGTATGCAAAAGACAAACAATTGACATAAAACAGTTGTTTGGACAGCCAAAGCAAAGTCGAGAAGAAAGACCATTTAATGATAAAAAAAAATAAGCAACAAACTAGCTTTAGCTATCAAATGAGTGTTAGAATGTACATGATGCTAGCCAAACTGAGATATTCTATCAATCATAGCAAGCCAGAAGAAGAAAAAAGATATAACCAATGTTTGCAAAGTGTAATCAAGTCCAAGTAATCAATCTGTTTAATGCTCGATTTGAATCGAGATGAAATAATGCTTGTTTATTGCACCTGTACAGAAAAATTGTCAATTTTTAAGCCTGAAATTCAATTCTGTTGTCTTTGTGCAACCTTATCGTTCAATGCATTGCCAACAACAACAAACGTCTCTTACAATGGTGCTGTCAGTACATCTGCTAGAATAATATGATGCATGGATATAAGGGGTAGACAAAAAACCCCTTTCCCTCCTTTTCTTTCTCCTAATTTATGTAAAGCATGAGTAGATATTCATTAGTTTCTGTTGTTTACTATAAATCATCACCAAATTGCATTTGGTGCAGTGCAATGTCTTGATCCCATTGAATGCTGCTTTAAAAGAGAACAAGACAATTGTTTTCTCTTGTCAATTTCAGAAAAGAGGGAAGTCAACTGGTTATATGCGCCTGTGTAAGAATAAAAAAAAGAGTATCAATGCGAAAAAGTAATTAAAAATGTCGGGGTTTTCTGTCAGAGATGACGTTTAACAAACGCGTTTCTCTCTCGCATTACTCTTTCTCCTCTTTTCCCTTTTTTTTTCTGTGTCTCTCTCTCTCTCTTTATCCTCAAACAAACTTTTCTTTCTCATTTACACTCTCTTTTATCCATTTTATTTTTGTGTACGTGTGTGTGTGTGTGTGTACATAGAATAGCATTATGCCATTATGAGCAGTGAATCAGATATATCCAACTCCTCTACACCTATTAAGCAGCGTATTACAACAAAGTCTCAAAGAGCTAGTCTTATTCGTATCGTCAAAGCACAAATTACGCTTCTTACTTCCAATCTCAACAATGATAATTTTGCAAAAAAGTCAGCAGATATAAGCACTGTAAGTCTTTTCTTCTAATCGATTAAGGATTTTTTTTAAGTCAACATGATAGTTAATTGAAACACATGGAGAAGATATACGGGAACATTTGATTCGATACATTCTTTCAGACATATACAAGCAACGCCTAATTCAAGACGTTCATTCACCCCATCTTCGATTACTTAAACAACATACCAACTTTTCAAAAGCAGCTGAAAGTACACTGAACTTACAGGCAATGACTAGCTTTGGTCTTGCTCTCGAACAATGCTGCAAATCGGACATAAGCGCTCAAATTGAACTTTCAGATTTGTTTGATAAGCTCGAGTTTGATTCACTTGATAGAGTGATCTTTTCAACTGCTCTATTCTCGCAATCAAGACCAAACATAGCTGAACAAGGTATGAGTACCCTTGATTTCTTTCTCTGTGACTCATCCTATGATTTTAGCCAAGACTATATATACAATGCATATTCAAAACGCAACTTCAATTCTTTCAGCTACAGTCGAGAAATTACCAGAGAGTGTGCTACAGTACTTTTTGAATGCGATAGCACATGCACTTAGTGAAGATAGTTATCAGTTCAACCTTGAACAACTTCAGATCATGACGGTACTTGCTGCTAAGAGTTGTACGAACCAATCTATTGTAGAGCAAGTACAATCCTTAATTGCCTTAAAGGCAAATCCTGAAAAGCTGACCAACGATCAACAATTCAAGCAAAGTGTCATTGAAATGTACAGCAACAATCCTTCTTCAGTAACTCGAATCTTGGATCTAGTGAAAGAATTGAATGTAAGTTTTATTTCTTTCTTTTCATATTGTATATGTATACACATTATATAACTCGCCCAACTGAACATTTGATCCATGTGATCAGGCTCTTCCTTCTATTTTAGAAAGCCTTCCTGTATTTCTGGCTTTAGATCTTGCCTGTTTAGCAAATAGCCAAAAGCAACTTCATCTAGAATCATGGCTTAGAGAGCAATTATCGAATCAACAACAACCACAACGAGATGCTTATGCTAGTCAATGTTTGGAATTTTTAAACCAAAAGATTTTCACTGAACTTCAACGTCAAACTGGGCCAAACGATGCTTTATCTGTACCAATTTCACCAGAAACTATGATCATATTGTTGAAAGTGTTAGCAGAAAAGTAAGTTTGATTAATAGGAAGGAAAGTGAACAGAGAGTTAAAAAAATTGACGCATTGTCCCATTTTTTTGTGCGTCTAGCCATCTTTCTCCTCATTTCACCAATGTCATCAAAGAGATCCACAATAGATGCTTACAAACATTCCCAAAAATAATTGACATGAAGGCACAGGCAATGTCAGCTACAGCTGGCGCAGAAGTCTCTTTCAAGCCTGAGATTGAAGAAGAAGCAAACATGTATTATGAACGCATATATAGTGGAGAAATGTCGATGGATGCAATGATTGAACTTTTAAAGCGCCTAAGTGCTTCAAAAGATGCAAGGGATCAAGACATTTACGCCTGCATGATTCACAACTTGTTTGATGAGTACTCGTTTTTCCCAAAATATCCTGAAAAGGAACTCTCTATTACCAGTAAGCTCTTTGGTTTGCTTATACAGCACCAAATTATATCATATGCTCCTCTCGGCATTGCCTTAAGATATGTCTTGGATGCCTTGCGTAATCCGGTAGGATCCAAGATGTTTAATTTTGGTGTTCAAGCCCTTGAACAATTCCAATCTCGATTAGCTGACTGGCCTCAGTACTGCTCTCATTTGCTTCAGATACCTCATTTTGTTCATTCTCAACCCAAATTGGTTGCTTTGATCCAACAAATCTTGGCCGGACAACAACTGAATCATAATGAAGATTTGACAGATCAACAGGGCGATAGTAACGGTCATACAACCAATACGAACCCACCTATTCCTTTCACGTGTGTGCATGTTCCCTCTCTCAAACAAACGGACGAAATTGCTTACTCAGAGCCCCCAAGCTCAGTCAAGGACAAAGTATTATTCACTGTCAACAATGTAGCACTTAATAACCTGGAAACTAAAGTGAACGACTTAAAGGAGGCCCTACAGCCTACATCTTTTAAATGGTTCAGCAACTATCTTGTGGTGAAGCGTATTTCTTCTGAACTTAATAATCACGAGTTGTATGTGCTTATGCTTGACTTGTTTGATTCGAAGCTGCTTCATCTTCATGTCCTAAACGAGACATTTGCCAATATACTTGTATTGCTCAATTCAGATAAGGCTGTAGCAAATTCTTCGGAACGTGCATTACTCAAGAACCTTGGTTCATGGCTTGGTAGAATTACTCTAGCAAAGAATAAGCCTATTCTTCACAAATATATTGCTCTTAAGGTATGTCATTCTTCTCTTTTTCTTTCTTTTTCTTAAAGATTTCACTGACTATATGATTCATGACAGGAATTACTATTGGAAGGATATGATACGCAACGATTGATTGTCACTATACCATTTGTTTGCAAAGTACTTGAACAATGTGCTGAAAGCAAAGTATTCAAACCCCCAAATCCTTGGACTCTATCAATACTGAAACTTTTGGTTGAACTTTATGATCATGCAGAATTAAAGCTCAATTTGAAGTTCGAAATTGAGGTACTTTGTAAGGGTCTCTCAATTGAGCTCAAGAGTATCACTCCTACCAACATGCTACAGTCGAGACAGCAACCAGCTGTGGCGCTGCAGAAAAATGCCTTTGCCAGTCAACCGAATGAACGTTCTGGAGAAACAGAGAGCTCAATGGAAGCTCTACCTGTTCCTAACCTGGCACCTTACCTTGTGTTTGATCCACAAATTGTACTGTATACTACACAACCTGGGGCTAAACGACTTGCTTTGCAAGCGTTTAATGAATCCATGAGAGAATTTATTGGTCCTGTTGTCGAGCGTGCAGTTGCCATTGCCGTTGTGTCTACTCGCAATCTAGTTAGCAAAGATTTTGTGACTGAAATGGATGAGAACAAAATGCGAAAGGCCGCTCATTTGATGGTACAGAATTTGGCTGCAAGTTTGGCCATGGTAACCAGCAAAGAGCCGCTTCGTTTGAGTATGGTAGCCAACTTGAGAGCCATTTTTGTAGCTCATGGCTTGAATGATTCCATGGCCGAACAAGCAATTATCCTGACTATCGCTGATAATTTGGATACAATGTGTACCTTGATCGAGAAAGCTGCCATGGAAAAAGCAACAGCTGAGATTGATGAGGCACTTACTACTTCCTTTGTCACTCGCAAGAAGCATCGCGAGCAACGTCCTAACCAACCTTTCATTGATATCGAGACATACCAGTTTTCTAGGTTTCCAAATTCCTTGCCTCAACCTTTACGTCCCAAGCCAAGCGGTCTACAGCCTGCTCAACTCAGTGTCTATGAAGATTTTGCACGTATTTCGCGTGTAGCACCAAACAATACTACAGTGGCTACTCAGCCGACGCAACCTGCTATTGCTTCCATCAATAACGCCGCCAACGCAAGCTTTCCAAACGGACCTTTGTCTGTTGACAGGGCAAACGCAAGAATGGATTATCCTAGTTATGGATCACCTGCTGCTGCATTTGAGTCTTTACCTATCTCAGTGCAACCACCACTCTCAAATGCACATATCATTATGGAACACTTTGCTCAATCGATTGCTGAACTTGAAAAGCTCATCAGTCAAACGAACATCAACTCGATTACCGCTTTACCTCAGCAAAGTGAAATACGTAACCTTGTTCGACAAATCTCTGTACTTGCTTTGTCAAGTTACGATAAAGCGGAAGTTGCCAGAATGTTTGCTCAGAGAGTGGTCCAGTTGCTTTACAGAAGTGAAAGACAATTGGCCATAGAGCTTTATGTTGCCCTCTTGGAGCACCTGTGCGAAGTATCCCCTAATGTTGGTACATTAGTCACTTCCTGGCTGAATCATGCAGACGATGAGCGTAAATACAATGTGCCTGTCACAGTAGCACTTATCAAGGCAGGACTGATTCATTTACCAGAACAAGATCGAGAATTGTCTGTTCTTATTGATAGTGGAAGGATCAGCGTGATAGAGTTCACCGTCAGTTTGATTCGTGCCTGTCTCTTGAGCGATTATCCTTTGGCTACCCGACAAGAATTCGTCTCTTCTCTACAAGCATTAAACCGCTTAAAGACATCCTATCCATCCGTAGCATCCCTGTTTGATGATTTGACTAATATACCAATATCCCAACAACAATTGCAACGACCTCCGAAGGATGCAGTTGGCAACTCCAAAGAATCAAACATGCGAGACCAACTACAGTTCTATTTTGCTGAGTGGGTTCACATCCATCAACACCCAGCCACAACTGAAAAGACGATCCTTGCGTTTGCTACTCAACTATTACAACAATCTGTTTTCAAGTCAGAAGATGGATCCTTTTTGTTCTTCCGTGTGGCTATTGAGGTATCGATTGAGCATGCTCTCAAGCTCAAGATGCTCCCAGCTCAGTCGGCACCCAATGTAGTTTATCAACCAATAGATGCTCTCTCAAAGCTCATTGTTACCCTAGTTCAAATTGAGGGCCAACCGACCCATCTCAAACGAGCCTTATCGGTCACAGTCCTACATATTGCTCAGCATCATGAAATGCGTGGTTCCTTATTTGACCAAAGACCATTCTTGAGATTGTTGACAAGCATCTTGAATGATCTTCATCTGATGGAACAGCAATTACAAAAGCAGTATATATCATTGTTGAGTTGTTTCAGTGACACTCTCTATACATTGCAGCCCAGTTATTTCCCGGGCTTTGTATTTGCTTGGCTACAGCTTGTTTCACACCGTTTCTTTATGCCTCAGTTGCTTATGGCAGAGAATCAAAAGGTAATGGTTATTACACTTACCAAGATAAATCTCACTCTTTTCTTTTATTAGGAATGGGCCATGTTTCAAAGATTAGTTGTCTGTCTCTTCAAGTTTCTTTCGCCTTATCTTTCAAGAACAGAGCTTCGAGACACAACACATATGCTTTACAGAGGTGCCCTTCGCATGTTACTCATCCTTTTACACGATTTTCCCGAATTCCTTTGTGATTATCATTATAGCTTCTGCGATACCATTCCAGCGACATGCATACAGATGCGTAATCTTGTGTTGAGTGCATTTCCTCGTAACATGCGTCTTCCTGATCCTTTCACACCCAATCTCAAGGTTGACCTATTACCTGAAATCCACCAACCTCCCCGTATTTTGTCCAATTATTCAAGTAAACTTGAAGAAGCAGGCCTCAAACATGAATTGGATGATTGCATTGAGAAGTCAGACGCTCGTGCATTGAAGGAGATATTGAGTCAGCAGGTTCGCAAGAACAGCATGAATGCATCAGTGATCAATGCTATTGTACTTCATCTTGGTATACTGACTGTAGCTAAAGGTACGCCTGTCCATCAAGGACCTGCCATTGATGTATATCAGCATTTGTTATCAGAATTGGATTCTGAAGGTAAGAAAGAAAGGGAAAGCCCATATTGCCATGTTCTCCAACATTTTACTTACAAATTGTATAGGTCGTTACATCTTCCTGAGTGCTCTTGCCAATCAATTGCGTTATCCCAATAGTCATACGCATTACTTTAGCTGCGTTTTGCTCTATCTGTTTGTACAAAGCAAAAAGGAAACTGTAAAAGAACAGATTACTCGAGTGTTGTTGGAACGATTGATTGTGAATCGACCTCATCCTTGGGGCCTATTGATTACATTTATAGAATTGATAAAGAACCCTCGGTATAGCTTTTGGAGTCACTCATTTACTCGATGCGCAACAGACATTGAAAGGTTATTTGAAAGTGTCTCAAGGTAAAAAAAAAAAAAAAGTGAATTATACACACACATATAGCTTCTTGAGAGACTAAGGTTTCCTTTCGTAGATCAATTAATCAAAATTAAGGAAAGAAAGACTGTACAACATATTCACTATTGCATATAAACATTCATACGCATGCGCATGGTCGTATGTATTTGTAGTAAGAACATCAAGTAGAGAACATCCCCCCCCCTCTCTCGCTATAAAAAAAATACATCAAGCTTCTTTGATTATACCTTTTTTTCTTTTTGCACATTATAAATAAAATACAATTGAATGAAAAGAATTGTGAAGAGGTCTTTGAACAATACGATTGGCTCTCATTACTTACAAAACCTGCTTGTGGGTAAGGTAAACACTCCGTCCACTCCAATGTCCACTCCCTTCAGACACCCCACTCATTTTTTTTCTTTTGTCCACTCCCTCCAGACACCCCACTTTCTTTTTCTTGTTGACATTTCTTGTCAGGATAGTAATTATTTTTCTCTCCCCCCATCTTTTTTAAATGTCAAATACGCCTTAGTAAATCTGAAAGATATCTTTATAATTTTATTCTAAGTAAATATAAGTGGGCGCTTCTAATTTTTTTGGTTGCTTAGGGAACTGGCGCCACTTGTTCCAGTATGTTTCGTATTCTTTAAGTTTTCCCTCAATTCTGAGGTAGTAATTGTATACTGGTGGGAGATTTGATTGGTTAATACCAAGCCTGATTGCATACCAATGGACATTATGACCGTTTTGGATATGAATGGCAACAGGCTTGGATTTTGATTTGGGAACATTTAATGGCAGGTAGGTGATAGCAGGATTAATTCCTGGATGCTCTTGTTCAGCAGAAGGGTAAATACAAACAGGAATAGAATAGGTGTCTGCAACCAGTTGAGCACAGTCAGGCCCGTAGAACCACTCAGGCATTTCTTTCTTATCTAGCCCTGTTGCAACAACTGTCCGAAGTCTTTCAACATCAAAGTTTGGAAAGTACTTCCTGTAACTGTCTTTGATGTTTTCCAAAGTCTTCAACATTTTGGATCTGACTTCCAGATACTGGTCCCCATCCACGTATTTAGAGCCGCTTCTGTCCACCAAGAAGGCAACTGCTCTAAAACCACAGTTACCATCCCCTAAGGGATTGAGGTAATCAGTAACTTCGGATTCCTTGATTGATGGACTGAGGATGCTAGTGATTGAAGGCGGAAGATTGCCTCGCGAGCGCTTGGTTTGAGGTAAAGGGCTTTCGTAAACGAAATCATCTTTACCATAGCTTGCCTCTGAGGCTTTTCTTTTCTTGCCCTTGGCTTCTATTTTTGAAGCGCAATTATTATTTAGTTTTAGAATAGAAATGATTATATTTGAGCATTACCTTCATCTTTCTTCGCCTGTTGTTTTTTTTCTCGTTTAGCGACTTCTTTCAATTCTTCTTTTTCTTTTTCCAAAGAGAACTCATAGTGAGTTTTTCTTCTTTTCGTATTCTTTGGTCGTCCTCTAACACTGACTTTTCTTCGAGGAGGAAGCACCTTCTCGATTCTTCTTTCTTCAATGCTTCTCATGCACTTTTCAACACTTTCTTCTAATCTTCTTTGATCTTGGATAGATTCCAAAGAACTGTGAAGATCAATGAGCTCGTTAGCCAAGTTCATGATGATGGCCTTTCTTGAAGCACCGACCACGAATCCCTTCTTCGGTTCATCACTACGAGTGACTCTGTCACTGTCATTGGTAGCATCAATAACTGCACAGTCGTCATCGTCATTCTCTTCATCTGTTAGCCACATTTCTTCATCTTCATCAACAATTGCTTCTAATAAAAAAGTGTTATCTTGTATTGTTATTATGCGTCAGTCTTCATTTACCTTTCGTCTTCAAACAAATCTCATCTTCTAATTCTTCCAAGTCATCTTGTGTATGCATTTTGGAAGCAAAATAATCTAAAAGATATTAGATACATATTTATACATTTGTAGATATAAACTTACCTTCTTCACCTTCATCAAAGTTGAATCGCCATCTACGCGGAAACATACTTAAAGGAACTTGGTTTTTTTTCCAAGCTCAAAATGTGCTTGCAAGGAAGGTTATATTGCAACCTAACCGAGCACAAGCAAGCTTTATAGCTGATTGGGGTCTCAGCTGAACGAATTTTAACGAGTTCGTTAAAAACTTTCCCAATAGCAAAGGAATGAACCTTTTGGACCAAAGGGAGCAACATCTTAAACAGGTCTTCTTCCTGACAGTAATATCCTCTGTACGAGAACATTTCTCGGCCTTTCTTGCTTTCAGCTTCTCTTGCCTAAATGTAATGAATTAGTTTAAAGAAAGCATTGCCAGCAGATTAAAAATAGGTACCCTTTGTCTGTACCATTGATCAATTTTTTCAGTGACCATCACAATAGTACCAGATGAAGACTTAATAAATCTCTTTAAAGAAGAGTGGCTGCCTTCTACTCTGTTTGAAGAGCGGTTTCCAAAATGAGGAAGTTTGTAAGTATGGAAGGCTGTCCATTTTTCAGCTTCTTCCATTTTGCTATTTAAATCAAAGTTAGTGACTTTAACTTGATAGAAAGTAGATTTACCTTTCAATGAAATCAATTGCTTTTTTCTTGCCGTCTTCACTCACATAAACCAATGGAGCTTGGCTGCCGTCATCAAGCTGCTTCAGGTTTTTTTTTAAATGTTCAAAACCTCGTTTAGACATCATTCAGCTTATTTACTGATCGCTTACCTTTTCTCCCTCAGAAAAAATATCTGGCTGATTGACAAAAAGTTCCTTCAGCGAGCGAACTGCAACTACCATTTCTTCACGAGTAATCGCTTTCAATGCAACTTCTTGATATCGCATCTGGATCTCTTGTCGAATGCGATCTCTTCGGTCTTTGTCTTTTTCAACAACACACTCCATTAGCTTCGCCTCAAGTCTTTTTTGCATATGCATATGCACATAACATAAAATGTTATGTGTTTGAGGAAAGACACTGGAAATGGCATTTTTCAATGCTTGCTCATTGTCGGTGGTAATCGTCTGAGGTCCTTGGTTCTCTTCAGGCCAAGTGATTTTTTTGAGGCAGTCAAGCACCCATTTGTACTGGGTGTTGTCCTCTTCGCTGATAAATGCACCAGCAACCTCAAAAGTTACGAGGGTATTAGGCTTAATGCCTTCGACACTACTAGTGCCAACAATGTTGACAAATGTCAACTTGTGAGCATTGATCTTGTAAGTAGCATCAATGACCAAGTTTTCAGGCATATTCTTAGCACGCTCAATGTTTGACTTAAGTGCAAAGAAAACACCACTGATTCTTTTGTCATTGTCAACGTTGTAGAATACTTCGTATCCTTTGTTCTGTAGGCCGATGACATATTCATACATCATCTTACTACGCTGGGTGTTGAAGTAGCGATACTGAAGATTTTCTAAATCTTTTTTAGTGACGTTGAACACTTTATCAGAAATCAAGTTTTGATAAACGCTGCTAGCATTCATTCCAGTCTTGAAGTAGCCATAAATCTTCTCTTCAAGTTCAGCAGACATTTTTCTGTTGATGCTGTAGTTGGTTGGGTCTTCTGAGATACTGTGATTGTGCTGACCTTGAGAGTTGCTGACAATCCATTTCTGAATCATTGCATCAAAACGAAAGTTGATGAAAACACCGCAAAGCATTTTCTGGCTTTTGGTATCTTTAAAGGGATCATTTCTGTCGGATCTGATGCGCTTCTTGCCACCATGCTTACATATGTAGTTGATGGCTGTTGGCTTGGATGTCTTGATACTCATGACAACGTTGAATTCCTTTCCGAATCGACGAATATCATCGTAGATTTCGCTTTTGTTGCTGTATTTCTTGCTTACAATCGTGTTGAAGAAAGTTGAATGAGTTTGAATATCTTGGGTCATTTTGTTAGTAGAGGGAAGAAAAAGTTTTTTTTACAGTTGGTGTCAAAATATGTCTATTTTCTGATGAGTTAATGTTTAGAGTTGACATGACCATTGAGAGCCAACAAAGAGAAATAAAAAAGATACAATATACATCCCCTTTTCTATTTATTTTTTGATTCAATCAGAATAATCTCTCGGTACAAGAATAAATAGATAAAATGCACAGTTATAAGAGCATATGTTAATCTTTTCAAGTTTCTATAAAGCTTTCTCCTGGATTACTATGCTTTTTCCTTTTCAAGAAGTGAACTCAAAACTACCAGATTGGACTTCAAAAGTAAACAATGGGGGGTCAATACTATCAGGATTAAACAGAGAATTACTAAAAAAAGATGGAGTGTCTCTAGGGAGTGGACAAAACAAAAGTGGGGTGTCTGGAGGGAGTGGACAAAAGAAAAAAAATGAGTGGGGTGTCTGAAGGGAGTGGACATTGGAGTGGACGGAGTGTTTACCAAAACTTATTGATACAAAAGGTTCTGGCTACGCCAATTTACTGACATTCTTCTAGAGTTTTGCAAATGACAAAGCTTAACCCTTTCAACTTTTTTTCTATATTTCCAAAAACTATCGCATACCAAGACCCTATCTTATCAATCAGAATTACCCTGATATAAAACGGTATGTCTTGCTTTCAAGTAAAAAAAAAAAGAATAATCCAAGCAGAGTTATACAAGAACGTAATCAACCTATATTTTATCCCCTGCCTTGATTCGATAGTGCTTGATAAGAATTTCGAGAGGTCAAATTTTTAGCATTGCTATGAAGTAGAGCAAAAACAACAGAATATTATATTACATTGCATGATTATACTCTCTCGTTGGATACCTGATTCATCTAGATAGAGGTACTCAAAAATATAGTACCAGTGACAATTTGATTTTCAGCCCCGCACAAAAAAAAAAAGAATTAGATGCTCTCAGCATTCTAGATCAGTCACAAATAAGGAAAGTAGTACTGCTACAGAGTTACGGTGCACAATATTTAAACAATGAGCTTGCCTTTTTGTTTTTAAATAAAACTATATACATTGTTATTTTTTATTACTGTTACTATATATACAGCTATATACTTGAGTAAATAAGCAAAAAAGAGAAATGGGCATATCAAGGATTATATAAAAAGGAAAATAACTAGAGAAAGAATAGAAGAAAGAAAAAGAGGAAAAACATAGCAAGGAAAACATACACACAGGAAGACACAGGAAGACACATGAAATAGAATATAGAAAAAGAAATATGAAAATAAAAAGCGTAGAAAAAAGTTGGAATTACTATACATACATAAGTGATTAGTTGGTGTCAATAGATGCAGCAGATGTGGCGGGAGTAATGGTAAAATCATGATAGCTGGATTGTGATCTGCGCTTGAAACGGTCATATTGTCTTTTGAGCGAATTTCTTCTCTGTTCCAAAAAGCTACTAAAATGACCTCCTTCCTGCTCTGCCATTTGATGTTGAGTAAAATCATAATTTAGGAATTCATCTTCCAGTTTCATCCGGTATCTGGCTTCCATAGTTACAGGGCTGCTATCGTTATCATAGCTCGTTCTGATAGCCGAAGTTCGCTTATGTGACTTGAGGCCATCTTCCTGAAACTCTGTATAACTCATCATGCGAAGCTTGCTGTTCTTTTTCTAAATTGGCATATAATAGAAAACATGTAAGAAATAAGGTTTCATGTCACATAGATAGTTTCTGAGAGGAGATAGTGTACGTACGTCAGGTCGAATAGGTGGAGTCAGCTGCTTGTGTTCTAACAAATCCCAATCTAAACCTCGAAACCAAGGATGTGACTTGAACTCTTCAAAGCCATCTGAGCTACATCCCAATCTATGAAAAGGTGATTTGTCCAGCAACTAGAAAAAGAGAGAAAAAAAAACAATTTAGCTAAAAGAAAAAAAAAAATCATGAATGTGCCAAATTGTTACATACACCGGTAATGACATCAATGCATTCTTTTGACACAAGCTCGTGAGCGTTTTGTGGAAGTATAAACGGATCATGTAAAATGGCATGAATTAATGATTCTTTTGATGGTGCTGTGAAGGGACGCTGATTGATTGTTTAAATGAGAAAGCCAAATTAGAAAAACAGTTGGAGATGTGATACTCAAAATGAACCTTACCTTGCCAAACAGAAGCTCAAAGGTAACAACACCTAAACTCCACCAGTCCACATGAGTAGAATACCCTTTTCTAGCGAGCATTTCTGGAGCCATATAAGCCATTGTACCAGCCATAGACCACAACAAGGGCTGACCGGGATCGAATTGAATAGCAATATTGAAATCACTGAGGTGAGCATACCCTTTCTGATCCAACAAAATATTTTCGGGCTTTATATCTCGATGGGCAATTCTTCTTTTATGTAAGTAGTTCAATGAAAGAGCGATACAAGCAACATGATGTCGTACTTGAAGTTCGTGACAGGTGAGCTGTTGATTGAGGTGAAAACGTAAATCGCCACCTAACATCAAGTCTAGGGCCATGAAAAGCGTTTCATCGTCCTGAAAGGCATAGCGCAGATTAGCAATGAATGGGTATTCAATATGCTCTAATATGTTGCGCTCCAAAATGACGTTGCTTATCGCTTTTTGACGGATGCAGATGGATTTGTCAATATACTTTAAAGCATACTGTTTCTTTGTTCTTTTGTGCTGAATAATTCGGACTTTGCCAAAAACACCTTGACCAATGATTTTGAGTAACTGAAAGTGAGCTAGTTCAGGTCCTAATAGAATGAATGAGAAAAATGTATGCGATGCATATGTGTATATTCATTTGCATATGATAGAAATAGTCCTGTACCTTGATTGAAATCTATCTCATCTTGTTCCTTACAACATGTAGCGCCCATGATTTCTTTAAAAAAAATAATTGTCAAAGCCGAATGATATTATTTTCTTTTCTTCCTCTGGCTCTATGAATGTATAAATATGGAATAAACAAGTTGGGAAAAAGTAAGCAAGAAAAAGAAAAAAAGGAAAAATAGAGAAAGAAAAAAAAAAGGTGAGAGAAGGACAAAAATTATTAGGAAAAGACTATCGTGCTTTGAAATTTAATCTGTGTCGCACTTGCTCTTTAATTGCATTTTCCGAAAAGAAAATCTATTTTAGAGATATCTCCATATAGGGTCAAAACTACCTTTGGCATAAAGAGTTGATCTGTAACCATCAAATGGCAAAACAAAGACAAGGTCGATCTGAAACAATAGACATATATAGTGCAGAAACAAGAAAAATTAGTAAATGCAAAAGAGAGAAAAAAAAGAGAACAAAAAAAGCAGGTGTCGCAAAAGCCTTGTGTTCAGCTAAAGAGCCGGAATTAGAGCTTGTAAGTCTTGTGATTTGTAGAGTTTTGAAACAATAGGTCATTCTTATTCTAAGGTCTAATGAATATCCACTACCTTTAAACTGATAAACGAAAAACTTTATGGAAATTGTTTGTTTCAAATATATTTTTTTTACCTCTGCACGCAGACTAAAAAAAAATCTCTTTAAATACAAAGTAATTTCTTGCTGGAATTGTTATAGCCAAATTCGATAGCCATTTGGCATTTTATTGTCTACAGCAACAATTACTGGCTGTCTTATTCTATATGTTGCTGCGAAATGAAATAATTTGAATCCAAAGACCATTTGCTAGCTTGAATTGTTTAATAATCTTTGAGGAAGATCAGAAAAAGAAAAAAGACTATGCATTTGTTTTTTTTTAGAAGCTTTCATTTGGTCTGTGGTATTCTATGATTGGCAACTCAATTTAAATTAATAGTACAAGTGATACAGATATTTTTGATTTTTTCTTATGTGCGTACACTTCTCTAACCATACTCTCTCTCTTGTTTTTTTTTCTCATCGGTTACAACAATAAGCCCCATTTAAGTATGAAGTAACAATTGGAACTACATGTTTATTTTGGTATCAATTCAATCAGAGATAGTCTTATTTTAAAACCTGTTTCGCTTGAAAACAAATCTAGGGGAAAAGAACATTCGAGAAAAAAGGTACAGCAAGCAGAAGACTATCCCTTTTGCATGTTCTTTGTATTATAATTTTTGCCTTTTTTATGGATTTTTTTTGACATATCTGTTTGACTCGATGCCACTTGATGACCTTGCTTTCTTTTTGCTTATTCGACAAACTGTAGCAATAAATACATATATAATAGACAAAAAAGAGGCTAGTGTACACCTGTCGCCAAAGAGCATAGAAAAAAAATGAAGAATTCATCTCTAGTTGTTTGCAATCCTCATGGAAAGCAAAAGCATATCTACCAAATGGCATAAAAGAGTTATACAAACCTATGCAGTTGTAATGGCTGCGAACAATCAACTTTGACCATAAGCTCGAGAAAAAGAACGCATTTGTACCATATTTCCCAAATTGAGATGTATATAATACAAATCTTTTCTTTTATTTGATTTCAAAGCAAACTTTGCAACAATATGTAAAAAGTAAGTGTATCTTAAGCTCTTCGTCTACCAGTAATTTTTTCTTGATGTAAAGCCTCAACTTCTTTTTTGACAAAGGCCATAGTCTGTTTGATTTGAAAGATGTTGGAAGCATTACCCCATGCTGGATGTGTACCCAAGTAGCTATAAGGGTCTTGATGCTTTGTTGACCTTGTTCTGTCCAACCGAAGCTTTCTTGCTAAGCGGCTATCTAACAACCAACGATGAAAGTGATTGAGATAAGAACGGCATTGGCCACCAAATACAGTATAGACAGGCTTGCTGTATATTTTTTTTAAAAAAAAGGTTAGAGTTCAGTGTCTGATTGCTTCGAAGGAAGAGAATCCGCTTACTTTCTAGAGGCAGCATGGGCAGAGGCATAGTCGAGGTCCGCAGTCAAAATAACTCGATCTGAAGCATGAATGATGTTTTCATACATATCTAACTTATCCATTGTATCCAAAGCTGCGTCTGTTGAATCCCACATAAACACCGCTTTAGTTTCTTCGGCTAATGCCTTGGTCATTTTGTCTTTAACAAGTTGAGGTGTTCTATCTGTATAGACTATAACGACATGATCGTTCAAATGTTTTACCATGCGCTAATGCGATTGATTTTAGTCATCCCTCTTTTTTGTCTCTTCTGGGCAAATAACCGTCAAAGACTTACCTTAATATTTTCTGCTAGATTGATAGCATCTTCAGAATACCATCTACAGCTAGGCGAATGGCCACCGACAACAACAGTAGAATAATTCTCGAACGGCACGCTAGTGTTTTTTAAAGTAGGAGCGTTTGTGTCTAATAAAGGGGCCTAGATGTATAAGCTTAACTGATTAGAAAGGCCACTTTCTTTTATTTTTAAACACCTATAACACCATAAGAAGACTTACAGGTGTAATAATACCATTCTTCTGTCTTGCCAAGGGACCCAAAGCGGCTAAAAGAAGTAGTTTAGTAAAGAATTGTACAGAACAGTTTGATAATTTTTCTTACCCATTTTTGCATTGGCTTCATATCTCGGTAAGATGACTTGGTCAAAGTTGATAAAGGGAATGTTTGGGTAACCAAGATAAACTAAGTAAAATTGTTTGCATAAGCTCAGATTAAGCATTGAAAAGCAAGTTATTTCCTAAACTCACTTGAAAGCCCTTTCTGTTTATTAAGATTAGACAGATAAAGACAGGCAGGAACAGCATCTTGACCACTTGCAACAATATAGTCTGGTGCTCCATCTTTTATATCTAATGTGCTGGAAGAAGACAGATACCATGGTAGCTTAGTTTCGTTTGATTTACTTTTGTTCCAATCAATCATGTATTTTTGTAGAATAGGTGGCAACAACTGTAAATCTATCATTTAGAGTTAGCAGAATGAACGAGAAATTCATCAAGAGCCACTTACTTTTGCTAGCCACTACTTTCTTAAGTTCTACTCGGCTACCAGGTCCATTAGCTAGTTGTCTGCCTAATGTCAAGGCTTGTAGACTGCTTTCAAGTGCACCATCAGTCACAACCCATACTTTATTTCCTCTACCTATCGAATATGCACGACAAGCAAGCAATACTGGCTTCGTTCTATAGTCTAAAACGACATTAATCTAAACGATCGCTCTTTGATGAGTTGTTTGCTTACAATGTCGAAACATAAGTCAGACGGTTTTTTTTTGTTAAATTTTTATGAGTTTCTTCAAGAAGTTGAAATTCAGACAAAAAGCTCTAAAGCACCAGCTGTGTTTCTTGAGCAACAGTCATATTACACGGCTCATGTTCAGTTGAAAGCAAAAAATTGAATTTGATTAAACAGTCGAGTATAGAAGAAATTTTTGCTTATTGAAGCACATAGACTAGAGCTCTCTCTTTCTTTCTTTTTTTTTTCCTGAAACGATTTTGATCTTCTCAGTTTGCTTTGGATAAACATGTTATTTTGAGGCACCCTAAAATCAAAGTAATAACATACTGAGGCTAAACTAGCTCTGGAATACATGCAAAAAAATGTATACAAGCATCAACTTGAAATACTTTACAAATAGTAATAAACTGGTGAGGAACTCAATTAGTATCAACTAAAGGGTTGATGATGTCCATTCAAGTCAAAGCGATAAAATCTAAATGATTGCAAAGAGAAAATAGCTAGAAGGTTATATGATATTTGCAGGTCTATTGCTTGCCTTCGAAATTGAGGCATATGTTGTACAAGCCAGCTTGCTGCTATACTCTTGCCTTATAACTTATTGCTGAAGCAGCATAGGACTAAACCTTTCCTCGATATACGTATATTTATATATACACCAAATGAGTTGCTTAGTATACTATAGACTATGACTATCATTTGAATACTTCCAGTAGACATCCTTTCCTTCTTTTTTTTTGGAGTATCTTGCATGAATTTTGTTTCTTCCAAAGATGCGTGACTTTGAAGTAATAAAATTTTCGAGAAATATGTTTTTTTTTTCTCTTTTTCTTTTTTGACAATAAGAGTATGACTTCTTTGTTTGAATCCTTTGTGACAGTCCACCAATATCAATTGTCAACCATCCCTAAGGAACTATGGGAACCTTTGTTTATTAAATTGGGTGAAGATTATCTTGATGCTGGTAATTTTGTTGAACTTCATCATGGTGATCCTCTAAAAGGATACTCTCTTCATACAAAAGAAGCACTAAAGAAGCACAGGTAAACACATTTAATTCTTTTGTTTTATCCATTTGTAATTCATCGGCTTCAAAGTGAGATATTTCTTGTAGATCATGCATGGACGACTTCTCCCGAGACAGCCAAAGAAGAGTTAGTTCAAAATACAGGTCTTTTGGAACGTCTTGAAAATTTGATGGATATTGATGTCGAAGAAGCCCCCGAGCATTCAGACGACGAAGACAGCGACGAAGATGACGAGAGCAATAAGCCATCAGACGAATTGATTGATTTAGTTGCTTCCCAAGCCAATGTATCTCGATTTGAAGCTGAAAAAGCCTTGATTGCTGAAAACAACGAAGTCGTCAACGCTATCATGCAGCTCACTATCGATCCCGAAGCAAAGGCTGAAGCAGATCGTTTGCATGATCAAGTAATGAATCAAGTACTCGCCAGTGGTAAGCCTCAAGAAAAAGAAGAAAGGGAACATCAGGAACGTCTAGCTCGTCGAGACCAACGCGAGAAGGAATGGTTTGTGCGCCGTGCTCAGGCTGTTTGTCAAGCCATGTGGTCTTACCTTCAGACATATACTTATTCCATATTGCAACAAGATGGCCAGCCTACCTCGCAAACAGCTTGGTATATCAATGATGAAGTTGGATCAGCCTTAGCTCATTCTGATGATCCCAATGTAGTCTGTGTTCCTTTTATCTTCTCAAGAGGGGCTAGCGGTATGATTCCTTACAGTGTGTTCTTCCCCATCAAGGATATTGAAGCAGGCGAAATCATGACAGTGGATTTGCGGCCGAAGAATCTGACACGCACATCTGATCAAGATGCCTACTTGCTTGCTTTTGAAGATCGACTGATCGACTCAATCGATAAGCAAGCGTTGATTGATCTCTACAAAGTGCATAAAACAAATTTGGAACAAAAGCAAAAACAATCCTATTCTTGGACTTCAAAAGAGGCCAAGGAAGCACTTCTGAGACACACAAAAGAAAAAGCATCAGATACGATTATAGTATATACAGATGCTCCTTTTGTTCAACAATTTCTTAAGCTAGACCATGTTAAATTTACAGATGATCGCTCAAAGGCTGATATCATCTGGATCAGCCAAGACTTTTCTCAATGGGATACGCTATCAACCAAGCAAGCCATCAACCAATTACCAAATGAAAACTGTCTTACTTTCAAGCATCAATTGGCTCAACTGGTTCAAGAGACTTTAGGTAGTCCTGATTGGTTCTTGCCTACTTATAATGTCATGTCTCAATTGACTGAGCTGGCAGGTCAGTATCTTCATGATGGTACTTCACTTTGGATCACAAAACCTTGGAACATGGCTCGTGGATTGGGCTTAGATATAACAGACAATTTGGCACAATTGATGCGTCAACATGATCATCCTATCCCAAAAATTGCTCAACCTTATGTGATTCGTCCGTGCCTCTACAATGGCAAAAAGTTTGACTTGCGTTACATTGTGCTTGTTAGACGTACAGAACCTAACTTGGTTGCGCTTGTCTATAACATGTTCTGGACTCGATTGGCCAACAAGAAGTTCGACCTCAACCAATTGAGCGATTATGAGTCTCAATTTACAGTCATGAATTATACTGATTTTGAGATGACTCAGTTAGACCACAAGAGTTTTATCTATAATATCGAAAAGCAGCATCAAATTCAATGGGAGCCTGTTCAACAAGCCATACATGCTGCTATCAAAGGTAAAAAATAACTTAAATTACATGGACTATTAGACTAATAATGGGCATAGATGTTTTAATGAGTGCTGTACACACAAGCCAACCTTTAGGATTAGCTGATGCTAACAAGAGCAACGCAGATACATTTGCTATGTATGGATTTGACATTATGCTCACAGATGATTTCAAACCTATTGTTGTTGAAGTCAACTTTTCCCCAGATTGTACTCGCCCTTGTCAGGTAAATCATGTTTTTTAGATGCCATAGAAAAAACTGTATGCTGATTTTCTACAATAGTATGACCCTGAGTTTGTCAACAATTTGTTTTCTGTTGTCGATAGTCGATTCGACCGATTAGAAGAAGGCTTAAAGGCTTTCACTGTTTTATAAAAAAAAATAGAATCTCTTCTTTTCTTCTTAAACAGACTTTCACCTCGTCTAATTCATCTTGGTTGATGTGTTTTATTGGCTGAACGTGGTTTTGATCCCTGAAAAGCGTTATTAGATTTACACTCTTTGCAAAAATAAATCAATAGATTGACATCTCCCCACTATACCTCTGCCAAAAACTCTAAAACCCACTCAACTTTGAGACCTTACTGCACAAAATTTTTGCAGAGGAATAAGAAAAAAAAAACTGAAGCAATAAACTAGTTTAGAAAAGACCAAAGAATAATGCTATCGTTCTAGAATTGTATTCTTTTTAGTTCGGGATGCTGAAAAGAGCTTCAAAGCTTTGACAAAATCTAGATTTTTTAAGCTTTGTAGTTGCTTTTGTTCATTTCTAGTTTCTATCTGTAAAACTATCTCCTGTCTCTTTAATTCAATCATTTGTTTTTCTTTTTTATTATATATAGAACGAGCACGATTGTGGTGTATAGCTACTTATACAATATCACTGCTCCATTCAATTCCATGAGGTTGCAATTTTACATCAAAATCACACAAAATTACATGTAATTCAAATTCTAATGAAAAGTTATTGAATTTTGCTTTTCATGTAAAAATATGTATATTTCAATTTTGTGTTTACATCGAATTCACATAAAACCCTAAATTTACATTGGAATCACATCAATGTTACATAGTTTTCATTTTCTTTTACATTTCACTTCTCGTGATGTTGAGTGTGAGAAGTGTAGCAAAATGTCTAAGTATAATTGATCCATTACCATGTGAATCCATACATACCTTTCAGATCTACGTCTATAGAAATCAGCTATTCCATTACTGAGTCATATACCATCTTTGGATAGCTAATTTACATACCAATGGATATAGAACACTTAGATAAGCTTAACATGATATTATAGAGAAAACAGCAGAGAAAGCAGGAATGATGATTATTACTGTAATTACTATCAGCAATATAAGGCTATTCTCAGGAACTATCGGAAACAATATGATCATTCAACTTCAGGAACGTAACAAAATCATATAAACAGTAAAGAGAACAAACAGTATAGAAAGGCAGATTCTTTTGAACAAAGACCAGTATAGCCTACTTATTGTTTTATCTTTTATTTTGTTACAAGATTAACCTCATCTTTTCCAGACGAATATATGTCGATCTCCTCCTCCAAGGGACGTTTTTAGGGCAATTTATGAGGCGGACCAACTTCAGTCGCTGACTCATCTTGTTGTCGCTGTTCAGATTGTGGTTCTGATGACATCAATTGTGGTCGAAAGGCAGGTGTATGATGCTTTGAGCTAAATTCCATACCTGGTCGTATATCATGTAGTCTGGCACTCCAATTGGCTTCTGCAATATAAGATGTAGGTTGATCATGTTGGCTAAATTGATCTTTGTCAAAATGATCTTTGGTGCGTTCGCCATGTGAGCTTGATAAATCTGCTTCGTTTGGACTCTCTTCTGCATCAATAGCATAACTAGCTAGAAAGCAGGGAGCAATGAGTGGCTTTGTTGTCTAAATAAGAAAAGAGCTTCGCTTTTTCTCACCATCCAAAAAAGGTTCAAAGGGAGGAACGTCTTCTGCACAAAACGTACTATTCAAAGAGAAAGGGGAAAAGAATAGATCATTATGGTTAGCTGTAGCTCAGAGTACGCTTACGTTCCAGGCTTTCTTCTTTCTTCTAGTCTACGCTGATGTCTTTCTGATAAAGGATAAGGTCCGCGAAGTGCTTTTGCATTAGAATCCATCTTAAGGACAACAATTTAGAAGAGAGAAGAAGAGAAAATTATGCGAGTTGAGCTTTATGTAGATGCAAGAAAGCATAATTTAAACCCAGATGCCAAAAACAAAGGTTCAAAAAAATTAAACGTTTTTCTTTTTTTTTTTCTTAAACAAGAATAACAAGTCAGGCTAATCTAAGCACTCAAAAGTCACTATTTCAAATTCGTGGGCATCACTCGAAAGAGGTCAGACAAACATTAGCTCAATGATGAAATAGGCTTTACTGAATGGGTGGAACTCGAAACGTCAAGATTTGTGCTTCTGTTTCATGCAGTTTAGATTATCTGATAGATTTATGGGTAAGAAGATCTTTTTCTTAAAGATAATGCAATCTTGAGAAAAAGAAATCAGCGCTTTTTAGGGAATGATTTAGTATGAATATGATCCATCAGTTTGAGTGGTCAGACTGATAAACGAATGAGTAAGGTAATTTATCGAAAAAAAAAGAGGCTCTTTCCAGGAATCATAAACATGGCAAATCAAGTTTTTTTCTAAGAAAGGGATCAACATTGGAAAACCTTTGTGTCTATTCTGCTGTATCTTTTTTATATAATAACAAAAGTTATACTAAGCTCGGAAATGAACAACTGTAATGGAAATGTTACAAAAAAACTATATTTACAGATATCTTCAAGTCTGATAGGCACAGCATCCCTAGAATGAAGCAAGGATATCCCAATGAGATGATACGTGCCCTTTTTGTATATTGAATAGCTTGGAGCTGTCAAGATCGAGATTGTCATCATTTATGTGGACTATACAAACACAGAAAAAAGCTATGCAGTACAAAGCAACTATAGTTATCAGATACTCATGGTTGCTCAAAAAAAATTCTATGTGTAAAGAAGAAGAAAGTTTATTTTTTCATAGTACCTTATTTTAAACATTCCACTCTCACAGAAGGAAGATGGATCTTTCATTGCTTTACATGCTTCTCCACGTGATACACTCATTGTACTATTTCGGATAAGCAAGAATGGTTGAATCAAAGTATGTCATATCTGCTTTACATGCTCTTTCGTCCCCTCCCATAGACTCAGATTAATCTGTACTCATTGCAACATGTACAATACTATGATAGCCCTTTGTTGCTCTCATCAGTACACTTGATCACGGAATTGTATCCGTATCCGTATCTGTATCCGGCATATTCACCAGGGCTGCAATCACATGCTGTCAAACTACTTGAACAAAAGCCTTCCTCATCACTTGGCTGTGCTGCATCTTCCTCAAATGTTCCTCATATGCTCCTCACACTGCTATATTTGCCACGCTGTTTCTGATCCTCGTCTTTCTCCTCCACCGCATTTCATAGATGATTGTACATCGATATAAGGTAACGCAGACAGAGTTCAATACAAGTCAAGAGCATATAATTGAATGTGCTATACTGTGACGCTATGTTGATCATCGACGAATTGGCAGATAATTTTATACTGAGATGATACGGCCATCCTTTGGACCATCCTTTGGACCATCTATCAACTTCCTCTTCCTCTCTTTCTCCATCGTGCAATGCAATACAACAGGATACTGTATCGCTCGTTGTACCGGCTATCTCTATCTTTTTTCTTTTTCGTCTTCTTCTTTTTCTTCTGCTCTTTCTCCACTTGTTTCTCGAGCAACCTCAATCCAATCCTTCGTTCTGCAGCTTGACCCTCAACTCTCTGATGCTGTATGCTTGCTGACTGAACACGCTATTCCTGCTATTGAGAGTCTGTCAATCTTCCGTGTCTATCTTCCGTGCCTAAGCCTCCAAGCAACACTCAAGCTTGACAGCTAAAAGCAGATGCTGTACCGGTTAAAAGAAAGAAAGAAAGAAAAGGGCCGCAACCGATACTTTGGTGATTGATCAACAACAACAACAACAGCCAAAATATAAAGTATGCTTGTAGGTACCTTTATTTCGAGTTACTGTCTAGACGATAAACCAAACGAAGCAAAATACAATAAAAAGCATAGCTCTCTTTCCATTCAATCACTCTACATCTGTCAATACAAGTTACCGGTTCTTTCCTCTCTCTCTCTCTCTTTTCTTTTGGCACTAATCAGTTGTTCTACGCGTTCTTGCTTTGCATCTCGGTATATTTCAACAGTGATAGTGTTGGTGATAATAGTCGGCACTGACAACGATGAATTTCAATAAATACAATGAAATAAAAAATAAATCTAAAAAAATAAAAATCCAAAATCTCTTGAATCGGGTTCGCTGTTTAATATCTTTGGTTCCCCTTCCATTTTGTGTCACGCTTGACTCGCATCGATTGAAATAGAGCAGGCCAGACTTTGCAATCAGTCTGGATAGCCCCCATTTGCTAGACATGAGAGAGTAAACAAACTAGACTGTGGATATCAATGTTGTAGTGAACTTTATGGATATGCACTGACTTTGTTTGGCTGGTTGGATAGATAAAGCTAGATACGAAGTGCCCAGAAGTAGCGATATTAACACACACAACTGAGGGCCCAATTTATACAAATCCTGTCATTTACGCTTACATCCGTATAGTTTTATCTAAAAAGAGTGATAGAAGCCTTTTTCTTTCTTGTAATAAAGAAAGGCTTTACAATGTAGCTTTTTATTGTAATATCAAAAGCAGCTATCAAAGGATGAAATTCCAATATGGATGACATCTTGATCATTCGAGTATTTATACAGAAGACTGCAACAAAGTACAGTTATTGTCTACAGCTTAGTTTACTCATACTAAGATTTTGATAAATCGTATAAACATATTGCACACAAATCATTGAAACAATAAAAAGACAAAAAAGTAAACACAACACAAAATAGGACTTATGCACGATATAGGTTTTCATAATCAAATTAACTTTTTTCTTTTTTATTAATTATAAATGTTATCAATCTAGAAAAGGGCACCAAGTGCCCTCTTTTCCCCTAACCCCAACAGATTCAGCAGAGGTATTATTAACATGCCTATAGAGAACGCACATCCCGTTCATCTTGTCCCCTTAGCCCAACAAACTCAGCAGAGGTGTCATGACACATGCCTATAGAGAACGACCATCCCGTTCATCTTAAATGGATAAAGAAAAAAAGAAGAAAAAAAGGCGAAAAACGAAGCCTTTTTATACCTTTTTGACAGCACTCAATCACATGTTGGTTTGGACTGCTAAATTTTTTTCTGCCGATCCTTTGGGACTGGCTTTTTCTTGTTTTCCCACACCTTAAACTCCTCTCCTACCCTTGTATATATTGCAAGCAAAAGTGGGAAGAAAAGAGAGAGAGAGAGAGAGAGAGAGAGAGAGAGCAAGAAAAAGGGAGCCAAGAAAAAGGGAGCCAAGAAAGCAAAGAAGTACAATAGACTTTTTTTGTCTTTGATTTCTCTGACTTACGAACTCCTTTTTAAAATAAACGCGTTGGTTATCATGACACTTGTCCAACCATCAAGATGCTGGTCAGTGCGTGTAAACTCCGCCTCTTCTTCTCCTCTCAAAGAACTCTTAAGGCTTATTTCTTTCCTGTTCAATAATATATAGCAAGCAATCTACTTTACTATACAAACATAGCGAGCTTTTTTATTCTTTTTTGTAGAGAGCGTCTATTGAGATCACTGTTTTGTTCAATGACACTGTATTTGCAAAAGCTAAAAGAATAACGCTTGATATAGTCGGCCTATTTTTGCAGTTGATGGTAAGATTCAGTTACATACTAAACAAGAATGATAGTATAATTTTATGCCATATTATGGAGCATATCCCACAAGTCTAGAGCCTTTTTTTTCTTGCATCTGACACAATAAAAGACTTGACCAGATTCTCGAGATTGATCTTTTGACACGAAAAAAAGTCAACATACATGTTTGAGTCAAGTAGGCAGAGAGAATGTACCGAATCTATTAAACCAATTGAATGCTTAAAGTAAGGCGCTCTTATACTTTAGACAGTGTTTACAAATTTAGCATGAGACATAGCATAAAATCGAAAATTTCCTGCTACAATTAAAGCTACATAACAAGGAGTCGCAATGCTTGATCTCTTAGCGCTTTTTTTCCCTCTTTTATTGAGCTCTAACAGTACCACTCAAAAGGCTTTCCTTCAGTGAATACAATATATATACGTATATTACTTAATCTAGTACTTTCGCAGATGGACATGTCCATATAATTTCAATTTGTTTGTTAATGATTGTTGTACTTTCGAAAGCTTGTCTTATATAGCTTGTTTTGTCTTTTGCATGTCATACAAAAAAGAAGAATGTTTCGATGTATTGATCTAAGCAAGTATTAGCAAATAGCCCATAGTTTACTAAATAACTTTATTACCTTTGTTTGTAAAACATTCATTTTGTATAGCAATTAGAGAAAAAAGGAGAGGAAAGAGATACTTGTTTTTTTAGAGCGAATTGACCACATTGCTGATCAATGTCCTGATCAGCTGATATATTGATTGTCTGTTTATTCTTTGTATAGACCAGTATGGGCCTTTCTATATATCAATGTGCATCGTGTTTCTTTGTTGACAATACAAAAAGACCAGATTTCTATCATTATTATGTAAAGAGAAGAGATTGATATAGATCATTTACAGTAATTACTGTTTATTATTCTGCTCTTATACTTAATGTACTTTTTGGTGTACCAAATTGTAGTGTATAGTATCAATGATAGCTTTATCTTCCTTCCTATTTTGTCTCAATGTAATGATATACTGTTCAAAGTAGGTGATAAGCCATTGCCTTTGGTTACTTTAACATGTAGACAATAATTACTGGATTGATTTAAGCATGAAAAGACTAATTGAGCGATTGATTGCCAATTAACAGTTATCAGTTACGATCCTTGAAATTATTAGATCTTCCTACGTTCTTTTATTTCTTATGCTCATTCGAAACATCTAATAATCACAAACATATTTTTTGAATCATAAACAAACAAATGCAATTTCTAACAAAACAATTTGAATCAACACCTATTGCGTTGAAGCTATTCTCTCTCATGATTAGTTGAATACAAACTATTTTAAAGCAGCCACAGAAATCACACAAGAGCAACATGATAACGCAAGGATTTCGCTCAGAGACTCAGCGATAACCTTTTTCGTTTTAAATGAATTTCATTCCAGAAACAACAAAGAGAAAACTGGCAAACGATGTATAATCGCAACTGGGCTTGAACGAAAGATCATTTTTACTTTAACGAACTTTTTCATCTTTTTTTTTTTTATCAAATAACAGTTCTCTTTTAGATGAGATAGCTCGATTGACCATATACTCTGATCTACTAGGCTTCCAGCTTTACCAGGAGAAGCAAATGAAGAACAACTATAAGCTTGTTCTTTACAAGACACAATCTACTAAAAGAAAAAGAGAGTTCATCAAAGTCATATCAGGAAGCTCTGGCTCTTTTTGACACTGCTCCAGTAACGCTGGTTAAATATTGATTGCGACACAATGTTGACATTGAAACCTTCAACCATCTTGGATTCGTCACTCTGCTTAAAAGGTGTGACGAAATTCGAAAAATCTCACTCTTAGATACCCTTAAACCAAACTGGCATTATCAAACTCAGGGCCTGTTGAATGTTTAAGTTTGGAACAAGAAAAAAAAATAGGATTGCTCTTTAAAGAAAAAAGTGTTTTATTATCATGATTTATCCTCTATCACCTACAACAAAATGAGAAGAAATTAATGTGTTTTCTAGGGGTGTTAGACAGTGATGAGTAGTAGTAGTAGTAGTAGAAGAAGAAGATGGGATTGGAAAGGGGTGTTCTTCCATCCAATAGCCTAGTTGCCGAGTGAATTCAACCACAGAATCTGTAAAATAATGATTGCCTGTATAGCGATGATGTTCAGCCAGCTGCTTGGCCCATTCACGTACTGCATCTGGGTTGTATTGATGGGTAGATAATTTGGATGCTGTGGTCAAAATGGCTGTTTTCCAAAACGAGTTGAGATCTTGGTAAAGTTCTTTTTTCAATTGATTGTTGTCTTCGTTTTCCCAGTTAGGCAACCGATGGGCCATATGGGTGACATGATCTAGAAAGGTAAAGGAATTGGAAGGGAATATTTGGGACGAGGTAAAATGATTGGCATATTGAGTCATTGTATCCTATTATACACAACGTCAGTATTGACTTTTCTTCTTTTTTTTTGAAAAAAAGGGGTAATTTACCACTAAATCAGTAAGAGCTTCTTGTACTCTTGAATATGTATAATCGTCTCTACCAGGTCCATGCTTCTTAAAGGGGAAAGATTGGATAAACTTCTTTTCCAAGTCAGACAGAACACTCATGGCCGAATGAATGGTTGGTGCAGGAATATAGTTCATAATGTCTCTCTGTACAATGGACTGTGTCTTTACTAGGGAATCAATCAGACGAATCAAAGCTTCTTTATCAAGTGTCTCTATCATAGTATATTAGATGATGGTTATCCCTTTATGTTAGTTTTATTTTACCTAACAAGGCGCCTCGTGTAGATCGTTTTTGGAGATGGGTTCGTTGTCGTTTTTGTTCAGGTGTTTTGGATTTGCGGATTAACATGGGTCTGCTTACTGTCTCAGTCATTTCTTCATCTTCTGAAGGTCTACGCTTACGACCTAAATCAGATAGACGTTAGATTCTCTCTCTCTATTTTTTTTAAATCATAGGCAAGCTGACATACCTCGATACATATCGTTAGATTGGTTTGTTTGTAAGTATGCCATAATAGATAAATAGGGTTGTGTATATGTGTATGGGATATTAAAGAAAGAGGATAACAAGGATAGTTTGTGTGTACGTAAACAAGTATAGATATATATATGTGTGTGTATGAATGTATGTATTGTATGTAAAGAGTATATGTGTATATGAGTTATGCTTATGAATGTCTGTTAATAGAGATGATTGTATGTATATAAAAGAAAGATAAAAAAAAACCAATAAAGAAAAAGAGAAAAAGAGGCAATAAAGTATCTCCACAAACTATTCGTGCACCAATAATAATATTTTTTTTTTCTGTTGTTGTTGTGTGTGTATGGAGCTATTTTTAATTCATCGACGAATGAAGTCACAAGTCAACATTAAGAGTTGTGCTGCGAAACAGTATTCTTTTTTAACCAGAGAGCTAGTTTAAATTCCATACAAGGAAAAGTGCTTAAAAATGATTAGCACATAAAGCATTCTATCGAGTTACATTTCATAACCACATACAAACTAACCTATTGTCACTGGGGCTTTGTTTCGTATAAGAGTGGTTTTCTGATGAATGGCTAAAAAAATGAAGCTTGTTATTCATATCGAATCAGCAGGATGAAAACCTACTCACCCCCCTTCCTTATCCAAAAATATCGAGATATTGGGTTAAAGAGAGAGAGTTTTTTTTCTAGAAAGGGAGAAGGCATATCAAGCTAGTCAAGTCTGCAAATCCTAATAACTGGAGAGAAGCCTAAAGAGGGAGAAATTTGGGTTAGTGTATTCAATCAGCAGCCAAGAAAGAGCATTACTTAGGAGCTTCTACTAAAATCAGAGTGCTGTCCATGATGAAGGAAAAGAGAAAGAACTCTCAAGAATCACTTGAAGCAAGATGAAGAACATTGGATATAATACTTGTACTGACTTAATAAGGAAATTGTTATAAATGATAAGTTGTATGGCAGCTTCAATGATGCCCCTAGGTTTCAGCTGAGCTTTTGCTTGAAGTCGGCAATAAAGATAGCTTGTCTTGCCTTGAGTCAAAGAAGTCCTCTTTCTGCCGAGTATTAGTATGATAAAAAAGGTAATTTTGCATAATCCAAGCCAACGCTTATAGCGATAAAAGAAGTAAAGGAAAAAAAAAGCCAAGTAGCTAGGAGTAACATTTATCTTTTGGTTTTCTAGTTTAGGCCATGTGTTCTATACTTGTTTGCTTATGTAACAACCGTATGGCTGATGTGTGTAATGAGAATACACGCATTGTCAGCTATAACTCTTGTCCAATTTAATTTTTTCGAATTGTCTGAATTGAAGCTCAATAAAGGGACCAAAGCTCATTGGCTGTAAAAATACAAATCATGTATGTGTGTGTAGTAAGCTTCTTTTCCTATTTTTTTTTTGTTGAACCAAGATCATGTATCAAAACCATGCAGTCTACCAGCCATCATAATAACAGCATGTACGCTCAAGTAGACACACATGACTTGGACACGGAGCTTCATCGTCGTCATTCCGACGTTGACTCTCTCTTCAGTACAGGCTCACATCTCTTTGAAGACGATGAAAGCGATCGAGTCGATCAAACCTTACTACCAACGGCCCGTTATAGCAACGACTCTTCAACATCTGTCTTTAGTTTCGATACCATTCCCATGATTCCTCTTTCTCAAACTCAGGCAAGAGGTCCTGAACTTCAAAAGAAAGTCTCCTTTTGGAATGGACTAGGTCTAGTGATAGGTATGATGATCGGGAGTGGTCTATTTAGTTCGCCAGGTAAACGAAAGAAAGAAAAGACAACGCCAGCAGCCATAATTATTGACCGTATACCATGAATTCAACTTGTTTAGGCCCTGTGCTTGAATCAACAGGTGCTTATGGAACAGCATTAGTCGTTTGGTTTATTTCCGGATTATTGGCATTATCGGGAGCTTTATGTTATGCAGAACTAGGTGCTATGCTTCCGATGAATGGAGGAGAGGCAGTTTATTTAGGCAGGGCCTTTGGCAGTTTAGTCTCTTTTATGTTTGAATTCGTGACCATCATTGTACAGAAACCAGGCAATTTAGCCATTATTTGCATTGTATTTGGTGAATATGTATCTCGTATTGCCTATCATACCTACCTGTTAAATACACCCCATGATTCAGATGCCTCTGTTGAACTGGCAGATGCTGCCATTCCCAAATTCTTACCCAAGTTATTGGCCGTCCTTTGTCTCATGATATTGACTGCCATCAATGCATTATCTGTTCGAGCAGGCATTCGAGTTCAAGATGTTCTGACGGTTGTGAAGCTATTGACAGCCATTGTTGTCTCAGTCATAGGTATTGTCGTCTTGTCTAATAAAGGTTTAGTGATAGGTACTAGTCTACAGGGCAATCCATTTGAAGGTATACAATCGATTAGTTTTGGTCAATTCACTGTTGCTTTCTATTCAGGTAAGCCAAGAAAGAAGCGCAAAAAAAAAGAGTTTTTAAAATGACATC
Organism: Blakeslea trispora; assembly: GCA_025331445.1. NCBI lineage: Eukaryota > Fungi > Mucoromycota > Mucoromycetes > Mucorales > Choanephoraceae > Blakeslea > Blakeslea trispora. Next base: position 107,513 of record JAIWNE010000019.1, on the reverse strand, counting down.
TTTAGGATTGTGGGCGTATGATGGATGGAACAACCTGAATTATGTGTCAGGTGAAATGAAGAATCCTCATCGAGATTTACCCCGTGTTATCATTTTTGGCATACCCCTTGTTGTCTTCTGTTATATGCTGTCCAATGTAGCCTATTTAGCTACATTACGACCTGAAGTAGTCATGCATACCAATACAGTATCTATGGATCTTGGTAAAAAGATATTTGGTCCGGCAGGTGGCATTGTGTTTGCTATCTGTGTTGCTTTAAGTTGTTTCGGGGTAAGGAGGGCATATTCATTGTTTCTGCTTATCTTAACTCTCCCTTTTCATAGTCTGCCAATGCAAGTGTATTCACAGGAGCTCGTATTATTTATGTCTCTGCCAAACAAGGACATATTCCAAATGTCTTTGGAAAACTAAGCCAATCAAGACAGACACCTATACTGGCCTTGATCTTACAAGCTAGTTTCACTACCATCATGATTATGATAGGCTCATTTAGAGTGCTTGTCAATTTCTATTCATTTGCTGCTTGGCTGTAAGTGTTGTTTACAAAAAAAAAAAGGCAATTTTGAATTTACACATAAGTATAGGTTTCATTTTCTAGCAGTACTTTCATTATTGATTCTTCGATACACAGAACCTGATTTAAAGAGACCTTATCGTGTTTGGTTATCGACACCTATCTTATTCTGTTTAGTGGCAATCTTTTTGTGTACAACTCCATTTATAGAAGCACCCATTGAAAGTGTAATAGCACTTTGTATTGTATGCCTGGCTATTCCCATCTGGTTCATCTATGTCAAGTTTAGATCCACACTATCTCAAAAATGGAGCAGTAAGTAAAGAAAAAAAAATTTAAGCAGATGAACTCACTCTTCAAATAGACTTGATAAGCCTTTTTGTAAAGAAAAATCAAGGCTATGAAGGCATGGGAATGGCAGAAGTTAACCCTCACTCATAGATTACCCCACCTCTGCTTTATACACTTACTAAATTAATTTTTACATTGTTCTTAATAAACAAAACCATGATGAACACGAGCCACTATATTTGCGTCATGGAGACGAAAAGCAAAAACAAACAAAAGTACAATGTATCCCTGAGAAAAATGACCAACGGCGAATCACCTTTTTTGTAGCGAAACTCCTTCTTTCTTTCTTTTTTTGAAGAAAATACCTTATTTGAACAAATCTGATTGGCTAGACGATCACTCTCTCTTCATCTTCTTGGTGATAATAAGATAAGCATGAAAAAATAGTATAAAAATAAACAAGGGAAAAAGAAGCGTAAAATAGAATCAGAAGAAAACATGATTTCTTTCTTTCTTTCTCTTTCTTGTTTATTGTTGTTTTTTCTGGTAAAAAAAAGTATGATGAGTCAGCAAAAGCATGAAGATTATTACCAAGAACTCTCTCTCCCCCCTGTGCCCCATACACCCAAAGATAAGAAAAATAGGCTAGAATTAGACATTCAAAGCCTGATAGCCCAAGTCAATTGTACTGACCTTCAAAGCCGCTTACAAACCTCTATCGATAAGCTAGTCACTGACTGGACAGATCGATACAATACCTTGATTAATATCCTAAATGAACTAGAACAACAAAAAGCTCAATTAGAGCAACGCCTTCATATGCATTTGCGGGAAAATCAAGTGTGTCATAAATATCAACAACGCTCACTACAAGGTTTGGGACAGGCTCTATATCCATTTCAAAGACGAAGCTCTTCTGCAACTCATTCAAGCAACGCTAGTTTACTCTCTTCCAGTTCAGGCAGGTCCTCTTCTTGTTCTTCTTCTATCTATACCTCTCTCTCTGTACCAGAAGAAGCTAATTCGGAGATGTCTGTTCATCCAAACTTATCTCTCTTGTCTTCTGCCTCCACATCTTCCTCTACCGCTTCTTCTATTATAGAACATCATGAACTAAATCAAGACATGGATACCTATGCTTCTATTCTATCAGATGACATGTCTTCTTCTGTCAATCGTCACAGTAGTATCAGCAGCAGTAGCAACAACAGTCTGGATACAGATAAAGCTGTCATCACCACTGCTCTATCTCAAGTATTCATTCAGCCTATTGAAGATACGCCTTCTCCTGATTCCCCCAAACAGTATTACTCACTACCTACCATTGAATACTCCGAAAAGATACTGACATTCGCTTGCGGAGATGGCTTCTGGAACACAATTGCAAAAGGAAGATCAAACAAAGCAGAAGTAGATACACTTGTAGGGTAAGAGCTTATTCAACTTTTCTTATTAAAGCACGTGATTTATTTTGTTGAACAGAAATTATTTACGTCGTGGAGGAAAACCTGATGTGGCAAAAAATTCTGAAACAGTAAAAGATGTTAAGGAAGGATACAGCTTAATTCATGCCCTGGTTGCAGTAAAGAATACTGCTGCATTGCAAAAGATTATAGAGGCAGGTGCCAAAACCAATATTTACCCATTGACCTACAACAAGGAAGATTGGTTTACCCCTTTGATGCTGGCTGTCAAATCGGGTTATGTCAACGGCGCTGACTTGATACTAAAGGCAGGCGAGACTAGTCTATTTGAGGACCGAGGTCCTTCTGGTGAGACTGCACTCCATGTAGCTATTCAAAGTGGTTCAGAAGAAATGATTTTATATGTTCTGAAAATAACACAATATGCTCTTTTGGAAAAAGCGGATCTGAAAGGTAAAAATAAAAATAAAAAAAAAGCCTACTTTATTTTTTACTCATAAGCTTTTTTTTTAGGCGCAACACCACTCCATTATGCTTGCATGACAGGCAAGTCAAAACTAGCAACTCTCTTGATCAGAGAGTTCCAATGTCAATCAGATCCCAAAGACAATAAGGGGGAAACTCCTCTTCATTATGCTGTGCGTAACCGAAAACTCAAAGTGATCACCAAATTAGTAAGTGAGCTGGGTGTCTGCCCGAATCCATATGTCTTGAAGCAAACACCAACTCCGCTTGACTTGGCTAAATCAGGAGGACTGAATTCCATTGCAGATGGCCTAAAGGCTCTAGGTGCAAAAACAACAAAAGAAATGGAAAAGTCGAGCCGCACAACAGCATCTGTAGTTGCTAGTAGTGGTAGCAGTGTTGTCAGTAGTGATTCAAATGCGAGCAATGAAAGCACAACTTCACAAGCCACCATAGGTGTACGAAGCTATCTTAAGAAAAAGACTTCATGGTCGAAAACGAGCTTTCGAAGAATTGTTTAAAAAACACAATAAAAAAAAAATAAAGAAAAAGACTGACGAAATGGCTTTCATAAAGGTGATCCAATTAAGAAAATAGTGTATTTTAATAAAGAAGACCAAGTAGGAATCTTTCTAATTTGTTTTCTTCTCTTTTTTTATTTATTTTTGGTGTATCTAAGTTCTAGGACCTTGAAGAATGTCCTTGAGGTTGGCTTGAGCATCATAAGCAGCTCTTTCCCAATATTTTTGTGATTTTTCTAAGCCCTTGATATCTTCGTCAGCTTTTGTAACAGCATCAACATATTGTTGCTTCATGTCTTTTAAAGGGCTTTGAATGAACCTAGATGTTGAATGAGTACATCAACTTTCTTTTTCTCTTGTGATCAGTTGCTTACATCTTTCCGATAGGCTTATAAGTCTTTGTGTCATCATCTAAACCGTCCAATTCACGACGTGTTAATTCAGCAAGTTTGCGTTCGCGTTGCTTGGTTGCAATTTGTGCTTTAGTTGTGTTGGCTTGTTGTTGACTATGAACGTATTTGCTTTGTAATTCTACAAAGACCTTGTGTTGCCTGTTAGTAAACTCTTAAGAAATAGAGAGAACAATACCCAAGATTCACCTTGCGAATGGTATCATCTGAAAGTGTAGACATGTTGAAAATAAAATGAAATAAAGTGTATCACTATTTCTTTTTTATTTTTCCTTTGTAGGAACTCGAAAATCTAATTTTTTTTTTTTTTATTTTAAACACTATTTCGTCTACCTTTCTTTCCTTTCACTTCTTTTCCTATTGACTTTGAGTTGGTAACAGAATCATTGATTCTACCGGAAGCATAGCCTGCTTTGCGCCAACGGCTAACTACTTCTCGGCCAACTTCATAACCAGTTTGAAAGATATCGTTGTATTTCGCAAACTCAAGTGTTCCCCACTGTTGCACAGGCAGCTTGAGATACAGTGTGCCATCTGTAATCTTAGCTTCTTCCAGTTTAACAACACTACTGACATAGGCAAGTCGACTTTGAATGTCTGCAATACTAGGCACATTATATGTTCTAAAGGGGTTGAATCCATGCAAGAGTGCCCACCAACCACTGATAGAATCACCATAATGCACGGGACTTGTATCGTCTTCCGAGGCTACATCCACTGCAATAATAATATCAGCACCCATGCTCTTGGCTACAGATACAGGCAAGTTATCCATATAACCGCCATCGACTAACAAGTTGCCATTGTCACATATAGGAGGCATATAGCCTGAAAGGGACATGGAGGCACGGATATAGCGCCAAGCATAACCTGTTGTGTGTACTTCCATTCGAGAGAATGTGATATTGGTCGTAACAGCAAAATAAGGCAACCAATAATCTTCAATCTGACTATCGCCTACACATTTCCATACAGCTCGGTTGAATTCATGGCCAGTGAACCAGGCAGTGACTGGATAGGTCAAATCCATCAATTGTCTCCAAATACTGGAGACACGGCCAGCAAACATCTTACTCCTTGCAATGACTGAGACCAGGTCGATGTTTTTGGCATAAAGACCACCCACAAAACTACCAATGCTTGTACCACCAATAATATCAATTGGAATGCCTGCCTCTTCAATGGCTTGGATCACACCCACATGGCCTATACCACGAGCACCACCACCACCAAGTACCAATGCAACTGATTTACCGCACAGTCGACGTGCTAATCGAGCAAAGTCATTGCGAGAAGGTGAGTGCATAGCGTTCAGTGAATTCGTTGTTGATTTCTTGACATCCAATAAACGACCAAAGTTGGGTACAGCTGAATAGTATTCTTTTATTTGGTCCTTTACATTTGCCAGCATATTGATGGAACCTGCTGTCATTTTGCGGCCTTGTTCAGCTAACCAAGGAGGTCTGAATCGCTCACTAGCTGCTAAAGCTGCGTGTTGTTTCATGGGCATGTAAACATGATGATGTGCTTGAATCCAAAGACGATTCTTTTTTTTTTGGTGCACAAAAGAGAGAGTTTGAGTTTCATGCTTCTTAAATTTAAAAAAAAAATACCTACTTTAAGCCAATTCTGTGTTGTGCCAGATGTACAGGACCTTTCACCATGAAGCAAGACAAGTTCTTTACGAGCAGTTGTCTTCATGTTGATCAAAAAGCGTTCATATTCGCCAACAGAAGGATCTCCATCGCCAAGACCAACCAACAAAATGCAATCTGACTGTCGAATACAGGTGCGAGTCCATTGAGAGGTGACACCACTGTCAGCAAGATAGAGAACAATACGATATCTTTCTTCTTGTTCAGCTAACCATGAGGCCATTTTGAGCTTACCCAATCTTGAGAAAGCATATTTACCCATCATAGTAGTTACTGTAGCACTGTTCAAGAGAGCACATGAAGCGCCCACAGAATGCAATAACTCTGTCTTTAGGCTTTCAGCAAACTCAGCCACAGGTACAGAAGAATTGACTGGGATGATACCCACTGTCTTGAGGTTGACATTGTTGCGGCCGTAGAGTTCAGGATAACGGTTGTCAGCTCTATCAGTGATGGAAGATATGGCAGCAGATGCATCAGCTTTTGAATTCAATTGGAACACATTGGGGGCTTGGCCACTACCAGGAGTAGAATTGTTATGGGTTATAAGTTGAAGTGATCTGAAAGCAACCATACGAGAAATTTGTAGTGTGATTTCAGGATGTCGCATAGCTAAAGCGTTGAATAATGTTTTTGGCATACGAGCAAGTTCAGTATCACGAATTGCATGAAGCGTGGCAGCTGTAGGAATACCCGCTAAAAAAAAAGAACATGATGAGACATTGCTCAATACATTAGACTATACACAGATTCTTACTTAGAACCTCCAATTCACCAACACTATCGCCATGACCAAATTCTCCAATAATTTCAATCTGCCCGTCCTTCTTTTCGCGAATCAATCTTAGACGACCATGAAGTACCATATATAGATCGTTGCTTGGTTCTCCTTCCTTGCGAATGATTTGACCAGCATTCACCTGCATCCATTCCAAAGCAATATCGATGTGTAAAACTAGTTTAGACGATTAGAATATGTTCTCTTCACTGAGCATTGATCTTTTAATTTACTTACTTAATGGACTAACATGGCCCACAAGCTCATTAGCAAGCTTAAGCATAACTGCAGGATTTTTGTCCATAATACGGTCTAGCCGTTTCTTTGAGACATAACCTACATAAGTATCTGTCTTGGCCTTGATTTCCACAAAACTAGGAAAGCCAGTCAGTGCATCCAAATAACCAGTAAGACCACCTGGCTTGATGATGTACAAGGGCTTCTTGACCTTTTCAGAATCGTCTTTGTTATCATCAGTCTCTTTGGATCTTCCAGCTGGAGCCTCAGATGCAACCACCTTGTCTTCCTTGCCGCTGCTTGTATTGTATTTCATGTAGTTTACACCACCTTGACTTATTGGCTCCTGTTGCTGTTGTTGTGCCGATGTAGTTGAGGTTGAAGAAGAAGGAGACAGGGCAAAGTCAGGATCAACCATACGAGATTTGCGATGACGAGCACCTTGATGATGATTTTTGCTCTTCTTTTTCATTGAATCGCCTGAAGTAACGTCATTCAAGATCTCCTCGCCTGTTGCTGGTGTCATCGATGCCTCAAGAAGACCATCGATGACAAAAAACAAACCGCTATTATGAACACCTTCTCTGACCAAGACTGCATCCTTGGGGAAATACAGAATCTGCACATCATCAGCTGATATCGAATCAGATGCTTTAGATTGCTTGTTACTGAAGATGTCTGAGTTTGTATTGCTTGAATGTACAGATGAAGTAGTCGAACGAGCATCCATATCATCATCATAAGCACTGTCTAAAGCATCTATAGAAGGCGAAGTGATTGTATCTACTGCACCTGCATGAGAGAACAGGTCCATTGGATACTGAGGGAATCGTCTAGGGTTGCGAGGTGACATTGTAAGCGAGTGTGGAGACTGTGTTCCATGAGGTGCATCATTACTTGTCTTTACTTTAATTCCTAGAGCATTAGAGATACAATGCATCACTGAGTTTCTCAAGTGTTCATCGTCTTCCATACTGTATTCTCCTCTTCTATCTATTTTTTGACGCATCAGGTGAGGAGATCCAGCCTTTCCTGTTGAGGTGGGCGATTCATCATTGTTGGTTGACTTGTTATTGACAGGACTGTTGATATGCAAAGATGGCGTGCCAGGAATATCAATAATACCGATAGCTCTAATGATACCCGAACTTTCGCTTCTACTGATTTCGGCTGGACTGAGGCTACCATTATCATCTTGAGAGGATGTCTCTTCATCGTTGAATTTGCGCCTCAGACGGTCCATGCCTCCAGGTGCAAAAAAGTTGGCTGGTAATTCACTCAGATTGATGGCTGACTCGTTTATTAATTTCTCTAAGCGTAGTAGTTCCTTTGTCAGTCCTAAATAGCGATGACTGGTCATCAAGGTAACACGCTGAAATCGAGTCACAATCACCTGTACAATATGGGCAGCTGCTCTGGGGAATTTCTGAGTCAATTTATGAAACGCTTCTTCAGGAATGACAGCCAATGTGGTATCAACAGTAGCACGAGCAATGATATTAGGGTGAACGGATCGGTAAGAACGTCGAGGACTATCGCGTTTCTTGTGAAAAGCTGATGGAATTGATGTTGTGCGTAATGGTGTTGGCATAGCCGTCTCATTGGCCGTCTCTTGATGCTCTGATTCATGTCCATCCTGCTCAGCTACAAAATAACCATCGTCTAATTCGTGTGTCAATTGAGAAATGGCAGCAGCCATCGTTGCAGTCTTGTTGGCTTTATGAGGATTGCTATTGTCTGAATTAGGACGAGAGGTCAAGCCACTTGAATCCTCTAATCCAGGAAACACTTGACGCCATTCTTCTGATCCAGTACCAGCAAGTTGATCCATGAGCATAGGGGCTATACGAGATGTAGGATTACGATGCATGTTTTGAGACGATTTCTGTCTCTGTCTCTCCTTTGCTTCTGATCGATTGAAACTTTCCCTAAAGATGGATAGGATGGTAAACAAGCTGGACAAGGTACCTCCTGCGCCAACTTCATTGATCAGCGTGTAATTTTTAAATTTATCTCGCTTTCGAGTATTGCCAGAGTCAAAGGAGTCAGATTGCCAAGGCTGATGATAATCTTCAAAATCACTCTCACTCTCACTATCATCATTGTTTTGAGAGCTGTCACTGTTTTCAGGCTTGACAAACATTTGCACGTGTCCGTCAACTACAATATAGAAAGAGCGCTCTTGTTCCGGGTTTCTAAAAAGAGTATCACCGGCCAGTAACTTCTTTGTTTGAAGGTGGCGTGCCAACTCATGAAACACTGGCTGCTCAAGGTATCCAAAAATTTTAATCGACGATAGAAAGGCAGATAGAAACTCATCTGGATAGTTTTTGTAGCTGCCAGTCTTGCTGAAATCCGCATAATCATCTTCTTCTGTGTCGGGATGTAAATCAAAGGATGAAGCAACTTTGGGTGGTTTAGTGATTGGCTTTAAGCGTGAATACTTTGTCAAAAAGCGATAGCGCACAATAAGATAAACAACAGTAGCAAAGACTGCCAAGACGACCAGCAGGGATGAAAAGTTTAAGTGAAGGGTAAATGACCAAGTCAAGATTCGGTAAAAGAAGAGGGGGACTGATATGGTAGCAAAACTAGCAAGTCGAAGTAACATCATAGGTACAAAGCCAAGGATTCTTGTCAAAAGAGAACGGTGTGGCTGTTGAGCTGTTTCATAGAGCACCTCGCTAGGAGGTGGTACAGTCACTGACTTGATGGTGTCATCCATTGGCGTCAAATAGTAGTAAAGAAAAGAAAGAAGAGAGAAAAAGAAACAAAAAGAAAAAAAATGAAAGAATGAAATTTAATAATTTTGTCAGCGTACACAGGAACATTTTATAGTTAATTTCAATGCATATTGTGTAAATAACAAGTCAAAAACAGGGTTTCTTTTTTTCCCTGTAACTTTCTCAAACCTCTTTCATTTTTGAATCTATATAACAGCTTGGTAGAAAAAAAACAGTTGGCAACAATGGCTTGGTTTACACCTCCTGTTGAACGCGCCTTAAAATGATGTCATTAAAGATCACTTTTTGTTCTGGAAGCAAACAGTAAAGATATTCAAATTCAAATTAAAATTCAACGAAATCCTGGCGGGGCTGCTGTGTCTCTAGGACTACTCCGTCAGTAATAAGCGATACGATTGGACACTTTTAGCCAATAAAAGCTGTTATTACTGTCGCTCATTCAAGTTCTTGCATACAATGCTTCTTGATGAGTGGGCTCATAAAGAACATTACAAACCATCAAACCATCAAAACTCTCTCTCTGTTCTACCAAAGAGATCCAACAAGAAAACTCCAGTGCTTACAAACTTGCTTGAATACAAATAAGAAACGAAAGTGAGTCAGACAATCAAGCTAATGAAGTAAGCTTTGTCTTAGAAACGAAGCCAGTAACGTCCTGCAATCCTTACATGAGCTGTATTTTGTTTAAGGAACACTATTAGAGGAGCTAACGAAAGACATGCTCTCGAGTAACATCGCTCTGACTGATCATTTCAAGGGTCTTCTGACTTGCTTGACAGAATGAAGAAAGCCCTCCTAAAAACGAAAAAGTGTCCCCTTTATGGAATCAAGTTTGTGGTTACAAAGTAATGTGATTTTTTGGGGTAAAAATCATCAGCAGTACTTCATATTCAGCCAAAGCAAAATCAGTGATGAGCTCTATCAAATTCATGACTGATTTAACATAGAGAAAGGTAAAAAACCAGACAGAAGTCTTCTTCGGCATTTCTCTTCTTTATCTGAAGCAAAGAAATCAGCAGCAAGACCAACAACAGAGACAGCCAAACCATGGGAAAGATCTACTCAAGGCTCCAGTAGATCGCCTTGTGTGTCAGCTCATTCCTTCAAGATTGCTTCATCAGCTAATCTCCCCAAGACGTCCCTAGCTGGTTCCTCTTTAGCTTCTAGCTAGCTCCTCCCAAGATGATCACTACTGAATGGATGATGGCCAAGGATAGAGTACAGTAGTCTCTCTATTTAAGGGTAGCCAAAATTCTTGAAAATCTCACTCTTAAATAGAATAAGCGTTAGAGCTTTTACTGATAAGTACTTTTCAAAACCCCACCCTTATAAAGAGAGCACCCTTAAATAGAGCAACTATTGTAGAACAACCAATTGACCTAACAGAAGAGATACCTGCTTCACCAGTACAAGTTGATAGTCAAGATGTTCTATTTCAATCTGAGAATGATATGTTGGACAGAGATGTTGATGTGGGCGGTAACAATGATATTGTAGCGCAACAGATAGAACCAACTACAAGCCATGATGATGAAGAAAATAGAGCCTCAGTATCAGTAGAAGAAAGCAACTTTTATGAGTTGTTCATAAAGAACTTCGCACCCACACACATAGATTAAAGACTACGCTTAACAAACGATGTAACATGGCTGATCTTCATATCGATGACATTATCCGTACAATTGAAGAGATTGTAGTTGCTCAAGGGTAAGCAAATTTTAAACATGAGGAGAGGGGGTAACAAAAATCTTTATAGGGAAAGAGAGAGGGTTCTGCCTTTAACAAGCTTGTCTGGGGAGCACTTTATCAGCTTACTAAATATTAAAGTAAGTAAAAAAATATGAATAAGTAGCTATATACCACAATTGTGCTCATGTTATATATATAATCAAAAAGAAAAGCGAATGATTGGGTTAAAAAGGCAGGAAAGAGTTTTACAGACAGAAATTGAAAATGAGCAAAAGCAACTACAGTGCTACAGAGCTTAAACAACCTAGACTTTGTCAAAATTTTGAATTTCTTCATAGCATCCGAAATTAAAACGAATACAACTCTAGAGCGATAGCATTGTTGTTTGGTCTTTTCTAAACTAGTTTATTTCTTTTGTTGGTTTTTCTGTAGTAAACTTACTTATAGTATAATTAAGAAGTAGTAGCTCAGGAACAGTCGTAGCACTGCTTTGCCACTGTGTACAATAGTATTCAGAAAAGCATAAATGCTTCGATAAAATTATACATATATTTCTCTTTATTAGTTATTGCTAAATTTAAATATATAATGCCATAAAAATTTACTAGATAAAAGGTAATATTGTTGAGTTTATATTTATTAAAAAGAACTAGTATACGGTTATCAGCTGCGATAGGCAAAACATATGTTGAAGTATAGAGTTTTGTTCCATTTGCATTCATATAGCCTGACATAGAGTAAGAAGCTCATCAAGCTATTATATTTGTTCCTAAACAAAAAGCGCTCGAGAAAAGTTAGTCAAATATACGTAGTGTAATGAACATTACCTGTACAAGGATAATATTGAGACAACAATGTGCATAAAAAAAAAGAAAGGGTTGATATCTGCTCAGAGAACCTACAACTCCATAGCTAACAAGCCTATAAAGACTTGATAATTAGAGCAAGATACGAACTAACCCAAGAGCTATCAAATGATCCTTGGCCCCTTCTCGACAACCGGCAATATACCAAGAGTCAAAGTAGGCTTCATAATGGGGCTAGTCAAATGCTACTCATGAGGAAGCCAACCATTACATATACTGGTATCTGCTCAGAGAACCTACAACTCCATAGCTAACAAGCCTATAAAGACTTGATAATTAGAGCAAGATACGAACTAACCCAAGAGCTATCAAATGATCCTTGGCCCCTTCTCGACAACCGGCAATATACCAAGAGTCAAAGTAGGCTTCATAACGGGGCTAGTCAAATGCTACTCATGAGGAAGTGTAATGTAAATTAAGAATTGTTCTTTGTGAGGGAATAAAACACTCAAATTAAATTAGATGACGCGTCGTCAAAAAATTAAACATTGTCATGCCGATTTTGTCGCGATATCTAACTCAGCCACTCTGTCGGAAATATAATTATCCATAAAAGGTCATCTTTCCTTAGCTCCTTCAATATTCTTTACATATCCTTTAAGATATCCTTCATATCTTGTCTATATCTCAACAGAGCTGTTCTATATATCTTGGTTCAAACCTTCCGCTCTAGCATAGATACTCTCGAATATAATTCCATAAATCATTATTTTTATTCGTGTCATAATCTACCCAAATAACTCAATCTTCCTGGATTTAATTGTATCTGCTCTCACTTCTTCTATTTCACTAACCCAATCTAAATGATGTATCGTAAGCCAGATGCATCATTAAATCAAGACATTTGTTTAAGACGCAAATCTCAATTTAACTCATCTTGACTTAACTAAAGTCCTTTCTCTGGCTTATTTTGCGAAAATTGTTTGAGTAGAGATATATTCAAATAGTTTCACCCTGAAATTTACCTGTGATTGACAACCATTCTTCAACAAATAGACTTGAACAAATCAGGATGTCATAGTATGCTTGAGAAGAAAAAAAGAGCTTTTCTAACAATGAGATCCTGATTCATTCAAGTCTATTTCCTGCAGAATGGTTGTCAATCACAGATAAATTTCAGGGTGAAACTTTTTGAATATATCTCTATATATATTTATTCGTCACAGCTCTCAAGATAAAATAATTTTATTTTCTGCCCTTTCATTCCAAATGAAACAATGAAACCACCTACCACTGAGAAAATAAAAAAAAACTACACTATATCTAAGAGCCAAGCAAAAGATTTGAAGTTGGGAAATGCTTTAGTTGACCTAGATGTTTCTAAATGGAGTAATCTGGATGAATTAGCGGGTCACGCATTTACTTTGAAAAGACGAAATGGTCCAGTTACAGCCGAATGGTCTTTGAATTTGTACAAGTCAACTCTTTCAAAGATATCAAAGAACTACATTAGGTACACAGAGCTTAGATTCTTTGCAAATAAGTTAAGGCTTTATTTGGAAGATGGATTTACGACAGCTACATACACAAGAATTTTCAACAAATTAGCATTGAAAAAAGAAGAAAAGGAAGCGGAAGAACATATGAACACGGTTGCTGATATAAACGCGAAGAAGTTGACTTCGATTGCTGGAAATAGATTGAAAAGAACCTTAGATGAAGCGATCAATAATAGTGAAGCATCGTCCTCTGCTATAGCAAAGGAAAGTGCCTACGACACCAATGAAACAGCTGACGAGTCCTCTATTTCAAGCAACTTTCATGATGATGCTTCTAATTCAACTATCTCTGAGCAAATTGGACATTCACCTTTGACATACTCGGTACTAAAGAAAAGGATAATAGAAAAAGCAGACACAATTCATTCAATGTATCAAAAAAATCAGAAAATCACTCCTGGACAAAGAAAACTGATGAGCTGCGGATCATCACTAATCTTGGATCTAATTGACAAGTCTGACAACAACGCTTACAAGGGGTTATTCTCTTGTGTTGATTGGAATAAGATTGTATTGGCGTTTGAGAATGATCTGCTTCTTCCCGAAGCTAAAATCCAAGAAAAATTATTGACTAAATGGGAGTATGCTGCTGGTTTGGCTTTGATATCAAACAGTTTCGAAGATTCACAAGCCTTCCTTGCTTCTGCATTTGCTAAACAAAATCAAAGTACTCAACGTGCGACAATCAAGTTGTTCATTTCTATTTGCGATGTGATACAAAACAACACATTTATTATGCGACAAGAGTATCCTGATAACATTAGTGAAAGCGATTATACTGATCAAATCTGGCTACCTATTTTCAAGTCTCTTTTTGCAATTAATGGCAATCTTATTCGGGTGAAGAAAGGAGAAACTGTACCAAGAGACTCTACAATTGAGAAATCAAGTTTATACAGTTCAAATAAGCATATTGTAGGCTTCAAGACTGACATCCGATTTATTTTCGATTACAAGGAATCAGAGTTTGACATTGGTGGTGCTGAAGTCTGCCTTCCCAATGCTAATATTACAAAGGTTACAGACGATGAGGGAAAGCTGTTGAGAGAGGGAAAGAGTATTGCCAATTCCTTGAATAGCGTTAGTTCTGGTGACATTTGCTTTTCGTGGATTGTTCAAATTTCGGGCTTAAGGGCTAATTTCTCAACAGTGGCCTACGTTGGTCATGATTTGTATGTTGGCGTCTTACAAAACCAAATCCTGTTCCCAAGTTGTATCGGGGAGTTGAATGACACTACTAAATCCTTAGCATTCTTCAAAACACTCTTCCAATTTAGAAATGGTATTGAAGACTCTGCACATATCATTCAATCAAAGATTACCCTAACAAATAAATGGAACAATGCGACTAGCAACAGGTTTAGTGATCCAGGGCTGACATCTCCGCCACGTACCATGCAACAACCATTGTCCCAAACTTGGTATACTCCCCCAAGAAAGGCACAAAAAAAAAGCATATTTCCACAATACAATCTTCAGCTGTTGGAAACCGGTTCAGATGCTTTTATTGAAGATAATATCCTTGATTCCCCCTCCCCTTCAGTTACTGTTAATAACGAGCTTACCACAGAAGATTCCTTTGGACTTGTAAAAACAGGAAATGGATGGTATCACCCTGGTCTTCGAAAATACTTTGATACTCATCCTTTAGAATGAATGGGCCTATTGCTGTTGTGATTTTTTATTTTCTATCGTCATCATTCTATCGTGATTCCCACTTACAATTATCGCAAATATACATGAGCTTCTAGCTCGAGAAAAGCTATCTTACAAGAAAGACAAAAATATACTAGGAAGTGGTTGTTGTATCATGCCCTGGAGAAGTGTGGACTATTCAGTCATACCTATAAAGATTTGATATTAGGTCAACGCGAATAAGAAACAAATTAGGTCTTTTTATCAAGAGTTAATTGAAGAGTATTAAAACGTGTGAAGTTACAATGTCTTCCTCTGAAGGTACTATTGGTGGCCTACTTAAAGAATTTATGGGGGTTTCTGTTTCCAAAACGCAGGCTAATCATCACTTGAGGAACAATATTTTTGTAACGATTTAAAAACCTCATTTGAACCCGAAGCTGGAAATCCTGCCGATAACTTAGAAATGAGATATGAATAGTTTATGAAATGGGAAGACTCTGGTGTAGACTTTATGAAAAGCTATAGCTTTATCAATGAAGCTAGTTTTCATATAAATTTCAGAAATAATTGGGTCAGAGCAGTTACTGGAACACCTTCCATAGTGAATACAACTATAAAATGAAGACTCCATCTCATACAATTATTGAAACTAGACAAAAAAGAAGATCAAAGGGCAAAAAGCATACTATAAGTAAGTTTATTACATAAAAACCAACTACAGAGTATGTTGATGATAATAAAGAGAACAGTGTGCAAAATAGTTCAGAATTGGTATCAAAAGGTACGGCAACTGCACACTTTTTCAACTTTTCACGTAAATCAAAGCTGATGATAAGAAAAACCGAAAGTCGTGGTTATAGGCTGATGTATCTGCCCTGCCTCATTTTCGCCTGAATCTTACCCAATTGAACAGCTTTGAGCAGTCTTAGAAGGGAAATTCAAACGTTACAAACTATTGACTGAAGAAAAAATGTCTAATAGAATTGGTGAGGCATATAATGACATACCTGCTGAAATTCTATACAGCTTTACCAGCCATTTTAAGGATAAATTGTTCAATGTTATGATAAAACTCCATTCTAAACATTTTGAAGTCAAAAAACACATATTATTTTTAGGTCAATTTTATTTAACTTATTTTGACATTTCTTTTATTTCAAAAAGAAGAAGTTTTTAGGCATAAAGAGACAATCATTTTCGGCTTGGTGTAATTAATTTCTTGGAAAGTGACATTAGTTAGGGACATTGAATTTTCTCAAACTGACATAATTTACCGTTCTCATTGTACGGAGTTTTTGTTTAATTGACAAGACTATTTTTTTTTTTTTTTTTCATCATTTCTATGTATTTTTTTTTTATATTTGTATATTAAATCTAAATATTTCTCTTTCTCTCTCTTTTTTCTGCATTTTCTGTATTTTACTTCCTTCCTTTAGAAAATGGGCTTCTTTCAATCTTTGTTTAACAAAGAAAAGACGCAACGTCATACCAAAAAAGAAACCAAAAAGACTTTGGCACATACCACCACTACACCACCAAACAACTGTCCTATCAATATCAACAATGAGAACCCACCTACTGAGACCAGACGTAACAGCGATCACACTATAAAATCCAACCACCTTTTACCAGGCTCCGTTGCCAACTCACCTCCAAAATCGCCTCCTTCTGCCCTTTCTCCAACAGCCTCGAAAGCACCTACTATCATTTCTACACCTCCTATGTCACAACGTGCATCCATCGATATTGCTCGAGCAATACCTCGCTTTCAATTATCAGAAGATGGTACACATTCACATCATCTGACATTGCCTGCACACAATAGAATTGCAGCTTCCTTGAACGATCTTGTTACTGGCATTGCAAAGCAGTCACTTCGTTGGGCAGGCGGTATGGAGCGAAAAGCAAGCGTGAATGAAATCATGAAAGAACGTAAAGCATTGGATGCACGCTTACATCGCAGTCAGGATAATGTTACATTAGCCGAGAAGTATGGTGTATGTCAGGAGACAATAGGAAAGGGTGCTTCAGGTGTTGTTCGAATAGTTCACAAGATGGATAGTACAGGAAAACATTTGTACGCCGTTAAAGTAAGTTTTACTTGTGTGTGTGTGTGCGAGTTTTCTTTTTCGATCAAATATTGCTCAAATAAATAACTCATTCCTTGTGTATCTTTTTTTTTTTGGTAGGAGCTGAGAAAGAGACCACATGAAAGCTCAAAAGATTACGTTAATAGATTGACTGCCGAGTATTATATATCATCAACAGTGCATCATCCTAATATTATCGAGACATTCGACTTATTACCACTCAACGAGACGTCACCAGTGTTTTGTCAAGTCATGGAATATAGCGGCGGTAGCGATTTGTTCGATGTGTTGTATGATTGCCCAGATGGTTTAGAAGTACCTGAAGCAAATTGTTTTTTTAAGCAATTGATGCGTGGTGTCGAGTACCTCCATACAATAGGTGTAGCACATCGCGATCTGAAACCAGAAAACTTGCTACTGACAGCCAATGGTTGTCTCAAGATTTCTGATTTTGGATCTGCAGCTTGTTTCAAAGGAGCGCTCGTTGATAGTGACGGTGAAGAAGAAGACGAAGAAGATGACCAAGCCTGCCAAAAGATACACATGATTAAGGGCATTGCAGGATCTGAACCTTATATTGCACCAGAAGAATTTTTAGAGCATGACTATGATGCCCGACTAGTAGATGTATGGAGTTGTGGTATCATCTATATGGCTCTTAGGAAGGCCACTCATCTCTGGCAAGTGGCCAAACCAGGCGAAGACGATAGTTATGATAAATATCTCAAGTTCAGGCAATTGCTGGATGAAGAACGAGAAAATGCTAGAAAGGAAAGTTGCATGCGAAAAGATTTCGAGAAGAATATGACAGAGGATCAAAAAATGGCAGAACGTGCCAAAAGGGAAGCAAGCATGTTGAAGGCTCGAGAGACCATACGCAGAAAGGCAAAAGAGATACGATTCGATATGATGGATGGTATAGACATCCAGGCAAAAAAGATCATTTATCGAATGCTGGATCCCAATCCAAACAAAAGAATCACCGCTGCTGAGATCTTATCGAGTGACTGGTGTCAGCGTATCTATTGTTGTCAGCCAGCGGATGTGTAACCATTCTTTTGCTTCTTTGCTTTTTCCTCTTTTAATCCACAATTTTTGTTATCGTTTAGATATGACAAACTTAGAAAGACAATTTCTTCTATTATATCTTCAACTTTTCTCTTTTTTGTTTTGTATCTGTATTTTATTGTTATTACTATAAATTATTTGTTTCTAATATACAATTTATTTCTCAATCCACATTTGCCAGCCATGAACTGTGGCGCGTACTTGCTCATCTCCTGGATCTTCTTCAAACATCACATGCATCTTTTTTGTCATAAAATGATCTACCTTGAAACCATAACCCAATAAATCTCTATCTTCCGAATCCACATCATCTCGTACGGGCCTCTGGGCAATCTGGAAGAATTCTAAATCACGGTGTGCTAAATGAGGTCGATGATGAGTGTAGAATACATAAGCACGGCCTGTGTTAGGTGTCAATAGCTCCCGACATGTCTTGAGCATAGCATGATGTTGTGAGTGGTTGAAGACAAGATCACTTAATATAATGACATCAAAAGTCTGATTGCCTTCCGGTAGATGTGGCCGTAATTTGTCGGTGGATGTACCCCAAATGTATCCTTCTACAACCACATTATCCTTGTTCTGTATAGCATGATCGACATTATATTGAATGTTTTCAATCAATTCTTTGTCGGGATAATCTGTAATCACAGTCTTTGATGCACCATTGAGAGATGCAACAAGACTAGGCAAGGCGCCACCTGCACCTAATTCTAATACGGTTTTTTGCTGGACAAGTCGAGGTGTATCATCAAATAATGAAGCAAATACTTTTGAAGCATTCCAAAGATGATGAGCCCATAAAGGATGTGATCCCACTAGCTTGATCTTGATTTCTCTGTCAGGAGCATCTATACACAGTTTGCCAAGAGTTAGTGATAACAATAAGAAATCACCAGAAAAGAGCTACCTTGTGGCAATGATTCTCTGATATATGATTCAAAAGTGTGTGCAATTTCAGGAACTTCGGGTTCTTCTTGACCCTTTATAGATAATTAGTTGTTTAAGCAACATAAATTAAACGGATATGCTTACACCAAACAAGTCTCCAGCAAATCCTTCTTCCTCCTCTGATGAATAAGACATTTTTTTTCTGTAAAAAAAAAAGAAAAAATAATGCAAATTCAGGCAACAATAACTTTTTTAAAGAAAAAAAAAAGACAGTCTAAACTGTAGCAGATCCATCCAAGCCACTTGAAATCAACATAATAGATATGCTGTGATTAGAGCAAAAAGAAATACTTGAGAATAGCTCTTTTGATCTATCTCTAAAGAGGGTGGAATAGGGTCGTGTTAAGAATGATGTATAGAAGCAAGAACTTGAGAAATGTTAGAAATCTAGTATCTCAAAGCTGAGTTAAACTGGCTGTGCTCAACTGTAAAGATTTAAGGTCTTGTTCTTTAACTGATGCTGAGCTGTATTTTATTATATGGTTAATTTAAATATCAGTGAGGTAAATCAACCTTTCTCATCTCTTCTCGTGTCATTGGAACAAAGTGTTGTAGATCAATTCCTTCAGCCAACAAAACGGTCTCTGCATGAGGTGGGATAATCTTGGAGTTCAATTCAGGACATATAGATAGCTCTGACAAAGAAAAATAAGCGTTAGTTTTGTTCTGAACTGATTTGATCAAATCAACAACTCACCGTGGCGACTAAAGTTAAACAGAGGTGGTAGCTCTTTGTCATTCATCATACGTGTATTAGGGTTACGCAATTCGTCGAAAAAAGGATCAGCTAGTGACTGGAAAGCTGTCAAACGCTTCAAAGGCTCGTATTGTAAGAGTTTTGTGATAAAAGTGATAGCATCTTCAGGTGTGCGAGAACGGAACACTTTAGAGAATGGATGAGGTTTGATTTGAGGGAACCGATGTTCAGTGTAAGAAGGATTCATAGCCAATAGTTGCTCTTTGGATGGTGTACCTAACACCTTGATAATCTCAACAAGTTGATCAATAGCAGAATCTCCAGGAAACAAGGGCTGACAAAGCATAAGCTCAGCCATGACGCAACCCGCAGACCATATGTCAATACTGCAGGTATAATTCGTTGCACCAAAAATAAGCTCAGGAGCTCTGTAATAACGTGAACAAATATAGGATACGTTGGGCTCTCCTTCATTCAATGCCTTTGCACTATATTGGGGAGGGAGAGAATAAAGAAAGAGTCAGACTGTTGCTTTTGCTTTCTTGAATCAACACAAATCGATTTACCTTCCAAAATCGCACAGTTTAAGAATACCTCTATTTGAATCAATAAGTAAATTTTGAGGTTTTATATCACGATGGCAAATACCAATCGAGTGGATATAAGCAAGAGCACGCATCAGTTGGTATGTATAGAGCTTCACGTAGAGCATAGGAACAGGTTGCCTCGCCTTTGCATAATGGCGGGAAGTACGGTACAATGTTTCTGGAATGTATTCTAGTACCAAATTAAGATAAACATCGTCTTTCTATGCAATAGTTAATATGCATATATAGGTTTTGACCAGCTCATACGTATACACATACACACATACACATATATTGCACATAAGTATAAAAGCACAAATGGGTTGATACATGAATGAGATATCAAGCTACTTGTTACATATTGCTATCCATCTACATACATATGTATATATATATATATGTGTGTATGTGTATAAATAAACCTGTTCCTGTCTGTTTCATTACAGTATCCCAATCTCTTACCTTGATCTCATCGTTAGCGTAAAAAAAGGCTTTCAAGGCAACTACGTTGGGGTGCCAAACACATCGCATAATCTGTAATTCTCGATTCTACAGAAAAAAAACCAGTAGAAGACATAAGTAAAGTTCTAAAGAAAAAAGGAAAGAGAGAACGAGACAAGAAAAGCATACAGGCTCGTATACAAATAGATGCAAACACATATTTTATCTCTTGAAATATGTATTTCCTTTTTCCTTTACCTTAAAACGTCTATCTTGAAAAACTCGTTTTATAGCAACACTTTCACCTGTATCGACTACTTTTGCTTGATACACCACACCAAAAGAACCGTTGCCTGCTACTTTGTAGGTAGTGTATTTGAAAGTAATGTTTTGTCCCGTCTTGCCATCTTTAGCTTGTTCTTCGCGAATCTTGGTTGGATCGCTATCTCCACCTAGTTCGAAGTCAATAGGTCTTGGTTTCTATTTATATTTATTTGTATTTACCAATGATTTTCATGCCACTCATAGGACCGTGTGCCATTTTCGAAATATATTAATCTTTATAAAACGCTGCGCTTTCAAAAAACAAGATTGATATCAGGCAATTTGTTACAAAGGTATGTTTGTATGTATAAAAAATAAAGAAGAAAAAAAAAGGGAGAAAAATAAAAAGAGAGAGTAAGACTATGGCCGTGATTTCTATGCCTCTTTTTTTTTAGGTGGGAAGAAAGTTATGATCCAATCAATGGCTAGCGGGAGCAAAATGTGAAAGAGTTTGATGGGTACTGATGGAAAATAGTTGGAAGCTCCTTGCGGAGATTCCTTTTTATAATGCAAATTAAGGCGGTCTTTCAATGGATTCAAGAACACAGGAGTGTCAAGTAATAAAAACAGCGTCAATCTATGATATTTTGGTCATCTAACGAACAAAGAATCAGAGCCTTGAGTCTAGTATAAAAACTAAAGCAAGATCTTTTTTTTCTGAGAAAGTTACTCGTTCTGAAAGGGGTTAATCGAGCATGACACAATAGCTAAGTAGTCCTCGTTGTCCAACCTTATTGAGAAACAAAAGAACAGTGAATAGGAGTGCAGTGCATACAGAAACAGCCAATAGCTCTGAAAATATCATGTTCTTAAAATTATTGGAGAAAGCCTGAATTGCGTTGTCTCATACAATATGAATGTAGCCCACTTTTGAAAGAAAATAGTTTGTACTGGGTTTACTTGAACCATTGTACCACAATATGCACTAAAAGAATAACTTGCAACATATCAAACACAAGGAGCAAGAGTGTAACAAATGGGTTTTCTAAGTTTGTATGTACATGTTAGCGCGATTCGTTTCTAAGAGAAAGGGAAATGATGTACCTGGATTCAGTTGTGGCACAAGGATTACTCGACAGTAATCGTCTACACCTGCACACGCTAAATAACGACCAGAGCGACTGAACACAAGACTGGTCATAGCAAATTCACTAACACGTTTTACTTCTTGTACATGCTAATAGCATACAGGTAAATGAAACAGGCAAGAAATATATATATATATATATATATTACTTACTTTAAGTGTAATAGCATCGACAAATCCAATAGACAGATCCGTTGATGCATACGCCAATAGATCTTCCAATGGACTAGCATAAGCATTGTTAAGACTATTAGCAGTTTTTATGCGCTTCATCAAGCATACATTACCTAATAGAAAAGCTTGAAATAGACTTTCGACTGACGCCCATTATCTTTGGCCTTCCGACTGGAAATGTTCGCTCAAAGAACCATGCGCATATAAATCCACGTCCTCTTGATGTAGCATTAACTACTGCATAAAGCCTTTGTATACCTTGACTAGACATCCCAAATCGACATGCCCGAAACTCACAGTGTGTATTTTGATTAAACCGAGGGCTGTCAATCGCCTGAAGAATAGCTCCGTCCTCAATAGATAATATAATTAATGCAGAGGAAGTAGCGACAACAATAAATTCTTCTGTAGCATCAATATCGATGTCTTGGACATCTTTAAAGCAAATTGAAGGAAAACAAAGCTGCCATTTGAGGGTATTGAAAACTGATAATCTACCATCACTGAAAACTGTTGCTAAATACGTCCCAAATATACTAAATCGTGTAACTTTCTAGAGGTACTCAAAAGACAGATGTCAGTTGTTGTTAAAAACAGTAAGGATCTCTAGTTTTTCCCGTCGCTAAACTATACCTGATAGTCTTGAGGTTGTTTAGAAATGCTAACTGATAAACTCATTTGGTGTTGGATCTTACTGAAAAAGAAAGAAAATAAGACATTAAAGCCGAATGATTGGGTGATCATGTATGCTTGCAATTTACTTTGAATTCATGTTGAAAAGGCGGCAACTGGTGTTAGCTCCAGCTCTGATTTGGTTCTCTGAGCTGTTAATACCTGCTGCTATCAAGTAGCGCTAAGTCAAGAGAAACATAAGCTATCTCTATATAACAAATATTCTAGTTTGGGTTTTACTTTGGGATGACATGCGATGGACATGGGGCAACCATCGATTTCGGGCATCCCAAACTCGCTAATCGGAAGAAGACATTGACTTTTTTCATCAATACTAAAAGACGCCTATACGTTACGATGAGTAAAGATTTGGAAACAAGTAAGTCATTCTCACAATGCGATTCTCAATGCCAACGCGATTAGGACCTTCGCCTCCGCCAACAAGAAGATTATCCTCCAAGTCAAAGTTCAAGCTGTAGATTGGAAACCCTATTTTCTTTTTAATGACAACTGGGCATGGCATATTTTTCTTAAAAAAAAAAGAACAAGTTATTCTAACTAAACTTTCTTCAAGTGTTTTTCGGCTTTTTAAATCAAATTGTGTAAGATTGACTTGCATGAAATCCTCTTTGCTTGTGCCAGATAGGATTTCTGTTATCTGATCAACATGTTTTTGCCCTTTGTCTTCTGCTCCAAAAAAATATGATTACTTGCTAGATAGAAATCTGTAAACGAGGCCCTTTTTGAGATCTTTGGCAATTAGTACTTGTCTAATTAAGAGGATGTTGGGAAGCCCAAAAAAAGCGAGGAAAACAATGGACCTACAACATGGCTTAATGGGCCCGTAAATTATCCATAAGGTTTCTATCTATTTAAGCAAGTCAGCAACAACAACCATGTTTTATGTTTGATTTCTTGTTAAATAACATACGGCCAATAAAACAGCTACAACTTTTTCCGATTTGCTTTGAGTTGCCTCGCTTAGACAAGTAATCAGAAGCTTGTTGACTGAATGTTCCAATCTGTGGAACAAACACAATGCAAATCATCATCGAATTAAAACAGGCGATGATAAAGTAAAAGAAACATGTAAAGTCAAAACCATCCTTCCATTCTTATACCCAATCTTGTGTTTTTAAAGACCAGAAAGGTTAAAAAGGTTAGTTTCGAACGAAAATAGGAGAGATGCATTCAAAAAGCTTCAATAGAAATTACCATTACTCTTCAAGACTAGGCTACTTCAATTAAAGGCTCACCCTGTTTATTTGACGAGCGCAGGTGGAAGCCACAATGTTTATCTTCTTTGAGATTATGTCTTGTGGGCCTGCACTGATACTCCGAGAGGTCGCGTAAGATTTACCATCCATTGCCTATTTCGCCATTCCAACCAAATTAAGAGCCAAACAAAAGTTTCTTCACAATGGGCTCTCTTTTGATTTCTAAATAAAACGATTGAGAAAAACTCACTTTTTTTTTGGCTTTTCGCCCAAAAACCTAATTGATGTTTGTTTTATCAGTAGACAATCCAAAGGTTGGAAGAGTGTGATGTCTCTCGCTATTTTTTCCCTCTAGGAGCTGTCATTACAATTACAATCATTTCAGCTGTATTCTTCATTTGCTGCAATCAGTTTGAGTAACAGAATTCTTTTGTGATGCAACAGCTTATTTCATGTTGACTTGTAGTAAGACCAATAACGACTGTAAAAACTGTTTTATCTTCCAGAATCCAAAAAAGCCTAATTTATGTGGAAGCATTCTTTCTTTCTTTCTTGGCAAAGTGACTTTCTAAACGTCACATATTTCATGTCTTTCGTTTTTCCGCATCTTCAACTACACATGCAATTCTTCATGTTTCCAATGGCTTTCAATTACATGAAGCTTCATTTCTGGCAATAAGCAGGCATAGCGCAATGACACCATTCATAATCACATATCCAAGTTAATATAATAGGCTTCTTATTGTTTTTAAAAAACACAAGTGACTCAGATGTTACAAGACAAGAGCAAGAATTCTTTCATTGATTGCCTGGGCTTGAACAGCTATTTTCTAAACAAGTCATGAATATGTCTGCACATTGATGTAGTATAATGAAAGAATCTGCAAGTTGAACAAGTAAATCTAATTGGTTTATCTTGTGCTTTTTGGCTGCATGAAAAAGCCTTCAAGGCTTATATGCCCAGCTACAGAGCATGTACTATATGCCATCAAGCACATTGTTCAGAAAATAGAAATGTCAGTCAAATATACGGATTGTCAAAGAACCGTGATATAAAGACAGAAACAGAAAAAAAAAACTGCTGGCTCCCCATTTTGTTTATTTACACGACTGCAACATAGGGGCACTTTACACATGAATTAGAAAAACAGAAAAATTGTCCATTTTTGGAATAAATATAAATTAAAGTTCTAAAGCTCGTCTTCACTACTATATTCCTCATTCGATAAAGGTGTGCGGTCATACTCAGTAGGTGAATGTGTATAGAATACTGTATCAACTGTATTAAAGCGTACTCTCTTGTGCCCCATCGGTAAAGTTCCTTTCTTTCTTAAATTTGTCTTGAATTGATATGAGATTCGACGCCAAGTACGAGAGATAGATACCATATTAAGATGCAACAATGAACAGTGAAAAAAAGTAGACAAAAAAAAAAGAGACAGAGAAAAATAACAATCAACTATGTGATGCATTTTTATATGGCTAATAAACATACCATAACATCATGCGGGAATTTGTTGCTTTCATAAATTGCCTTCTCCCTTTTCTTCATTCTCCCTGTTTCCTCTGTCTTTGTCCTCTATCTTATACAATGTTTCATTAGAAGACATGTCTTGTGAATAATATTGATTGCTTTTTCGGCCACAGTTGAACTCGCTTTTCTTTTTAGGGGAAATTCAACTAATGTTTATAATGAATGCAGTGTCAAATTACCATGAATCATATATACAAGCAGGCAAGACTGCAATATGAAGCTACTGTATTTTTCTTTGAAGCAAAAGGTCGGTTACAAATCAGCATATGACAGAGTATAGTAGTGTAATATTGTGGGCAATTGTGCAAAACTTCCAGATTGAGAAGCTAGTTGTGCTTGTAAGTGGTTGACTTATATGTTTTAACTTGGTAAAGGTGCCCTTTTCTTGTCGTTAATCAATATGGTCTTTGTAAAGAAAAAAAAAAGTAATCCTATTCTAAGTAAAGCGCTGTCTAAATGAGACAATTGTAAAGTTGCAGACCTTTATTTCGAGGACTTGATTTTATTCCATCGGTACAGACATACACATAGCAGATGAAGGGGAGTCGTAATCTATTTTATGCATATTGCTTCAAAAATACAACCAGTTGCTACAATGTGACCATTATAGGGCATTTTCTATTTTTTGGACCAGTTGCAACAGTATGCTTCTTTAATAGGAGCGTGAATATACCAAGCTAGAAAAAATTTTCATTTTTATTACTAAAATTAACAATGTAATGTTGCTATAAGAATCACCAGCCCTCGTTAATCTGTTAAGGCAGATCAATGAATAGGGCATTAAGACATTCCCTTCGATTTTAACCTGGTTTGACACTCAAAACTAACTCATTGAAGAGGATTAGCGAGTAACACGCAAGTTGTAAGGGGCGCTCGCCGCACAGAGAGCGCCCCGGTCCAAAGAAAAAATTGTTTCCTAATTCAACAAAAAAACCGGATTTACTTGCAACAATACTACCAAATTGTGGTTTGTAAATAATCTCTACAGTATCGCATTTAAACAATTTAGAAGCTATCAAAATTTAAATTGTTGCTGAACAAGATGTTGGCAGACTCAAATGATGTAGACATGGTAGCAAGAAAATAATCTCCACCACTATCTGCTTTGCAAAAGACATCTCAATGCTCCTGAGACACAAAGGAGCTAGACTCATCTCGACATAGAGATTGTTAAAATTTTTTGGAACAAGCGCTTATTAAAAAGAAACAGTCAAGCGCCTAAAAGACTCGAATGACAGACGCAAACACTTCTTGCTTCAGAAGCAGTATAGGTATCCTTAAGTCAATAATGATTTAAGCCACAGAAATCTTTATTACCAAATTCGGATACCCGAGAGTTACAAAAACTGCCATTCACGATTCTATGAACAATCAAGAGCGCTTTGTTGGGTCTTGAAGAAAAGACAACATAAACAGTTCCAAGCTATCGCTTCAATTTCATCTCCGCTAACCTGTATCTTGGGCGGGGCTGCTGTGTCTCTAGGACTACTCCGTCAGTAATAAGCGATACGATTGGACACTTTTAGCCAATAAAAGCTGTTATTACTGTCGCTCATTCAAGTTCTTGCATACAATGCTTCTTGATGAGTGGGCTCATAAAGAACATTACAAACCATCAAACCATCAAAACTCTCTCTCTGTTCTACCAAAGAGATCCAACAAGAAAACTCCAGTGCTTACAAACTTGTTTGAATACAAATAAGAAACGAAAGTGAGTCAGACAATCAAGCTAATGAAGTAAGCTTTGTCTTAGAAACGAAGCCAGTAACGCTCTGCAATCCTTACATGAGCTGTATTTTGTTTAAGGAACACTATTAGAGGAGCTAACGAAAGACATGCTCTCGAGTAACATCGCTCTGACTGATCATTTCGAGGGTCTTCTGACTTGCTTGACAGAATGAAGAAAGTCCTCCTAAAAACGAAAAAGTGTCCCCTTTATGGAATCAAGTTTGTGGTTACAGAGTAATGTGATTTTTTGGGGTAAAAATCATCAGCACTTTACATTTTGAGGCATATGAAATAACTTACCTCCTGCTATAAGCAAAAGAAAGTTTTTTTTTTGGGAAGGGAGACCACAAGAAGTACCAAGATCAAATTTGTTTGTTATCATTTGCCTATATAAATCAAGCATTTGATCCCATTGTTCTTTCAAAAGCTTAGCTTTCTCTAAAGAAAGAAAACTGTCCAACTTAGAAGGTTTTTTGCTATTGTTTCCTCGGCAATGAATTTGACAATCTTTTTTGATTAATAACGTTCACTCCACACACAAAACGATCTAACGTGTACAACTCGATACCAAACAAATAGTCTAATATTGAGATAAAAACATGTTACGTCCATATCAAAAGGGTCTTTTGATATGCGTTGGTAATCTTTTGAGGGAGTCACTAAACTACATTGATTGTTCTAACACAGTTTGAAGTATTGTCAAAAAAAAAAGAATTTTGGGCAACAGATATAGCAAAGAGCAACTTTTCTCTTGCAAAAGACCGGCAAAAGAAGAAAAGCGAGCAGAGCCACTTTCCCCCTATAAGTTCAAAACCATGACATTTCTGTATTAATATCAAGTGTGTATCGCAAGATCATCATGAATGAGAAATACCGATTAACAAAATACAAAACATAGTAGCATTTGGACTCAACGCGCTGCCAAGAGCGAAAAGTGTATCAAGACATACGAAAATTTTATCATACAAAAGGTAAAAGTTATTTCTTATCTTGACTCGTAACAGCAGCACCCATAAACCTCTATCTTCACTTTATTTAGAAAAACAGAGAGAAACTAAAACAAACTACATCCAAAGATATTGCTGCTGAGAGTGCTCCTGGTTCAAGTCGAGAGCGACCTCTTGAAGATATAAGTTCCCGAGAGCGAGTTGAAGACAGTAAAAAGTTAGCAATATCTGTTGGAGGTCAATCTGCAAAGCCTCTCGGTAAGCCTCTGAAGATCAAATCTATTACAGACACGAGTTGGTTTTGATGAAGAAAAACAGTCTGCAAGTCGCTGAAGCAGAAGCAGCATTGTCATGTCAAAATTTCACTACTGTCAAGAATGAAGAGGATGTTTGGGATGCGTACAGATGTTTACAAGATAACAAGAATGTGGTGATAAGCTTGTACCAGAACTCAAAGATGAAAAAGGGCGACATGAAAAGAGAAACGTTTATGAAGAAGTCAAAAGACTGTGTTTGTGCTCGAGAACGTCTTTAATTGAATCCTAAGGTAGAAGCAGTTGGTTATGATTGGTAATAAATGTATGTGTGTTAGCTCCAGAATTAAACGACACTTGTGCTATGGTGGTACTTAGAAACAGGATAACCATGCCCACTGCACAATAGTAAGCATCACCAACGAAAACAGCACGTCGCAAACCTGTGTCTATTGCTTTCACAAACTTCAACATCCAAAGCAGCTCATACAAGCGAAAGGCAAAACAGTGTATAGAAACATGAAAGGCGCATTCCACTGTTTGAACCCTGAATGCCCGTCTGTCAGGAATGGTCTTAGGGTAAACGCCCGTGACAAACTGTCTGCCCTTGCTATTGCCATTTCCGGAATTACAACTTTGCTCTTTCAATAAACTCTCCCTGCTTTCTCTCGAACCATCAGTCACTTCAACATTGGTTTCGATCACAAAAGGCATCCTCTTGTACATGAAGCGGTGTATTGGCTGCACGCGAAGCGTGATGAGCAAGGTTGCAAGTGTTACATAAACTTTATCTGTCTTAAATCTTCTCACTCTCCTCCAGACATAATAACCGTGACGTATCTTGATGTTCACAAATTCAGGCATCATCGTCTTGCTAGGGAGGGCAAAAGATATGGTAAAATCCCTCCCTTGGAATAATAAAAAAAAGAAAACTGCTTGATTATGATTATAATCTTCTTAAAATGCCGAGAAGCATACTGTGTTGCGCAATAAACATAGTAAACCCAAGAAGGGCTCTTGTTTTCACAAATTCTACAAGAATGCGGCTCAAATCATAGTGTTAAAGAATTAAGTCAACTTTTTTAGTATTTGGTTGGTCTACCATTGGCATCGATAACTGCCTGACAGCGATCCTTCATGCTTTCAACCAAACGTGTTGAAAGGTCAACGCTGATCTGCGCCCAAGCTTCTTTCAGAGCTGACTCCAATTACTCAACATTGTTCATGTCGGGTCTCTTTTCTTCAACGAGCTTATTTGATGAGCTCCAGATATGCTCAATTGGGTTGACATTAGGACTTTGTGGTGGCCAGAAATCAAAGCTGGTAATTTGATGTGTGTATTTCCACCACGTTGCATACTTACCTGTGTGACATGTAACGCCGTCTTCTTGTAGTATGAAGTCCTGATCCTCCTTCTCGCTCAACTCAATGAACCATGGCA
Source organism: Blakeslea trispora (assembly GCA_025331445.1). Lineage (NCBI taxonomy): Eukaryota > Fungi > Mucoromycota > Mucoromycetes > Mucorales > Choanephoraceae > Blakeslea > Blakeslea trispora. The sequence goes on along the minus strand of JAIWNE010000019.1, from coordinate 77,569 downwards.
TGAAGTTCTTAGCAAGGATGTCAACATAAGCATCCTGATTTACAGAGCCATCACACAAGACCAAAGGCCCAAAACTGCCAATCCGAAAGCAGCCCCAAATTATCACACTTCCTTTGCCCCACGTTGTTTTAGCTACAATATGTTGCTCTTGACATCATTCACCATATTTTTGGAGCACTCTGGACCCTCCACAATAGCATTCTACAGTGAATTGTGATCCGTCTGACCACACAACACATCTCCAATTCTCTAATGGCCAATGGACTCTCTCTTTAGCTATCAAAGTCGTTTTAGTCTGCTTTCTTCAGACGGCTTTGGCTTGTGCGATCCAAGCCCGTATCTTTCATATAGCTTTTCAAAGTGTTCCGATGTATGTTGATATTAACCATCTTGAGCTTGGAATTAATTTGATTGTAAGAAGCAAAAGGATGGGGTTTTACAATCAGCTTGAGATGATTCGTATCTCTTTCTGACAACGTTTTGGGCCTTCCGGGAAGTTCTTTTTGCATCGGCGACCCAGTTTCCTTGATTCGCTCGACGACTCTTTGTGCAGTGGACTTGGGAACACCCCATCTCCTATCTTGGCTAAAAAATAGTTTGCTTTCTTGAGCCAATAAATACCCATAATGTCTTCAAACCAAGATTTTTATGAGGCTTGTGAGCTTCACTAGCTGGTTCAAGGTTTGAAGTTTTGATTTTCTTGAGAGGCATGTTAAGTTTTACGTAAAAATGAAGATGAAAGAATGTAAAAAAAACATAATCAACATTTCTGTCGTACGTAACCTTCTTATTTCTGACTGAATAACAATAAACTACTTACTTGGCCTTGGTTCAAAGATTCATGAAAGGAATCGAAACAGACTAACTGCTGAAATTTTCCAAAGGCCTTCAAAAGTAGGTACAAGAAATAAGATGTGCGAAAAGTGGGTGTTCGAAGCATTGCTGAATTTCATAAATGTCAAAATAAATCACGTAGTATCTAGTATCTTCTCATAACCCTCAGGATGAACAAACTTTTGTAGAGTATTTATAGATTCACTCTAGATACTCATTCATGGTTTTGGGTGTAATTGAAAAAATGCATACGCAAAATGTATCCCATAGCTTTACAAGTAAAACAAGTGTGGCTCCGAGAGCTTTTGACTATATCGAAAATCCCAATGAAGATAAATATTATTGAAATAGGAGTGCCTTATGAATTGCATGGCAACTCTTACTCTTGTTTACCAACTGGTTAAAACATGAAGTTTGAGCAAAAGAGTGAGTACTGAATTACACAAAAAAGGAAAGAGTTACTAGAAGAGGAGGGTTTAATCAAAATCAACTCAGCTCAAAACAATTCAGAAGCCAGATGTAAAATTTAAAAGGAAAAAATCTGTGCAGTGACAAAGGCCATAAAAAAGAGGCTGTTTCGAAGCAATATTTATATTAAAATAAAGATATATGTATATATGTGTGCGACAGGTAATTATATATAGTATAGCAGAGGGATTCGGTTAAAAACGAGCTCTATTAGTAGAGAGAAAACTTAATTGCTTTTATCGGCGTCCAGCGTCAAGGGGATTAGAGTCCATAGTGGGATTAGGAGGTGGAGCATTAGAATTAGCAGAATGAGGGCGCATATTATATCCAAATTCATAGTTATTATTACTGGTATTATTAGAGCCACTATATCTGCTATGATGGTCCGAATGTGACTGCATGTGTTCTCTGGACCAATATTTGTTATCTTGTTGGTTATTGTACATGTCATTATTAGTATTGTTGTTATAGTAAGGGTCTCCAGGCGCAGCATGTTGTTGTGATGGAGGTGGGTGTGAATGCTGTGATTGTGAAGGATGAGACAAAGGATGTGCAGCATAAGGATGCATCATATAGCTGTTATTATTAGGGTTATTACTTTGGCGTTGAGGACCATCTTCTTCATTTCTACTGATATGAGGATTGTTCATTACAGGACCATAACCACCCACTGGGTAAGGAGCATAACCTGAATTTTGTTGAGATGGAGGAGGAGGAGGAGGAGGATAAGAGGAATAAGGGTTACCAAAGTCATGATTTCCATTTGGAGGATTAACACTGAAGCGAGTTGCTTGGGGTGATTGCATATAGTGGTCATCTTGATTTGCTCCTGCGCTAGGACCGGATGGGGTGACTGATGCCGAAGCATTTGATGCTGATGGTGGAGCGTTGGGTGTAGAAGTTGATGATACTGGGTTGGGCCCACCCATCATACCAAAAGATGCTGAAGAAGGCTGACCTGCATCCATGCTACGATAGCGTGTGTGTGAATCAGCATAATGACCAGGGCTTCGACCCCGAACGACAAGTGGTGCAGAATTAATGGTAGCTACTTTAAACTGCTTGCCAGTTGGAGTATTGGCGCAAAGGTCGATAACAATCTCATAGTACTGCTGAGCTGCACGTCTCTTCCCGTTATTTGCTGTAGCTGTTTTAAATTGCATACGTTCAAAGGTAACAATATTATGATTAGATCCAACTGATGCCAGATGAAGATTGCCTCCAGCATTAACAACGCGAGGTTCTGGAATCATTTGAGGCCCCTTGTCGCGCTTTGGCGTATGCTGAACTAACTCGATTTTCTTATCACTACCAGCAACGCGGGCACTGACACCGATGGAAAAGAAATCAACTTGGTGGATTTCTTGATTTCCGGTTCCTACCAAACAAGGAACTTCAGGGCCTTGAAGTGCATAATTCATGCCAGTGATGTCAAATGTAGCGCTCACTTGGAAGTAATTGCGGCGGTAACATGTCCAATCCTGGTCTGCACGGAAAAAGCCTCGATCCATTTTGGCATTCACATTCACTTGATACCTGGGTAGAAGAATTGAGAATAAATTAGTCGTTACACAAAATTATTACACAAGAAAAATAAAATACGTACGAATTGGATTGGTCCATGTTCCATAAATCGAGTATCTGTTTTGTTGGACTAAAGGAAGGTCCTGTTTCAAAAGAGAACATGGATGATTCTGTTCTGCGTCTTCTTAAAGATACATTGGCAGGGTAAGGGTTAGAGTGAAATGTTGTGGTAGTAAAGCTGGCTGGTCTCGAAGGAAGTGGAGGTCTTCTTCTAATAAGATCAGGCGTAGTAGCAATTTTGTCTGGAGGTGGACTAATGATGTCTGGTCTTGGTGTTCCTGGTTGAGAACTCGACATCAGTCTAAAGAAGACGCGATGAGTGAAAGAGGTATAAGCAATTAACAAGACGAAAGTACACAAAAAGAGAAATCATGTACTACTTACCCTGGCATAGGAGGCTGACTTGATAGTCCGGGAAGAGCAGTTGAATTGTTCGAAGGAGGGTATTCGCTGCTACCATAGTTATAGCCCGATTGGAGTGTCATGAAATTACGTGGTGTGTCTGGTGGGGAAGTCCACTTGTTGTCTTGTTGCATTTTCCAGGCACGAAGAGAAAAAGGAAAAAAGAGAGAAAAAAGAGAGGGAAAACAGAAAGAAGGGCACTTTGTAAAGAGAATAAAAGTGTTTGTACAACATTAGAATGGATACACGTGAGACTCTGCTGCTTTATGGAGAAGTGAGCCCTGAAAGTTTGAATTGGTGAGATCAAATTCAGATTTTTTTATTTATTTTGCGCACAGTCATAATCATCTTGTTAAAGTTTTTGATTTACATAAAAAGTGCCTGGACTTCTTGTCTTAAGCAGACTAGATGTATCGTTTGACAGACTACATGGGGTTCCATTCAGCTATGTAGAGATAATAAATAGTAAAACATGTTGCATTGTTTAGGTGCACTATCGATTCTAAAAACGCGTTGCCTTCACAAGCAACCAAGTCAATTTGAAGGTAATCTGACCTTACTTATCAGAGGTAAGTGATAAAAAAATTTTAGGGCCTGTCGCCAAGCAATTTTTTTTTGGTGTTTGGTATGGCTATTTATCTTTTTGGATTTGTCGCCTTCATTATACAATAGAGTATAGTGTGGTTTATCAGTGATACCAGGAAAATTTACTCAGAATAAAAGATTAGCATCGGGATTTATTTTTATTAATGTGTATCCTTTTTTTGTAATACATTGCACCGTTTCTGGAAGTTAACGTGCCTCTGAGGTTGAAACTACAAAAATATGGTTGATCTTCAAAAACCTTCGCATATCAAAAGTAAGGAAACTAAGCGTACCAAGCTGTTAGAAAGACATTTCTGCGCAATGTTATGCACTCAGCTTTCTTAATTTTGACATATAGGTTTCTATATGAAGGTTTTTAAAGATCAACCATATTTTTGCAATTTCAAGTTCAGAGGCACGTTAAGGTGGGAAAAGTGATAATCTGCTTTCAAGTTTTTCAACGCTGGATCAACTGCCTTCAAATTGTTTGAGTAAAAAAATACAAATTGCATCGACTAGAAATCACTTCAAAGAAGCACTCTTATGTAATCTGATGCTGGTGCTTTTCTGAGCTTTCGATTTGAAAATTGTTTTGAGTTGAACAGAATACCTCGATAAGCTGATTCATTAGACAGATGAATTAATGTTTCTGATAGATCAACAAAAAAGTCCCAATAAGGGCATGTCAAGAAAAAGGTAAGACGCAGGTAGTCTTTTGTTGTAACATCAATTCACCAACTTGATGTTTAGATCAATCAAAGTACATCCTCTTAACATATTAGATGACAATCTTGAGGTAACACTACCTATCTCAGAAAGAAAGCAGAGGACAAAATCCCTTCCTCCTCTTAGTAAGTTCTCTTGAAGACAATCAGTATTCTTATGCCAACCGTTTCTTGGCTTACTGAATATGCAATGGACAGACTTGTCTGGTTCTGGTCCTTCTTCTGTTGATCAAACTGCCCACTCTTCTACCTGTTGCTTTTGGTACAGACTCAAGACATGATGCTTCAATAGCGTCATCTAATAGACATACATCAGCTACATCAAGAGAATCATAAACGATAATCGATAAATTCAATGAACTTTGGGTAGCCAAAGGTCAAAGAATTAGTCTTTAAGAGTTGTTTAGAAATCATGCGGAGAAACTGGATATACTCTTTTCTCTCTCTCTCTCTCTTTCTTTTCAAATATGCTCCCTACTAAACGTCCTGGTTTCTCACTTCAATTCTCTCCTTGGTTAATCCGATGGTAAGCAACATGCCATGCTCTGCATCATTTCTGTTGTAACTTTGAAGTATTGTGTAGCTTTATGACACAAAAAGAAAAGAATAATAATACACTCGAGTTTTCCGATATGGTAGGCACTCGACCCAAAGGAATAAGAAAGCTTAATAAAATTTGCCTTTTTATCAGATAAACAATGAAGTCTAAGGTCATTGACTTGTCCTTGGAAATCGATCCTTATGTCAAGCACGCTTTTACATTAACTAGCTATTATGATGTCCTGTTCAGGTGACCTTATAAGTTCAAAGCATTTCGATGCTAATCAGAAAGTTGGTTTCGCTTTGTGAGAAATAAGACAAAGTTTCCGGGTAAAAATGTTAGTTCTTTGAATTCATTCGCACAAAAACCTTCTGTTCAAACACAAATCAATGCTGAAGCCCAGAATGTCTTGAGAATATCAGAGACTTGATGTTCCAAGTTTGAAGCCATAGTTTAAAGAGATGGGCCGTTGAAAGATATTTCTTTTTGTGCATGTATGTTTGGTTTTATGCAGTATAATCATGCCTGCACTTGAACTTTTCATTGCTGATCATTATAATATGAAAGTAAAAAAAAAACATGCTAGTTCGAGCACTCAAAAAAGAAAACAGACTAATAGTACAATTCCTGTTCATTCAAGACTCTATGATTGAATATTATACATACAAAAGCGTAAAACTTGTCAAGCATAATTTGGAGTTAGCCTTTTTTTCTCTGTTTTCTTATAATCACACATTATTTTTGTACTTTACTTGTTGTCAAATCAATTCTCAAATGTTATCCTGCTAATTCAGAAATAGCTGGTTTGTATTTTTTTGTTATAAACATATCTGATTTGGAGAAAAAGAATGCCTTTAGTAAAGCATGTGTAAGTATTGGACTTGAGCACAGATAAACAGATTCATTGTTTTTGTTTACAAACATATCTCTCTCTATTTGTGTAACTTGACTAATTTGTCTAGTAAACAAATCCATGCCTCAATTATTGCGGCTTCTATTTCTGTCTATCAATGGCAACATTACCCTGATACGAAATGGTCATTTAAGCTTTCTACTCGCATTGGCATGTCATGTATATGACTGGTGTAAGATGCGTCTTATTCGATTGACTTAGCATTAGATTTTCTTCTTCTTTAAAGCCTCTACATTTCCGATACAGCACTCTATTTCATTTTATATAGTATGGTTGATGCAATTTGTGCTAGTCATATTCACTAAGCATAATACTTGATTTTGTTTCAAATCATGGCTCCTCAATTAACGCGCTCTCCTTTTTATTATGTTTTATTTCTCAAGAAGAAGTTCATTTTGCATTTAATTGATCGGATGCTTCTGCCACATCTTTTTTTTTATTAATATCTGAGATGTGCTTGCTCCCTGTTTCTTTGTTTCATCAACTCTGTTGCAATATCATAGTACCTATTCTTACCTCTAATCCGATTTACTGATAATTGGTAATGTATTTAAACGCACTTGATGTTGCTACTTGGCGATCCCAAATTTCACTCAAGGTAAAAGCAGTAACAAACTTATTCTGTTGTCTTTATTGTTCTATCACATCATTCTCACTGTCTCAGATTAAACATGTTTAGATAACAATAGCCCTAGAAAACTTTAGGATGAATTCTGTTGACTGAAAGCAAGAGCGTACTTTATTATACTGTATCTCATCTTTTCTAGTGCTCTAGCAATGCGCATTTCAATTTAAATTAATAAATTACGCTTTATTTACATATGAACCATTTTAGAATTAATAACCACCATTCCACAGGTGGACAAATTGACTTTGTGTACAAGACCCTGATACACTTAATAAATACTAAATTTGGAATTTTTGACAGAAATCTGGTTCAATTAATGTAAGGGGTTGAGATCCTTCCTTTCCAAAGAAGCACATACCTTAAAAAGTTTGTTCTTGAGAGACAAATCGACTATAAGTAGAATACGGCCCGTCTCTTTTACTTTTCTATTCCCTCTTCTTCCCTCTTTTCTTTCTTTGACTTTCGAGATTATTGGTACCACAATGTATGAGCCTATAGGTAAGCAACATCTCCATCTTATGTATCTTCTTCATACTAAGCAAACAAACAGATAAAAATGAATTGTCAATAAACTTGAGTCAGATCAACCAAAAGCCTAACTTACCTGTTAGTCTTCCTTCGCCTTTAACACCTCTAACTAGTCATTTCAACGCGTCATCGTATTCATTGTTTCATACAGGAAACGATTATGGGTGGTTTTCAGGAAACAATTCAGCTTCAGTTCGAAACCATTCATCAATCGTCGAGGATTGCGTCTATAAGCGTACAGCACAGAGTCATACACCTGTCTGTTCCTTTTGCATGGACAGAAACAGCATGCAGCAGTTATTTGTTTTTTCTTGTGGACAGCATCAGTTTTGCAGTCCTTGTTTATCATACCAAAAATCAAACCTGTTACTTCAGGGCCTTTGTCCATTTTGTGAGCAGGTATGAACTGTTTTCCGAAAAAAGATGAGAGATGCAAAGATGCCAACTGTATGAATCAAATCTCTATACTTTGTTCATAGACAAACAATATCCAAAGCAAACAAATACTTCTCAAGCCCGAATCATCTTTTGGAAGCGATTGCGCGCCTTACTCCCCACACTACTATCCTTGCGTGAAATTAACGAATGTATGTTACCTTTTTATTTTGGGTCAAAGCTGTTAATTAACACCGAATTTGTATTTAACTTGAAGATTCCTTGGGACATATCTCAGCAGGATGTAAAGCAGTTTTTCAACAATTGCAAAAATCCCTCTGCGAGTACATATACACAATCCATTCATGTAAGTGTATTCTTCTCATAAACGAAGGGCACATGAATCATGGCGGATAGATTAAATTTTTTCGATACACACGTTTAGATTATGATGGATCGAACGACCGGAAAAACATTATCGGATGCATATGTTGAGTTTGCTACAACGATGGACATGAAACGTGCCATAGAGACCAAAAACCAAAAGCCTTTAAAGGGACGCATTGTTTCTGTCATCGAGTGTTCACAGGAAGAGCTATTGTCAGTTGTTTTTCCAAAATGGAGAGGTCAGTTCTATGGTGTCTCAGCTATCCCTCCTGCTGCAGAGGTCATTAAATCTATGTCAATCACTACTGGAGGTGGAGGCTCTGGAGGCTCTGGATGCCCTCCATTTATCACACGAGAAGAAATCAACTCGCTTTTGGTTGTTTGTAAGAATTATAAGGTATATTCTTTTTGAACATTTACTTAAGGTTCAATTTAACTTACACACTTTAATTTAATAATGTAGTTGCATTTCTCAAGAAAATGCGCGGAAAGACCATTCGAAAATATCATCAGTGTCATAACTAAACATCCTTGGCATCAAGCACATCTTTTCATTTCGACAATGCATAGAGACCATATATACGAAATGTTAAAGCTATCTATAGGTAAAGAAGACAGCTCGCTTTTTGACTACAATCGTATTCACGTTTAGAACTTTAGAATCGCTTAAAACACACCTCGCGAAAGATTATGTACATATCGATAATACACTACTTGAACGATTAGTTCGTGCAGGAATCATGTGTCCTGCTTTTACAGAGCGCCAGAAAACAACGCTCTTACAAACAGCCCGCATTGGAATGTCCACAAGACATTGTTTCACACCTAATTTCTCCTAGTCCAGTAGTTTCTTTAGCACCTCCTGGACTTCAGTTAAACAAGAACATTGAATACAATACTAGCAATGACAGCAGCAACAACAAGAATAGTAGCATGGATATGCCATCCATTTTATTCACACCTAATTCCCCCATCTTGAAACTCCCAACTGGTTTAAAACAATCAACTTCACCTTATCATAATTTCGCACCCCAAAAAGCTTTTTCGCCAAATGGAACGCAAGTAGAAGAGTCACCTTATTTATGGAGCAAGTTACAAGAGGATGAGAAAAACGAGATTTCTTTCATACCATCAGCCAATTCACCTATTTCGTCTCTTATCCGCGATATTCATCAATACTGCCACTTGGATGATGCATTTAGCAACAATAAGCGGACAACATCTGATGTACAACCACAATTGACAAAAAACGGTATTCCGTTGCTATTTCAGCCAGTAAACAGCAGTGCAATAGAACACCATTACCAACAGCAAAAGCGGCCTATAGCTAGCCAAACACAGCGCCAAGAGCATTATTTTCAGAAACAACAGTTATCGCCTTGGACATCACCTTTTACCTCAAAATCAGTTAGTTCTGATATTTGGCGAATGCCAGCATCACCCACGGTTGAATCTAACCATCTAGTCACATCCGAAAGCGCACTGATTGCTTAAAAACAATCAAGTTTACAAATAAAAAAGAATAAGTGAGGAAATTAGCTTAATCATAAGTCTTTTTTTTTTATTATTGTTATTGCATAAAGTCTAAAAGTAACCAGGCAAAATGAAGTCTAACTTTGCAACAGTTTCAGGGTTTCTCTTCTCTTTGGCGGTCATTCCAGAAAACTTCATGGAGCCCTTGAGCTTAGGTTCAAGAGTATCTTCGGCAACAGCCTTCTCGAGATCAGGCAAAATAGCATGCAACAAGTTCTTGGCATTCTTACCGTTGTTCTTCATATTGTTCATGACAGTCTCGACAGTGACAGCTTCCTCATCGATTCTCCAACAATCGTAATCAGTAGACATACAGACCATTTGGTAGGCAATTTCAGCTTCACGAGCTAACTTTGATTCAGGCAAGGCACTCATGTTGATAATATCACCACCCCAAGAGCGGTACATGTGAGATTCAGCACGGGTAGAGAAAGCAGGACCTTCCATACAAACAGCAGTCTTATCGCGGTGCAACTTGGCACCAAATTCAAGAGATTTAGCATGGTTATAAATCAAGTTGGCAAGGCCAGCGTGGAAAGGCTCGGCAAAACCAGCATGAGCAACGACACCTTCACCAAAGTAGGTGGAGGGACGAAGACCTTTGGTACGGTCAATCAATTGATCAGGCAAAACGAAATCACAAGGAGGGATTTCTTCACGCAAAGAACCAACAGCAGAGAAAGCAATAATAACTTCGACACCAAGAGACTTGAGGGCAGCAATGTTGGCACGAACGGGAACTTCAGTAGGTGTCAAGTAATGACCACGACCATGACGAGCCAAAAATGCAATCTTGTTGCCGCTGGGAAGACGAGAGATGACAATGTTATCACTAGGGAAACCCCAAGGCTATTGTAAGCAGAAAGCGAAATAAGTATATGGTTACTGTTTGTTTTTCAAGACTTTATTTTTTATTTTTCTATTTATCTTACAGTTTCAGGGTTTACTTCCTCAATAACTTCAAGACCTTCAAGGTTGTAAAGGCCGGAACCACCGATAACAGCGATCTTGACATCGTTAGGAAAGTTGACCATATCTGTAAGTATTTCTTTTTTAAGTAGAGAAAAAAAGGGGGTAAATCAACAGAACTATAAAATGATCTTTGAGCAGTCACTTTTATGGACACCACCTTTTCTAGACTAAGATAATCACTGGTTTTATATTTCGTCTGATTAACCAATAACACAGTGTTTCCATTACCAAATAATTGGGCTGCTTTTTAAAACTCAATTGGTAAAATTATTGAAACCTAATTGGTCAGACCTTTAAAAACCAGTTGGTCGCATAAAACAAAAATTGCCCTGAAGTTGAGCTTTGACACAGTATGTTTTAGGCTAGACAGGAGATTTCACAACAAGGTTCTTTCACCAAGTATTTTTCTTTCCAATAACAAGAAGCAATGTAAGAACCTCTTAACAAATATCAAAGCAACTAAGCACAACCTTGAAGGAATCTCATCTCTAATTCTTAGTCGCTTGAAAGTATGAAATATGTTAGCTTGAGCAGTTACAGCCCTATGTCAATGTGATACTAAATGAGCCTGTCTGAAACAGTGTGGTTTGTAATTGGCATGCTATTGCAAATAGACGTAAAACTTACAAATAACTGCAAACTATTTGCCTAATTTAAAGTGAATAACTACAATAGTCGCTCGATTAAAGGGTTGCTTGATATAAGAGTATATAATATAAGAGTAGCGATCCTTTGACTTGTATCGCTCCAAGTGCCGAAATACCATTCGATTTAAGAGTATATGGTATAAGAGTGTATTTCTCAAGAATACAAACACTCTTTAAGGAAGCGACTAGTGTTGTATACATATAATCGATAGTTTGTTTACTTCTCTATTTAACTGATCTGATCGTATATTAACATTGGACTTACTCAGTTCAGACGTAAGCAACTTGGGCACCCTGATGGCTATTTCGACATACCACTACAACAAAGGATAATATCTTCTCTTAATTGCAGATGATTATGGTATCTGGAGCTTCATTGTGTAGGTTGCCCTTTTAAGCGCAAGTGAAACGATGTAGACAATCCAAATTTGGATTCAGGCAATCCATTTCTGGAAATTGCTCAATGCAAAAATAATTAATGCCATCAAAGAACAAAGTGTACCTGGATTTCTTCTTCTTAAGAGATCTATCAAATCTTGAGACGTTCAGACCCTAACATTTTTTAACCTCTTTCACCTGGTCAGGTAGGTTTTGTTGCTTTGTGGGCGAATAGAATTGCTAAAGACATCATGTAGTCCTTTAGCTGAAATGAGAAAGTTGAAAAAATCCTATTTGCTTGATCCAGTAATAACTGAAGGCACTCATCTAAAGCTTTCTAGCAGCACACTCATTTTCATACCTAAAATAATGATATTTTTCTAGGCTTAATCTAGTCTTGTGTCCAAAGTTTCTTCTCCAGAGCATTTACTTTGCCTGTCATTTATAGTCAACACTTACCTCTAACTTTTTTGATTGATCATTTAATGGTAGCAGCACAACAGCAAAACCCACAATGGTGGAATGGAATATCATTTCCTCTGTCTAACTCTTAGAAAAAAAAAGAGGAGAGGAATAGAAATACAATGTAAAGTATACTTGTATTTATATTTGGGTTACTCATATAAATTTAAAGTAAGTGTAACATGTAGCTATATTTGTGTTTTTCTTACGGCTTGGCTTTACTACTCCTCTCAAGGGCTCCTGTTTTTCTTTCTATTCGAGTCTGCGAGAGAGAGAGAGAGAGAGAGAGAGAGAGAGAGAGAGAGAGAGAGAGAGAGAGAGAGAGAGAGAGAGAGAGAGAGAGAGAGAGAGAGAGAGAGAGAGAGAGAGAGAGAGAGAGAGATACTCGCTAAACCGATAAAGCGCCTCTTTCTCTTATTACCTCAAGTTCGAATCAACCAAGAAAGCCAGACGCTTATTTGGGGCTACTTATTTTTAAATTTTGAAATTTAATTTAGAAAGACTATTTCGAGAAAACAAGTCCACTTTCTTTGTTTTCCTTCTTTCTCTCTCTCTTTCTCTTTCTCTTTCTTACCACTCAAAAAATGTCTGGTAAAGCAAGCATTGAGCAAATCAATACTGTTTCCTTTGTGAGCTAACTCAAACACTTAGTTCCCTCATCTGAACCACTCGCCCTTAACTTGAATGTCGGGAATAAGCAAACAACAGCTAACAATATGGAAAAGACAGATTCAGCAATTATCTCGTCAAGTTTATCTCAAGAGAAAGAGATACACCAGTCTATTCAACAGCAAGCTAATGCCACCCAAGTACCTTCCCAACAACAACAACCTGGCCAGGTACAACAACAACAGCAGCAGCAGCAGCAGCAGCAGCAGCCTCCACAAGTACAACAGCAACAGAAACAACAGCCTGCTCAGGTGCAACAACAGCAACAAGAGCCTCAAGTACAGCAACGATTGCAACATGAAGACCAAGAGCAAGTACAAGGTCAAACCCAAAAACAGGTAGAGTCTCAGACCCAAGATGAGCAGGTGAAGCAGACACAACAACAGTCCGTTCAGGCACAACAGCCTGCTCAGGTACAACAACAACAACAGCCTGCTCAGGTACAACAACAGCAACAGCCTGCTCAGGTACAACAACAACAGAAAGAAGGCTCTACTCAAATACAGACAGTTACCCCTCCCTCTTCAACTACCCCAACATCCACTTCCTCAGAGCCAGTTGCCAACATGATTCCTCCACAGACAGAAAAATTGATCATGGAAATTAAACAAAAGAAAGATATGCTTCGAAGACTTGATGAAGAGCTTTCCTATGCGCGTCATTCCAATGTTGATTTAGCTGAAAAAGAACAACAGTCAAGAGAGCGTATGCTGTCACGCCAAAAGGACCAAAAGCAACTTCTCGATAATTACAATGAACATATCAAGTCCAGAAGAGCAACAGACGATGATGCTAGAACTGTTCACAAGAAGTTAAAGGAGCTTAAAAACATGATCAAACATTTGAGTGTGGAAGTAGCAAAGCATGCTGAGCCTGCAATTGCCACAAAAGCCATAAGTTCTTTTTGGATCAATCTCCATGATGCCATCTTGAAGTTGGGTGATCCTTTACCTCAAAAACGCATTGAAATGCTTACAGAAAAGTTCCTCATGGATGTGCTGGTACAGAGCATGAACTACAATGCTTTCACAGGCCTTCGAATTTCGCAGCCCTATACACAGCTACAAATGTGGTTTGAACATTATGACCCTAGTTTTTGCACAAGATTAAGACAGGAAATAGCTAAAGTAGTTGTCTCTGGAAATGTCCCTGGTTCGGATATTCAGCAGGAAATCCAAAAGTTAAACAAGCGTATGTATACATCGCTATACACTTCGCTCTTGAAAGCCTTTCCCTTTATTGAACAACATGACCAAAAAGAAAAAGACACAACAAAACAATATTCAGCCATGTTGAAAGCCATGGTGGAACATGCTTCTCATATAGGTTATGCTATGCGCGGACAAGAAGTAGAAATTGCTGCTGCTGCTGTAGGTGAAGGATCAGAACCATTTGACCCCAAGACAATGGTGGATGAAGATGGTCAGACATCTGGTACCATTCAATTGTGCGTTTGCCCACCATTCATCATGTATGGTGCACGTGTTGAAATATTAGAAAAAGCTCGAGTTTTATGTTCTAAATGATTTTTAATAAGATGATTTACATATTGGTTTTTATTTTATGTGTGTGTCTATTTATTTACAAATTTACTTGCGTGTTCTCTCACCAGAACCAAAAAACTTTCTAACAGAGCCTCTGTACTCGTATGGTAAGAAAGGCGGATCACGCATTTTAAATACCTGATATGGATCTACATTTTTAGGTAACCAGATACGGAATTTAGCCCTATCAAATTCACCTGTCAAAGAAACCCATCCAACACCAGCAAAACTAAAGTCGACAGAAGCATGAGATGGGTGTATTCCTCGTACTTTCACAATTTCATCCAGAGGTTCTAAAAGATCTGTCTTAACTACACGCTGATCTTTAACAAGTCGAGCATGACTTGGTTCTAATGCTTGTGCTGCAGGCAGCTTTTCAGTTCGAGTCAGATGGGGTGCTAATGGACTGAAAAGAGTCAAGAGGACGGGATTGCTTGATTCCAACAGATCAATGCGAACCAGAGGCTTCAAGATCAATGATTTACCTGGCTCAAGCTTAAATGTGACAGGTTTCAATTCCTTTTGATTCACCAACTGCTTTTGTTCGTCATAAGGTAATAGATGGATGAGTTGTTGATCATTGATGATACCGGGAGTATCTACAAGGTATCGCTCCCGCGTCACGAAGCGCTTTTTTTCCCAACCATCAGGAGATTCACTCATGCCTAGCGCATGCAAAGGTACTTTGATGGTGCCCATCGTTGTGCCAGGAACAGCAGAGCTCGTGATCTTGTATTTGGACTTTAACTGGGCTTTGAACTGACGCCCTGCTGCATCCAATGTGCCTCGGATTTGAGACATGAATTGATTGACTAATGCTGATTTACCTACATTGGTACAACCAACAAGGTAGATGTCATCTGTAGGCCTTCTCTCTTTATCCATTTTACGCATGAGAGTTGGGATGCCCCAGCCCTTTTTGGCACTGATCAGCGTAACAGAGCTTATTTGTTGTGTTGGTAGGCCTAACAGCTTTACATGATGAACAATCCAGTCTCTGATGCGCTGCTCATGTCGTCTAGCAGAGGCAGGTAAAACGTCTATCTTGTTGGCGGCTATCATCACTCGAGTACCTGGATTCTTGGCAAGAAGTTCAGGTAGATGGCCTAGTGATGCAGGTAAATCAGTCACATCCAGAACAGCAACTACTAAAGGATCTTGCTTCGTCTTAAGAAATTCAAGTGATCCATACTGTTGTGAAGCCCTTAGAAAGTCAGGGCCAGATTCAGTTGTAGGTGCATTATGGTGCTGAAGGGTATAACAACGTTGACATACTGCTCTTTCTGGTCTTCGATCCTTTTCGGCCTTCACAATTTCCTCTTGTGTTTCGGGGCCTTCCAATAACGCACGGATCTCGGGATCAAGTTGTTCAAGTGCTGCTTTATAGTCTTTATCCGAAAAACTTTTATTTTGTATTTTCTTTTGTTTTTTGTTCGAATCAGCAAGACGATCTGTCAAGTACCCTGGCTTTTGAGGATCTACTTTCTGAAAGGGTGCTCCACAACCTGGACAGTCACCCAGTATTTGTTCTGACTGTGCTTCGTTCTGTTGATGCGGGATCGTACTGTTCCAAAATTTCTGTTGATAGTTTGGTGAGTGGATCTGATTTTGTTTACAAAAGTTTGCTGTAGGTAAAAGTATGCTAGGAGCAGTCAAGCGAGCCATCTGTCTATTGGAGACACGTGTAGATCTACAGTGTCTTGAAGTAGCAATTACTCTGGACAGAGATCGATTCATTTGCTTTTTTTTTATTATTCAAAAAAAGCGATGTTTTTTTTTTAATCAGAGAGGAAAAAAAAAGAAGGTTCCCCTTCAATCAAATGCTGTCAAAACATTTAATTTTAGCCTAAAGGAAAATACTCAACATGTTGATATATACTTTGATCTTTGTCACTTTAAGTTCTCATTGTCTTCAAGGCCCAACAGTTTAAACTAATTTATTTCTGCTTCTCGACTCTATGTGTTTATGTACTTGATTCATGGGTATGTTCTCGATCAACTTTTAATTCTCGGACAAAGAGGATGTAGCGGCAGAAGTCTCAATACCCTGAGTGGATTGTGAATCCTCCCAGTTGATTACTTTGCCTGTCTTGAGTCTTTCAATTGCCTTTCCAATATTTTCGATATGCATCTCAAGTGGTATAGTATCAGGGATAAGAATAGGTGCTATGACTTGAGAACGAAGTTCTTCAAGATCCATTTGAAATGCTTCCATACGGTCTAGCATGACCATTAAGCGCTGTGCTGCCTTACTTCTTTGTGAGTCAAACTTGACTAACAAGGCCAGGTTTTCCTCCACCAAGGGTCGACGTAGACCCTTTCCTGACAATTGGTTGATAAGGTCTGTAAAGACATCAGGCTTTTCTTTTTTTTGATAGACTTGCTCTTGTATGGATATCTCATGAATTGAGTAAAGATCCTCTTCTAACGAATCTAAAGATCCCTGCGCCTTCTCAATGGTCAAAATGAGCCTTTTGGCTTCCTTTTCAACCAAAGTCATGGCATATTCATAAAGTGCTCTCAAATCCTGTCGACTTGATCTCTTTGAATTGAATTCAGATAATTTTCGCAAAGTGTACGTATTATAAGTAATCAAATTATCAATCACGCCCCTTGTCTGTGCCTGTAGGCTTTGTATGTCTCGCCCAAATCGACGCGAACGACCAATGTAATCACCCAGCTTAGAGTCCAATAAGTCGTGATTCAAAAGGTTAGAGTACTTGACCATTGCCTGTAGATCGCGTGTGGCAAGTTCAGCTTGTTTGAGTTCTAAAGCAGATATAGAATCAGCACTAGACTGAAGCATGCCATCATACAATGACTCTTGTAACTTGACAAAATGAGTGAAATCTGGAACAGTTGTATCATAGTTTTTGCATGCTGGAATATGTGAACTTATCAGAGTCATAGGGCAAATAGTATCGAGAATAAGGTCATGGCAATATTGATAGATAAAACTCGCTAGTCCTATACAGATAGCTGCTGCTGCAAACAGTGACAGAAGAGGCTTTAGTATAACCAAAGTCATCATAAGTACATCTAGAGAGGATGGAGAAAAACGAAATAGAAAATCAAATAAAAAAAACTTGAATATTTAATGATATAAAAGTGATGGATTCATTTACCCAAGCAATAACCCAAGAGAGACGCAGCCCTTTCCGTGGAGCGCCATCTATTGGTCGAAGCAAATTTATTATCAGAAGTCTCTGGTCGATGATATTTGACTTTATCATAAACAGGCTTATGGTGAACTTTTTTGCTTCGAAGTGTCATATTTCTCTTAAAAAAGAAAGGATTATGCAGAAAAAGAGAGTGAGAAAAAAACAAAAGAAAAAGAACAAAAATGATTTATCGACAGCGGATTTACAATCTTAAGAAAGTTCTCCCTTTTACTTGGTCAGTTAAGCCTGGTGCTGGTGACGATTGCTTTTTATCTCTTCGATTTACAAGTTGAAATGTATGTCTTGATCAAATGATTTTAAAGCATTCCAAGTATAAAGCGCGTATAGTATACTATGTTGTTTTAATGAAAACTAGCCCTAACTACCTAATTAATGTTGTCTGGTCCAATCGGTGAGCTATTGATTTGCAGATGACTTGATTTTTCAATGTGCTTCCATTACACTGGTAGAGATATGTCCAAAAATTATCGCCCCGCTCCGTTTTGAGTTTTCTCAAGATACACATTAGGGGGGTTCAGTTCTTCACAAATCCCATCACAAGTTTTTCATTACAAATTGAGTTTTAAAAATGAGCCTATCAAATCAATTAAATCGTTTAAGAAATGAGTGACCCTAAAATTCCTTTCACAAATATTTTTTGCTTAAAAACCTATCCATTAAAAGTTCGAACTCCAATTTTGTGGTGATTGTCGAATTTTGTAATGGAAAAACCTCCCACAAATTTAGGATTTCCATCACAATCACTTTTATTGGTTAGTTTAAAACTCAATTTGTGATAAAAAACTTGTGATGGGATTTGTGAAGAACTGAACCCCCCTATTGTCGATTTCCAAAAAAAAAAAGATATCATTCTGTGAGAAATCGCAGGGATTTTTTTTTGTCTCATTACTTTTTCTGCTTTTTGTTGAACTTATATGACCCATAATGAAAAGTGTGTTTTTGGAAAAATTCCTTTCATTTTATACAATTAAAACTCAGAAAGACATCGTTTCTTCATCATCGTTCTCTTCTGATATCTCTTCATTCAGGCATTTGTCAACAAACTCATCATGATATGCGATGGTTTGATTCAATGACTTCCTCCAAACCGAAAGCAGAGTTGATTCAGGGATTTGTGAGAGATCCGACTCAAGTTTTTGCTTCAAACTTCTGGTCGTCTCATTTGGATCAGGGGCGAAGGCAATTGGGTTTTTTACACACCCCCAAACCTTCTCAATGGGTTGAAGTTCGCAGTGGTAAGGGGATGTGACCATGATTGTATGACCATGTTCTGAAGCAATGCGGTAGGTGGCATATACCGGTTCAAGCATTGAGGCCTTTGTCATCTGTAAAAGCTCATCCTTTTTCATGTTGGCATTGGCTTCTTCTTCCCTCAAATGACCGTTTCTGATCAGCCAACTTTTTATCACCTCCTTCTTGTCTTTTTGAGATGGCTTATCATCATCGCGACGCTTGTGGTAGCTTGCACCATCCATGTGGATAATACAATTACCATATTGCTCCAAGGTGATGCAAAGCTTCTGAAAAAGCTCTTCAAACTTTCCAGAATTGAAATGGTCATGGTAATCAGCCTCTAAACCTCTGCTTCCTTTGACAGGCCATACTGTAATGCTGTCTTTGATCATGCTTGCCCTGGTTGTATTTCCAGAAGTAAATACAATGAATGCAGCAAAGATGACCAGCATTGGACCTCTTCCTCTCTCTAGGATTGTTGCTCCAGGCTCAGCCCAGGTTTTGCGAGCATGATGATCTACATGACAGTAAGATTCATCCAAAAATATCTCTGGTCTTTCAAGGTATCCATTGCTGTTGATGTTCAGCAATCTTTGATTTACATACAAGTATCTGTACTTGGTGTTAGCATCAGAATCATGCTCCACATTTTCGCGGTCTCCCGTCTTGTAGTTCAAGCCCATGGAGTGCAGGTCTCTCATTAAGGTTGATCTGATTATGTCCAGGCCCATCTTGATCTTGAGTGTCATAGAGATGGTCTTGACAGTGTTTGGGCGCTTGCCTTTGTTGTTGTTTTTTTAACAATTTCTTTTACAGCGGAAGTATAATCTGACTCGAGTTCTTCTAAAGGTCGACCGACCTTCTGTTTTTCCGATGGGTTGTTGTACATGTGGATGGCCTTACGAGCTGCATACTTGCTGATTCCTAGAAGTTTGGAGAATCGTTCGCGCTGATCTAGACCAGCCAGATGGGGATCTGAGAGCTTGTCATTAACAATTACATCATACATTCGGCTTAAAAGAATATATGTTTCATTGGTGAAATTAGTAGAACTTAAGTGTTTAGGGAAAATTGGCGTTTCAATATGTATTTTTTTTATACTATGTATGTAGAAGAAGAAAAAAGAAAAATAATGGTGGTAGTTTCGACTTTCTATCACTATTCTTCGTAGGGTAGTCAACTTTTTCAAACAAACGTTGATTTTGGGGCTGATAATTTTTGGACATATCTCTATCTCTATATTCATTGTTTCCAAGACAAGCAGGGCAAGAACAGTCTTCAAATTGAAGGCCTTGACATTAACCAATCTTTGCTTTTTGCCTTTTATCAGCTTTCTTTTTTTTTTAGGTTTAGCTGTCTTTGATATTTGAATTCTTAGGCCTCTTTACTTTTTAGGTGGTGGTGGGGTTTATAACAACGCGGATAACACTAGTACATTGTATAGCACCAATAATGATATATCTTTTTCAGCAGATTTGCTGGAAAGACTTAAAGTACAATGTTAAGGTCTGTAATCTCAGTTAAGACACCTTCCATGAATTATAAACTCTTTCAGCCTTCTTGTCAAAAAAAAAAAGATATCTATTCCATTTTCAAAATAAAAAAACACAAAAACAGCTTTTATTTTTCTAAACTACAACATAAAAAGGAGGAGAAAAGGGTATTTTCTAGCAAAGACAAGAAGAGAGGGGAGAGAAAAAGGGCTTATTGTTCATCTTCCAATAAATTTTCCCAATCATCAGGCTCATTCAAATTAATTTTTGATGGTGTTTCTAGAGTGTCGTCTATTTTGTTTTCTTGTTCTTCTGTCTTCTCCTCTTGCTTGATTTCTGGCTCTAAAGCATTGCTTGACTTGGGAGGATCAGACCAGGCGTCTTTGACAGGTCGATAGGGGTTATTGCCACCTACTTTCATCCATCCATCATCATCGACTGTGTTCAGAACATCATAAGCATTTAAAGATCGGCTCTGAATGGTAGGTGTGGCTGTCTTCTTTGGTTGAATCAAGTCTTTCTCACTCCAAGTGACTTCTCCCTTTTGATTTACCCAACAACAATCAATACGTGTTGCTTTGCTATCTTGTTGACCAGGATCAATGAAAGCTGACTTCACTATCTTCTTTAGTTGCCAAATGATCTTTTCCTTCTCGTCCATCGAAATAGCATCGTTAATGGAAGGCACAACAATTGCATCGTTTTCGTTGACCCATTTAGAAGTAAAATGAATAGTGTCTTCACCAATCTTGATCAAGGGCACTAGATCTGCATCCAATTCAAGCTTTGTCAAACCAAAAGCCATGTCTGACAAATAAAGCGCATTCACAGGTTGCTTTGATGTAACCCTTGAATCGGATTCAGCAAAAGGAGGAGGAGTGTTTGATAAGGAGGGAGGCGGACGGTTGAGAGATGGGTGACGAGCAGCTCTAGATAATAAAATGGGCGGAATACGGCAGACACCGATAGATTTGCGCAAAATAACAGATCGCTTGGGCTCACTATCGATCGCCTCTGTCTGAAGGTTGAAATGAACGGCATATCGGTGAATAAATCGTCTATATTCACTACGCATAGGCTTGAAATGGAACGCCTTTTTATCACTATCTTTAACAAATTCAATCATGCTGTTTTCGATCTGTCGACACCAGTTAGAGTTATCTAGATAGAATTCGCGTAAGCTATCATCATAATAGCCTAGATCGTCAATTGAAAGTGCTTTTGTATCCAAGGAAGAAGAAGAAAGAGTAGGAGAGAGGGGAACAAGATCATCACGTTTGATATCAAGTGCTATAGCTAACCGACGGTTACGCAGTACCTTGGCACAAAAGTCATTACATTCGAGTTCGCGCTTTGATCCGTTGGAATCAGCCGTAGCATTACAAGGCATATCAATAGAGTTCTGTCCACAACTGCAGGTAGCCGTGATCTTGGTTTGACAGGGTTCATTCTCAGGGCATGGCTGGCCATCATGGCATTTGGCTTTACAAACATGGCCACAACGCGCACGTGTTCCGCCACAGATCTGAGTACATGTTTCATCTGGACCAATACAAGGTCCACTATGACACGTCTTTAGACATACATGCTTACCACAGCCCAACAATTTTTCACATACACGACCACATCGAGGGGACTCACGATAACAAGGCACATTCTTTAACTCGGTCTTACCACAAAGACAAGGACGACTCACCAATGTTGGGCATGGAGGACAGGGCTCATCGTCTGGATGACAATTGTGATTCAAAAAGCGAATATGACCACAAGGATTAGGACGAGTACAGGGATGAGGGCAAGGTGGTAATTTAGTACCACAGCGAACGGGAGGTTCTAACCGAGTGCGACCACAATGGCAAGTGACATCCTCAAAGGTAGCTTCCAAACAGGGCCGGCATTTGCCTTTATGACATTTATCTTGACAAGTATGAATGCCACATGACAACAGTTGGCCACAGACCTCAGGGCAATCATGAACATAATCTGCACCAGGCTTTCGTCTTCCTTTGACTTTCATGGCAGGACAACATTTCTGTCCACATGTATGGCGACCACAGTTTCGAACAGAGCGACAGACACGATCACAAAGAGGAGGTTCGCCACCGCTTGCTTCACAAACATGAGAGCAAACATCTTCAAAAGAGTTTGATTGACAACGACAGGCTACCTCTACCTTGGCTTGACAAGGGGCACAATCACCAGCATGGCAGGCATCAGGGCATGTATGACCACAAGGGAGTGACTTGTTGCAGGTAGAAGTACAAGTGGGGATAGGATCTGTACAGGAGGTACGTTCTGCATTCAGCAAATCCATCATTGTATGTGCACCACAAGGACATGTTTTAACTTCAGCAGGGTCGAATGGGCATACCTGAGTGCTTGCTGTACAAGGGTGACATGTTTTTTCACAACTATGTTGACCACAAGCAAATGTTGCATCACATTTTTCTTGACAGCTATAATATCCAATATGGCCACCCACTTGAATCTGTTGTCCACTTCCACAACGCGCTGTTCTTTCGTGTCGACCACAATAACAGGACTGAACTTCTTCTAAATCACAAGGAGGACAAAGACCAGCATGACATTCTTGTTCACAACGATGTTTACCGCAGCCCAACAATTCATCACATAGATCCAAGCATGAGAATCCTTTTGTCTGATAATCCGTATCGATACAGCGTTGTTGACGTGTTGTTTGTCCACAATAGCAGGTTAATGTAGGACCCATTGAATTACATGGAGGACAAGGGCCAGGGTGACAAGGTCTATCCCATTCAAATCAATACACATTCCATGAAAGTCAAAAGACTTGTTACTTACAGTACACACTCATGAGGACATGCCTTGTGTCTTTTACAGAGTTGATCACAGCTATGCGGTGTTGTATATTTTGAAGGTTCGGGATTTCTCTGTTTTCCACAGAAACACAAATAGTCTTTCGGCACAGCCATACGACTATTTTGACAGCCGGGACATCGCCAAGCAGTAATCATCTTGTTAGAAGAGGTATCTAGTGATTGAACATTAGATTTCTCTCTTTCACACACACACACAATTCTTGTTTTACGTTACCTTTTAATGACCTTGAGGCCCAAGTCTGAACACAGTTCAGATGAAACATTGCCCAACAACAATCACATGTCCAGATATGATGTGCAGGTCTAACTACATCCATACAAATCATACACTCATAAGCAGACGTCTTTAATTCGTGTGCAAAAATGGTCGCCATGTCATGGTTTCCTTCAGGCAAGCTCGAACTAGCATGATGATGTGGAGTACGTCGACTTGCCTTTTTCTTGTTTGGTTGGCTAGGCCCTTCATCCTTAACCTCTTCGGTTAACCGGCCCTGTGCCCGGTTCTTTGTGATGCGTGCTGCGGCAGGTGATCCTTTGTCTTGAGTAACCTTTGGTTTTCTATTACGCTTTGGCTTCTTGGCTTGTTCTTCACTCTTTGCTTCAGGAACATTGGGTGTACCTGCTTCGGTTGCATTGATCACATTTGGGCTTTTCTTTTTGCCCTTGTTTCGGTTGTTGTGTCGCTTGTTAGCTTTTTTCTCTACTTGACCTTCTTCAGTTGAATTTGGCACATGAGTGCTTGTTGATTTAGTTATAACATGATTCTGTTTAGGAGAAGTTGATGATGATGAAGGAACGACTAGTTGGTTTGAATCACCCATAAATAAATAAGAAGAATAAAGGTTTCCTTTTGGTAGCAAGGTTTCTTTTTTAAAAGAAAAAAAAAACTATAGAAAATTAGAAATCAAAAGAAGCTTTTATTTTTATAGGGGGGAAATGTTTCTTTTCCAATCGGATGTCAGTGCAGTCACTTTATTTTCATTGGTCCTGCTGCGGTTTATTCTTGTCCCGCAGATAGCATTAATGCAAATGTCTTTTGGCTTGATAAAGTCCTGTGTAGTAACCACTATAATACCATGCCATCACCATGTTAGAGAAATCTAAATGAAAGATTAAGCTCTCTTTTCTTTTCTTTTTTTTTGGCTGTATAAACTACCTTGATTTAATACAGCTGCCTATACCAAATTTGATAAGTAAATAGGATACAATAGTTATAAACCTTACTTTATTCTCGGATTTTATCTTGTTCAGAACAGGCGCTTTTTTCTTTTTCTTTTTTTTTTGGTTTTCAATAAATGATACTATACATCCAATGTACTTTGTCTTACCATAGGTGTCTTTTTAACTATTTTGTGTTGAAAAGGTGGTTGATTGTTTTGACTGGATTGCATTTGCTATAGTTTAAATGTCAATATACACACTATCTTCTAAGCAATCATTCCTTACTCGATAAGCTTCAATCGATCTATCCCAGTGTTCAATCAACTCAGTATCATCCCATATATCTTCATGCTAATACTGATTTATTGGTTTTGCTTTACTAGTTCTAGCCAGATCTACTTACCTTGGCATCTCCTTGTGTATAAAGCACAGTACCTATCGCTAATTCCTTCATATTATTTTTTTTATTGTTTGAGTAAAAAAAAAAAATAAGGTAGGCGCACTTGTTTATTTTTATTATTTTCTTTTTTTTTAAAAAAAAATTCCAAGGTGCTTATGAGAGATGGATGAGAATACGCGCGATCAGTCAGATGGGCATAAAGCACTATTAGAGTTGGAAGTGAAATTTAATAAGAAAGGCAGACCGGGATCATTGAATATTCATGGATCGCAGATCCAAGCCTTGACAGGCTTTATTCATATCTTTGAACACTATCCTTATCCTGTCGTGATCAACGCTGCCATCCTTAAACTGGCAGACTATTTTCGTATCCAGTGAGTGTTTGTTTCACTTTATGCTTTGTTTCAAACTATGGCTAATACAATGAACAAAGTAACAATTTAGTCAAGTATTATGTATATAAAGTATTCAAAGAAGCATCCGATGTACATTTGGCCAAAGTGTTTAATATTGAAGAAACTGTCAGGCGTATCTTGCCTGTACTCGGAAGCAATGATCCTATTGCAAGGTCTATTGCACTTCGGTAATAAAAAAAAAAAAAGGGGGAATCAGGAGAGGCAATGCACTGAGGAAATTAATGTTGGCCATTAGTGTATTAGGCTGTATGTCTATTATTATTGCTGAGAAACTGGATGTTCAGTTTGGGTAAGTTGGACTAATAAGAGACGAACAACATCAGCTAAAAAGCAAAATGGGTAGTATCATGCAGCGACTGGAGCTAGCAACAGATCGAATAGAATTAGAAGCAGCTATCTGGGCTGGTGATCAAATCTGCGCAAGATCCAATCGATTTCCTTCTGTCATGTTTGCCAAAATAGTAGATCAACTTGAAAGTAAGCCGACTTATTTTTATTCTGAAAGACATGACTAAGAGCGCTTTGTGTTTTGACAGATCCAAATGCACCATTTGAAATCAAGTTGAGACTGATTAAGATATTTCGACATATGCACCAAGATATTGGCATGGCAAGACAAGCGAAATCAACATGTCTCTCGTTACTAGAGAAACCAGACGTTGACAGCCAATTAGTGATTGTCACCTTGCGCACTTTGACACTCTTGTTAAATGAAGCAGTCATTGATAGAAAAGAACAGGTAACAAAACAAGCAAACCAAACATTTTTTTCTTTATCTTATAGTTGTATTTAAAGATTGAACGCCTACTGAATTATGCATTACTTGATCAACGAAAAGATGTCAGCTACAGTGTACTTGGAGACTTGTTGTTATTGACTAAGCATGACATCACATTGGATAAAGAACACATCTTATTGCTCTTTCGAGTCATTCAATCTTCCCAATATCCAAGCATTCAATATAAGGCTATTCATTGTGCTTATACCTTGATTGAGACACATCCTAAACTCATTGGTCAACTTGTCTATTCAGATGTGCTTCAATCTTTCTTACAAGCCATTCAATCGCTAGAACAGATATTGAGACAGGCAATAGATCAGAGAAAGAGTGCTCTCATCATTGCCTCTGCTCGTCTTTTGCTATCTATATTCAAAAAGGTCCTAAAAAGGGCAGATAGTGCCATGGAGATAGATTTACCTGTTTCTTTTCACTCAATGGCACATCAAATATGCTGTCTTGTTCATCTACTGGATTTGTCTTGCTTCAAATCAACTCAAGTAAAGTATATTTCGGTTTGTCTGTTTTGATCGTTTCTTACTATCTGCATTTTTGTTTAGCTCAAGGAATGGCTGAAAGTAAAGGCAAACTTTTGTTGGTTATTAAGGCAAGATTGGGATTCAGATGCTACTTTTAAGGAAACATACAATGTATGGATAAAGACAGAAGATGGTAAGGAATTGTAATAGATAATAAATCGTCGACTTATGCTTTAAGCTAGATTCATTTGCCACTGCTCTTCTTTCATATCTATCTACCCTCTCTAAATGCTGTCAACAACTCTCACAATGGTTTCCTCAAGAAGCCATCAATCAATTACAGAAGAGTGAAATGAAACCTTCTGTTTATGTAAGTTTGAAAGGACACAAAGAATGGTTCTCTCTCTTTTTTTTTCAGTGGAAACTCAAGCATTCAATCTAGGTTAACCTGGTGCGTCTGTTATTAAGAACAACAAGGGTAGATGGCACACTGACCGAGGAGTTGATGAATTCTTTAAAGGCATTTGGTCAGTGGGATGCAACTTCAGAAATGTACCAATCATGTCAATGGCAGCTTTATCAAATAGCTAGAGAAGCTGGCTGTTGCCGCTGGTTTGAATTGATGCATAAAATAACCAAAGATCTCTGCAAGAGTGTTCAGTCTGAAGCGTGCTTCTACTGGCTTGGTTCGCTTTCTTCTCTAGCTCATGCTGAAGCTTTATTAAGCCAGTCTCAAGACCCTACAGAGAGTTATCTTAAAGCCTTAGTGGACTACAAAGCATTTCAAGTGTACGATCAACCACGTACAAGTCAATATTGGTTTATTCAATTACGTATGGAGTTCATTCGAGCCTTACAACAGGCCAGTAGACTGATGTCAAGTCAAGCAAAGATCAGGCAAATTCAGTCCACTGCTCTCTTGTTTCATCGAGTTGCCCTTCGTTATGATTTTGTAGCTCAATCTCAGTTTGGTATAGGTAAAGAAGCGCTTTCGATTCTGGAATCTTACAAGTTATGTGCACTTGTATGTGAACATGGACTTCGTACTCTGTCCAAGACAGATCAAGTCTTTTTATATCCTTCACTCATACCCTTAATGGACAATCAAGAGCCTTCTCAAGATATGATTGGCCTCTTGAGAGGTTTTATGCAGACCATGACTGGATGGGAAGAATTGAGTCATGTAGATCAAGTAAAGTGCGACTCATACTTCTATTTCATCTAGAAACTAACCTACTGTTTTTGATAGACCTGTAGAAACGATATGCAATCCATGTTGGATACTCTCTTGTCTCAACCATGGATGCTACCTGCTTCCTTTTTCAAGAGCCAAAAGAATGTTCAAGTTCAGTTGAGTGCTGATCCCATCTTGAGTGAACAAAAGCCAATTGTATTGAAGCCAGGTGAAGATTTGGTCATCAAATTTGAAGGTCTTGTTCAAGCTCAGCCTCATCTTAAGCGTAAGTTGTGGGGATCCACATGAATTTTCTTTTTTTTTGGTCTTCATAGTTGACATTTTCATAGATCTAGAAAAGCGAATCAAGAAGGCAGTGATTGTTGGCTTCATGACAAGAGAAAAGATGCTTCATTGCGATGATCGATTAGGGATTAATATGTTGTTCTCTGAACCCACTCAGATGTTAGCTATGGAAGATTCACTTTATCAGGTAGATTGCAATGTTCTCTTTTTTTTTGGATTACATACTAAATCCAGTTTACAGAGTGTATTATTACAGTCTCCTACAGTCTACATGGCCAATGTTTGTAACTCCTATTTCACTTATACTGGTCTATTGAACCCACCTAAATCAAACACTTTAAGCAAAAAAGAAGCTTGGATCAATGTATTTGTCAAGATTCTAGATCGAGATTCAAATGTTTGGTCTGTAGGCCCTTTACAATGGGGAAAAGTGATATGGCAATAAAAAAAAAAAGAAAGTAGGTCTATCGTTTATTCAGGAAACTATACATTTTCCATTTTTGGTATCCTTTACAGACAACAATTTAGCTAATTGCAATTGTTCGCGGTCTGTTATTTTGCCTTGTTTTAATTTGGCTTGTAATTGATTGATCTCTTGTTGAATGCGTTGAGTTTTTGCTGTATTTTGTTGTTGTTGTTGTTTTTGTCTATCTGATGATTTTGTTTGCTTCGTATTGCCTTTACATTGATGATCTACAGCTAATCGATGTTGAACACAATAGGATAGTCCGCATTCAGTACATTGCATAGGCACAAGCAACTTTGTGGAACATCCTCGTTTTCGACATGTGTTATTTGGCTTTGAATCCAAATCTGTACAATTGCTTTGGATATGCTCATTCATCTATCATTATATTTGTTTAATTTAACTGTCCATTAGGCATAATCAGCTTACTTTACTCTAATATTAGGATCATCTCCTCGTTTCGATGGTACTGGTCTCTCACAAAGTGGACAAATAGGCACCCTAAAAATAGCGATAAAAAAGGGTCGATTTAAGAATGGAAAGGTCGCTTCTATGGTATGAGTCTTATTTTACCGAATATCAAAACTTGGATCATTTAGGCTTGGACATTGATGCGCTTGTAACTTAAAATGATCTTGACTATAAAAATATGAGCAAGTGCTTAAATAATTGACAATTTCTTTACAGCTTACCAAAACACTTTATTACAGTTGACACAGGTATATGGTAAAAAGTCTAATAAATCAAAGTGAATAACAATTGTATATGCTTAATAAAGTAAATCAATGTTTAGTCTTTACCATATAAATTGCAGCCTTTAGCTGTACATCTCTTGCCAAGTTCAGGGAATTCCATTTTTTATTTTCTTTTTCTATTTGCTTAATAATTGAAAGGAAAAGAAAGGTACAATTAACAAAAAAAACACAATTTATATTCGAGTTGCTGAGTCTTAAAAGAAGTCAAATGCGGAAAAATAATTTGTTCTGATTACGACTTTCCTTTAGGCTTTTCTCGAAGGTCAAACTGCAGATGTTTAGTAAGCTTGAATTCAGGTGAACAATACCAACATGTGGACTGTTTTTTTTAAAAAAAAAATATATATATGTTTTCCAGCTTGAATTCAAAATATCTAGACAAGCTGATTTCTAATCCTCATCCAACAAATTGCGAAGAGTGCTGCGCAGGAACCCTTATTCAATGGAAAAGGGAAGACATTTACACTTCTTGTTCTGATATATACCAGAAATACACATCCTTTAACTTTGCTTTTGTTGTCTAAATAAATCTTCCTTAACAAGTGAATTAAATGTTAGCAAGCAGACAAGAAGACATTTGCTTTTTTGTTCTGCAAAGAAAACAATGAAATCATCAATATTCAAATGCGTATACACTATTTTCGGAATTAATTGAAACGCAAGTTGAGATTGATCTGGAGCATGTTTCATTTGTGAGGTGCCTTTCTTTTCCTAATGTTTACAGCTAAAAAGTAACGAGATACTAGTATACCCTCCTGTCCGGATTGATCTCTACTATCTTCAATTCGACATCCAACAAATGTTTCCATCTAATCCAATGCCAGTGAGCAATACAGAGTGCTCGAATTAATAACTCATTTCTAACAAAGCAGTAAATGTCTTCACAAAGGTATTGCTTGGCTCTTTTAGCTTTGTTTGTATTGTCATTGCTCCTTTTAGCTCACTCACATAAATCTCATATGTTTCTTACATATGGCAGGTTTTACCTTATTGGCCAATGACATGTTGGGCAAAAGCATGAATACAATGAACTATCCTTTGGACTCATCATACTTGTCTTCTCAATGGAGACCCACTCGCAAACCATTGACAAAATTTTTCCTCATTCCAATTGGATGATTTGATTCATGCGTAGGTTTTCGCTTTACTTGGTGTTGGGCCAAGTTTTTTCCTACCGTTCGATTCAGACTCTTAAGAAGTGAGTCTAATATCGTCATCGCCCTATACAATCGAATTTATTTTTCTCCTTTGAGTAGCTTCGGATTTGCCAAGATTTAAGCAGACATACTCTGATAGGTCTGAAAATGGTCACTCTTGCTGGTACTTCACTTGCTGGTGACACATCGCTTCCTGTACACAAGAGTGATACGCATTAACGTAAGAAATGGCAAAGCAGCTTGTTTCTTTTGCTTACCCTCCTGACTATTCCTGACTAACTGCTTGAGGGAATTGGAGCTTAAAAGAGCAATATTCATATTAAGAGCGACTTGTTACTTGATTTTCACTTTATACCAACAAATGATAGATTGGCTTTATTGCTTATCATTGCCACAAGCGATTTTCTTTGCAGTCATGAAATATGCATGTTGGTTGATTATACTATGACTGAGCATGCTCTTACTCAGTTTCTTTGGATTACCACTGATTCAACTAATAAATGAATAAGTCATCAGGTTATTACTCAAACTGAAGATGATGAACGCTTTCTGACAGCAACAGAATGACATTTTTTTTTTTTTTTTTTTTTTTTTTGCTTAAATGTACCTTGTAACTCAACCACGAGAATCCAAATCAATTTCAATTATTTTTGGAAATAGTATAGGAAACTTTGCTCCTTTTTTTTCAGCCAGTGATTTGGATGCTTTACCAGCGTAATTAGGGTTTTCTTTCTTGTTGAATTTAGACATTTTTTTTTTGTAAAGAAAACAAATACAAAGAAAAAGTGCGATTGTTGTAGAGGGATTAATTTTCTTGATTTGGATATTGATTTTATTTGATTGTTTAATATAAATAAGAAACTATATCAAAAAGGACCTTGATAAGCAAGTAAAGCGCTAGGACGATTGGGTCCGTCAATTTCATAACTAAGCATGTTTTGACTAGATAAAGACAAAATATCCTTGTAAAGCTGACCAGCATTATCATATTGCTTTTGACTAAGTAAGGAAGCAGCTATACCAGCTACATGAGGATTGGCCATACTATAGAATACAACACGAGTTATACTGCTGATTTCTTAAAAAATAAAGGCCTTTTTTTTTCTTTACCTTGTACCATCCATGGTGCGTACTTGGTTTTCAATCCAAGTACTAGTAATATTTCGACCTGGAGCAAAGATGCTAACACACTTGCCATAGGAAGAGAAAAAGGGGATCACATCTTGTTCATCCATTGCGCCCACAGTGAAGACATCAGGATTAGAAGAAGGAGAGTATTTGCAAGAATCATCACCTGAATTACCAGCAGACACAAACACGGGAATATTGTAGCTACGAACTAGCTCAGAAAGAGCATCGTCTATCACTTTTGAGCGAGGACCCGTTAACGAGAGATTGACGACACTTCTACCAGGAATAGCCGTTGAGGAAACGTAAGAAATGGCCCGCAAAAGTGAAGTGGTTGTGCCATCTCCTTTACGGTCTAGTATCTTGATGCCATGAAGTAACGCATTTTTGGCAACACCAAATATCTCTCCACCAATGGTTCCGGCTACATGAGTACCTTTTATATATGTATAATGAGAATTTCGATCGGGCTCTATGTTTATATAAAAGAGTAATCATCTTACCATGACCAGCCAAATCAACATTTTCTTCTTTATCAACAAAGTTGGCTTCCATAATAGCACGGCCACCAAAGTCAGGATGATTAGCATCAATACCAGAATCAAAGACATAGACATGAATGCCTTTTCTATATAACAAAAACTAAATGTTAATATCCTATTTCATCCTTTATTCTTTTTTGAACGTTTTACCCGGCATATTCATCAGTGGCATATATTTTTGAATCATCTCGCTCTCTATGATTGATACGAGATAATCCCCAGCTGGGCACATCTGTTTGAACAATAATGCTGCGTTTCTGGTTTCTATTTTTCACTGAGCGTAAAGTGATTGGTGTATATAGTTTAGGTGATGTCTGCATAGGTTGAATAGTAGTCTTGAAGATTTGATTGGGTTCAATATAGTCAACATCTTCTAATTGGCTTAAATAACTGACAAAGGAAGGATGAAAAGAACCAGAAACTGCCTTGAACCCTCCTACTTCAATACCCTTCATTGTATCTGCAGCGAGATTTGCCTGAGCATCTGTGGCCATAATATCAACTCCCATCAAATTGTTGGATGGATGTACAGCCAATTGGGCTTGTCGATACGTAGCGTAGTGTTTGGCAATAAACGCAGTAGGCTCAAATGCTATAATAAAATGAGTCAAGGAAGATCTTGTAGATGTGTTTATCTGCCATTTACTTGCCTGTGATATTGCTATCTTGTTTGAACTTTATGATATGAGAGGGGATATTGGAAAAGTCGATACTGCTGTACTTGTTTAGAATCAGAGCATCACACAAGCTTAGCAAGAGACAAGCAACAGAAATCGAGTATTTCATCAGGGATCAAACAAGAAGAAAAAGGGACAGAGGAAGAAGGACAAAAGAGAGAGAGAGAGATGAGCATTTAAATAGTATTTGCTTTTTTATTCTGAAACATGATTATGTCAATGCTTTCCCTTTTTCCTTTGGTTTATATATGGTACGTTTCTACTTTATTGTAGTAAAATAAAGCCATAAATTTTATTTTAGCAGGTCATTGTTATTAAATAAAAAATAACTCGGGAGAACACAACAGCATTTGGACTGCTGTATTGACCCTCGAACAAATAACTGCCTATTCTTCATCCTCGGATACATACTATTTGAATGAGTGTGAAGAAAAGTAAGGAAAACTATAAGATGTTGAAGATACAAATAAAACGTGGTTCTCTTTCTTTCTTATTGTAAAATGAACAATTGAGCTAACAGAATTTATTACTGTTTCTTGGTCAGGTGACTATGCTTTCTAGACATAACTCGATAGTTTATTGAAAGAATACATTTGTATGAGATATAAAAAGAAGTGAGAAAGCTAAACTGTTTTAATAAGCACAAAGAATTACGCATTTTGCCGCCATGATGAGCCATATCTTTGTACCAGAAAGACACAAACACCACTTAGGACACTAAGAATAGCAAGGATAGTCATGGACCATCCATTACCTATAATATCAATTAGAGTAGGAGCAATCAGAGGGGTACATCCAGCTGAGATACATCTCAAAAAATTTGCTACACTCATTGCAGAAGCTGAATGTTTCTGATATATGTCTACAATGTAAGTATTGCATGGCGTTTGAACAACACCTACACCTAGTCCTACTACAGAATAAATAATATGAGATACACCATCTATATTTTCGTAACATAAACATACATATGAACAAACCAGACAAAGTAGCTATGAAATGAACATTGAATTGCATGCACCAACCATAAACTAACTCTCCTAGAGGAAGTAGTACAATGCCAATCCACATAGGCGATATGCGAGATTCAAGACCGGAACCAAGTGTTGTCTTTTCTTGTTGTATGTCTTTTTGAAGATGCTTGTTGATCTGGCGATCAGAGAGTTTACCTGAAATATAAGCACCCACTGCATTCCCCATACCATTTGCCAAGAAGGAAAGTCCGATTTGATAGCTAGTAAAGCGGTAATGAAGAGACATTTGGTGTGGCAAACTGGCAATGACAAAGTACATGAACCCATAGGCCATAGAATAAGGCGTAGTGGCAATTACAACAGTTGGCTTCAAGAGGAATTTGAATGGTCTGGTCATACTCTTCCAAAAACTGTTGTTCTGCGACACATCTTCCTCTTCCTCTACCTCTGTCTCTATAGTTGAACTGGAGACATTCTTTAGTTTATCAGCCACAGCTCTTCTCTTGAGAATCAAGCTCGATGTCTCTGGCAAAAAGAAGAGAATCAGCAGAAAAGTTATTCCACCCATCACTGCCAAGAACCAAAATATAAAGCGCCATCTCATATCTATTTTAGAGCATAGTTCATTTCTATAATGAAATTGAATTGACATGGAAGTTTTTTGACTTACATTCATTGATAAATCCACCAGCAATAGGACCAATGACTGGGCCAATGAGAGGACCTAATAAAAACAAGCCCATGGCATTACCTCGCTCATGTACCTCGAAAAGATCTGTGATCGTTCTATGAAAATATATTACACATCAGGATCAAGAACTAACTAAAAAAAACCCCCCTCCTTACCCTGCACCCACAGCTTGTGCTGCACTAGCACCTATTGCTTGAATGGCTCTCATGCTAATAAATAGACCAATGGAGTGGGAGAGGCCACACCCTATGGTGGATAGTATATAGAGCGAAGTCGCTAATAAATAAACAATGCGGCGACCTTGTCTTTCTGAAAGTGATGCCCAGAATAGCGGCTAGATAAAATAGAAGATCAGCTATTCAAACCTCATGCAAAATTTACAATCGTCTTACAGCAACACCCATAATAAAGACATAGAGAGACAAAGTGGCATTGATAGATGTTTTGGAAGCATGGAATGACCTTCTCACTTGTTCAATGGCTGGGACATAAATAGAACTTGTCAATGGCCCAAGGAAGCCTTGAAGTGCTACAATGAACAAAATAAACCACTTTCTACGTTTTGATAATGTAGTCTATAAACTTTCTTGGTCAGGTAAATATCTTCATTGTCTGTTTATCAAGTTACTTTGAGAGATTCAGCCTGTTGTATTGAATTCACTGTTGTATCTCCAGGTAGTTCTTCACTGATACTGACAGTCTCTGTTACTTTCTCTGATATTCCCATGTCTTGCTTTTTGGTATACAGTGAGAAAAAGAAGCACTGAATTGAAAAGAAACTAAAAAAGAAGCGACCAAAGGAGTTGACATTTTAACAAACAATGGCTTTGTTATTTTTGAAGGAAAAAACCAGAGCTTGAAAACGGTAACAAACAAGTTACTGCTTGTTGATTTGTGAAGGACATCAGAACTGGCCAATGGGAAACATACCAATTTCGTTGGTAACTTACTTTGGACAGCTTACTAAAAAAGGAATAGAAGAGTGTCCGAAAGAACACCTCATAGTGAGCTATTCAAAGCTGATTCAGTTGGCTCAACGCGTTTTTTCTTCTTCTTTTTTTTTTGTTGAGAAAACAAGAAACTAATATGTATTCCAATACGGCAGGAAATAGTTATTCCCCATACGCCAATCAGCCCTATGGTACACCTTCCAAATCACCACCACCTCTTCAACATCCTGTACCTCAACATCCTATTCCCGACTTTGGTCCTACTGTTCAATCCACACCTTCTCCTAGCTTACAACAACAGCAACAACAATTTCAATACAATCAGCCCATGATGCAACAAAAGATGCATCAAACTTATGACCCCAATGCCTATACACCTCAACAACCATCTCAACCACTTCCAGGCAATAATATTTACACTCAGTTTGGTTTCAATGATCCCGCTGCTCAGATGGGTATGCAATTTGCAGGTAATGCTATGGCTCAGGGTTCCGCCTATGTAGAAAAGAATGTAAGTTTATTTTGTTACAGTGGTGAGATTTTTTGCTCAATAACCTATTTTTCTAGTTTAACAGATGGATCAATATGCCTGCCCTGAGGCATTACTTTAATGTCAGTAATACATATGTTATCAACAAGTTGAGACTTTTGATGTTTCCTTGGAGAATATCGGTAAGCTATTGATGAGTTGATAGAAAGTAAGACTGAAGGGCCAATTTCATCAATAGTCTTGGAACCGGTTAGTGATGAGATCGGAAACAGGTCAAATGGAAGGCTTCAAACCACCTAGAGAAGATTTGAATTCGCCTGATTTATATATTCCAGGTTAGTGTGGACTGATAAAATGAAGTCTGCAAAAGACTGATGTATGAGAAATACCCCACTATAGTCATGGCTGTTGTCACCTATGTCTTGCTCTGTGGTTTAGCTGCCGGTCTTCATGAAAAGTAAGTTTATACCTCGGATCTGTTCGGATTTAACTTATTTTCTCCCAAAAAAAAAAAGCTTTCATCCTGAATTGTTATATGTTGCTGTTTCTACCTCGATTGCTGTTGTATTCTGGGAAATTGTGTATACTAGACTTGGATGTTATTTCTTGAATATTCCATTTGAAGCATCTATGCTGGATTTATTATCTTATTATGGCTACAAATTCGTAGGTATTATTGTGACTGATATTGCTCGATTAGTGAGTGGCAAAGGATATGTTTCCTGGCTTATTTTTGGCTACACTGGTGTCTGTATCTTTTTCTTCTTGGTAAGTTTATTATACTTTTGGGGGGGGTAGAAAGAGAGCACACTAGACTCATTGCCTGTCTATTAGCTTCGCTCAATGCGTTATGTGATCCTGCCTGGTACCTCTACCGGTCCCTCTACCTTAAATCCTCAGCGTAAACGTCGCTTGTGGTTTTTGTTTTCTATTGCCGCTCTTCAAATAGTTTACATGTTCTTTCTTGTTAATTAAAGGGATCTTCTTTATTATTTATAAATGTAATATAAAATCAAATATCATCACCTTCTTGCTCTTCTGCCTCAGGCATGAATTCAACATGACTTTCTTCACATTGATAAAACAGAGATTTGGCTTCAGCAATAGCAGATTCAAAGTCAATGGAAGGATCAGGGTCGCTGCAGACAATGATGTTTTTGGGTAACTCAAAATCAGCTACACTTGTCTGTCGCACATACTGCTGGTATGAGACACTCAGCAATCTATCTTGATCCTTTGATAACATATCGACAGCTGCTTTCAATGCGGAAGGTTCATCAGAGACAGTCCAGAGATAGGTAACAGCTTCATTGAGGAAGAGGAAGAGAGAGGGTGAGATGAGAATGAAAGGCAATAAGAAGAACACTTACTTTGTCCTTTAGGGCATGCCATGCTCTCTTCATTCTGATGAATACCATAGATAGGCTGTGTGTTGCCACAGACATTAGGTGGAATAACACTATAGCTAATGGATTTAGACATGTCTGATTTACAGACAAACATGGCCCTTGAAATAGACAGACTAAGAAGATTTCGTCAGCTCATTTCCCTCTTTCACTTTCTGTATCCAACATTACCCAAACTCTTTATCCTTAGGTAGCCAAGAAGAAGCCAAATAGTCCATGCCAGTAATCAAGCAATCACACTTGAACTCCTTCCCATCTGCTGTCATGACACCAACACATGTAGTGTCGTCCATCAAGAACTGTTTCAGAGGTTGGTTCAGAATGTAGATACCACCATAGACTGCACATACTCGGCAAAAGGCCTGGGCAATCTCACTAGCACCACCATATAACGGACATAAATAGGCTCCCTTACCGAAACGACCCATGGATCGAACAAACAACTGAGTCTTTTCCAGCCCTAATTTGACAGAGACTAAAATAAAAAAAAAAAAAAAAAGAGTTGAAAATACAGGCATTTGGATGAATATGATTGCATGCCCTAACATTGTCTTGTATATGTTACCTGTATGATCCACAAGTGAAATAGCATAAACAATGGCTTCTTGTAATTTGCCAGTAATCTTGAACCTATCTTGCAAAAAGTCGATATAACTCATTTCATCTATTCCCTCTAATATTGGGCTATCAGTCTGGTCATCCAGCTCCATAGCAAATGTTAGGAATTTCATGAGTTTTCGTTTTTCAACCAAGGTGACCGACTTGTTGGTGAACACATCTTCCTTTGAGCTTGGCACTTTTTCTAGTGTTTGACTTGTCTTGTTGAAAATATACACATCTTCCACATTTTTAAATTCCAAATAACGTCCAACGCCACTTCTCACAAGGATCGAGACCAAATCCTCATTCGATCTCAATAGCTTGGGTGTGGTATCAAGGTTATAAGAGCGTGATGACTGTAACAGCTGAACAAACAACTGCATCTCTTTCAATACATCAGATCCAACAGGGTCATCAAGCTGACCAAAATAGCTTTCGAAAAGTGACTGATCGGAACTGAAAGAAGGTTTAGGGCGAGTCTCTGCTGTTTGTGTTGGATCAGGAAATAGACTAAGCTCGACATGACTAAAGTTGGCGTGATAGTTGGCTTCATATTCGATACTTGCATCTATTGTAACAGCATGAGTCTCTTGTTTTTCTTTTAAAAAAAAAGATCTACTTGCCAGTCTTGAAAGATGTCGAATCTAAAAAGTAAAAAAAAAAAGAGTGAGTAAAGGACCATGCCTTGTAGAAGTAGAATAGCTTACCTTTCTTTTGGTCTAGATACCATTGAACAAGTTCTCGAAAGCCAAAAACAGCCCAGTTGCCACCATAGTTTTGGTGACTATCGAGATGGAGTACTTTTTTGCCTACTCTTGCAAGTGATCTATTTGTCTATATGTCAATAAGCTTACATATCAAATTCATTGCGTTTCTCCCCCCACGCCTTTCTTTTTATTTCTTTTTTTTTTCTTACCCGGCTAAAATGGATTCTATTAACCCTGTACCTAACACGATATAGTCAAAATGAGTTTGTTCCAAGTCCTCTTCCATAGCAAAACAAAATATATATAAAAAAAAATAAAGAATTCAGTTTATGCTTGTTACTTTTTGGTCACCGAAAAAAAAAAAAAAGTATGCATGAAGCCCTTAATTCACCGTGTCACTTCTTCAAGCTCAAAACGACTACAGAAAAAAAAAGTTTTGTATTAGGCAAATCAAAGTCTAGTTTCTCAAGACGTCAGACTTCACATAAGTGTTATTTTAAATTAAAGGCAGAATTTGCTCAAAAAAAAAACCAAGAACAAATAGCTAGCATAGCAAAAATGCAAAGAATATCCTTTTCTCTCTTTTTGGGCTTGTGAGTGTTAAGATTGACCTATGGTTGCTACTCTCTTGTCTCTGAACATTTGATTTGCTTTTCATGCTTTTACTTTTTTTGTATGAATCTCTATTAATGTCAATACAAATATTGCACTATCCATAAGGATGACAAAGTAACAAAAAGTCATCACAAGTAGAAACCATGTCTTACTCTTCTGCCTTCGATCGATTTCAATTTTGAGCTATTCTCAATTCGGGCTTTTTGCCTTTTTGTTTCAAATTAATCTCAACTTGCATGTTTGAGAATGAGATTCATTTAACTAACTAAATGCCAATTGGCTCTTAACTTCTTTTAGAAGTTTGTCTTTTAATTAAATGGCTTCTCTTGAAGCCTTGCTAGCTTTTTTTTTTTACTTATACAGACTACGGCAACTAGCACAAATATATACAAGTAGTATATGCGAGGGAAAAGATTGAGTGATCTGGGAAATGAATGAATAAATAAAAGTTAGTAAGGTTAGAAAAGTATGAAGACTTGCCATCTATTCCCACCATTTGTTTCTTCTTCTTTTTTTTTCGACTTGGTTATCAAGCATTTGAGAACCCTATAACTACTGTCTCAAAGTATTGTTCAATTTAGGCAGTGTGTAGCATACTTTGTGTTTCGTCAGGACATTGAATTTGATCCAACAAAGCTTCTTGATAAAAAAAAATCAAACATTAGTAACAACATGACGTTTGAAGCCCTTCTTTTTTTAGATTCCCAGCAAAAAAAAAGAAACATAATTACCTTATCCCCATTCGTTCCTAAAATTGCTTTCGACACCTTTTAAAGAGACTTACAGACGTTGAGCTTCATTAAGTTGCTTGTGCTGCTCTACCAATGCAACAATGCTCTTCCTTTTACTTGGTAAGATATTTATGTCATCAGTATCAAGTACCTTTCACTAAACAGAATCGAGACAGGTATTTGCTACTACTCACTGAATTCAGCACAACATCTCTTTGACCAAAATCCTCACAGAGAGCCTTTTTTTTTTGTTCTTCTTCTTCTTGAGGCTAATGACATTAATGTGAGTACAGTAAAAGAAATGTCTTGCTGACCATTATCTTATGCTGACAGAAGCTCTCCTTTATTTCTTTCCAGTCAATCATGGTCTTTCAGCAGCATCCAGACATTGATAGCCTAATCTATGCATCTATTTTTTTTTCTCTCTCTCTCTTTTGCAGTATCTTCAGTTGCAGAAATTAGATGAGCCAACTAAGCCAAAACAATTTTTCTGCTATTCCTTAACTTTATCACGCATAAATCTTGGAAAATAGCGTAATTCATACCAGCTTCTACAAATGCATATAACTTTTAGTTGCTATCTTTTCATTCTAAAGACGCTTTACTTGACTCCACTTGTTCCTTTGCACATTTGTTATTGTGGCATCAAATGGACAAAAAAGATATGTGCTTATCTCAAAGCTGATGATGCCATCAAGAAGAAAAATGTTTTCTTTTTATCTTGATTAGCACAAATCTCCACTCATTATTGCCTCTTTTTTTTTTTGTGTGCCTTGATAGATTTCAAGCTCATTTTAGTTTTTAAGGATCTATGACTTGTTTTTCACGGTGTCATCCACTTTCAGAAATAATACGAATCATGACATTTTTGGGGGGTTTTTTTAAGCTAACGTCTATTCTCTCTCTCTCTCTCTCTCTCTCTTTACTGCTTAAAAAAAAAAGACTAAGCAGCCATAAAATTTTCTCTTTTTTTTTTTTTTTTAGCTGCATGAACTGAATAAAAAAGGAGCGCTTTTTTTTTTTTTTTTTTAACTCACAGACCAAAAAAACCAATAAAACCTAATAGAAAATGTGGAGTCAATGAGCTGCTGATGAAAATGAGAAAGATAGCGACCAATAAGGAAATGGTGTTACACACAGAAATAGATAAGTTCTTTTGAAAGCGGTGATGAATTAAAATCACCTTATTCAACTAATTTTCTTCTTTCAGAATCTTCCCGTAACTCTTTTTCGGGATTGAAATGGCGTCAAATCAGAATGATCTTGTAAGACGAAAAAGTGTGGGGTTTTCGGATTGAGTTTGAACAGATTCAGGTTTGATGTAAAATGCAATGCATATCAGGGGGGGGGGTTAGTCGACCCTGACTTTTAATTCATATTAAGCAAAAACAGAGTCTTTTTTCTTTTGTTTCATAATAAAAAGAATGAATAACAATACAAGTAGAAAAGGGGAGTTTATGAGGGGAGGGTCTAAAGATCAAATATATATATATATATAAAAAAGAGAGAGAGATAACCAAACAAATATAAATTAGCTGCTATTATCATGGGAAAAATAGTGCAGCTTCTAATCCCCCGCTCTAATGAATCGATTGCATTTTATGCAACTAAAAGTGAAATAGCATGTTATTGGCGTTTACTCTAGAAATAATACGTCAATAGGCAAGAAAGAGAGAGAGAGAGAGAGAGAGAGAGAGAGAGATAAAATCCAGCTTCTGTTGTTGCCTATACTAAACGATTATTATTTCACTGACTAAAAATAACCAAACAGGGCATGATTACATGATAAGGGTCATTTTTGTCATTTCGAAATTATCCGTGTATTGAGTATGCAAACACATAAAACTCAGACAAAAAAAAACTACCCAAGTAGGGTATCTTGGTTTCCTTTTATTTCCTTTTTTCAACTCTTTTTTTATCTTGAACATCACATCAACAAAATAGCTGTATAATTAAAAAAAAAAAAAAAAAAAAAAAAGAAGGGAAGGGGGAGCATTTTCTATAGCGTATATTCGATATAATAATAATAATAAAATAACACTATTCAACCATGTTCTGACTTTCAAATCCCACCCTGAGCCAATTCCACTGCCTTGTTCTTTTTTGGAAGCAACCATCGAACGAGATTTTCTATTCGTATTTTGTTTATTTATATATGATATCATGGGTTTATCAATGAGCGCATATCAGATCAATTAGAGATAAACTTGTGAAAGTATCCTGTATGACTAATCTGAATTCAGTTCCCTGGCTTCAACTCTCGTTTTATTCCACGTGTAGTCGTATTTCCTTCAACAGGCCAGACCAGCAAAAAAAAAAAAAAAAAAAAAAAAGAGAGAACCCTTAAACTTTTCAACCAATCAAAATTGATTTTAGATAAGCAAAAAGGATTTTATTTTATTTTTTGAAATTAAAATTAAATTCGGGAAAATCTGGATTACGGCTGAATAAAAGAAAATTTTTTTTTTTTTACTGGGTTACATGTGAGTTGCAGCAAAAAAAAAAAAAAAAAGAAAAACGTGGATAAAGAAAACTCCATTATTATTATTTTTTGAGAGAAAAAAAAAAAGGTTTATTTTTATTATGTACATAAAACAATATGAGAGTGGGGTAAAAAAAATGTCTTTTTTTTTTTTGCTTCATCTTGACTTTCTATACAACTCTAAGAAAAAAAAAATTTACATAGAAAAAAAAAAGGGGGGGGTTCTAAATAAGTTACATGTAATAAAATAAAATAAAAAAGGAGGGAGGAGGGGGGGGGGGAATGATATATAAAATAAAATAAATGTTGCTTAGGGGGGAAAAATGACAAATGCAAAAAGAGATATATAAAAGGAATTAAAATTGAACGATAGAATGAATAGAAGGTAAAGATGCTTTGGTAGAGGACATAGTAATGGGAGGTAACACACGAGCCTGAGGAGGTCTTTCCATGATATCTAACAGACTTGAAGGAGTGGTGGAAGAAGAGAATGGTAAACGAGAGGCAGTAAATTGGTTGCATTCCAAAGGTGCAAGTTTTAACATGGGAAGTTTGGGTGAACCAATGGGTGAGAGAATGGTATGAGGTGTCAAGGTAGGGCTTTGATCAGGTGTAAAGATAACTTCGTCATTTTCTGAGTGGTGAGAAAAATTGGAACTTGTGGAGAGTGCAGGTGAGGGTGGCATTGATCTGGCCACTAGCATGATGGGCTGTTGTGTAGAGAGTTGTTGCTTTTTCTGTACTTGTTGCTTACGAATGCGTCTCTTGTTGGGTGAAGTATGAATGCGAACATGACGAGTTAATTCATCGGAACGAGAAAACTTCTTGGCACAACCAGGAAATGTGCACTGATGAGGTTTTTCTCCTGTGTGTGTACGAATATGACG
The DNA here is from genome assembly GCA_025331445.1 of Blakeslea trispora. Taxonomy (NCBI): domain Eukaryota; kingdom Fungi; phylum Mucoromycota; class Mucoromycetes; order Mucorales; family Choanephoraceae; genus Blakeslea; species Blakeslea trispora. The sequence goes on along the minus strand of JAIWNE010000019.1, from coordinate 34,653 downwards.
AGTTTGATGTTCAAGGCGGTAGAATGATTTAGGGCAAATAGGACATTTATAAGGTCTTGGAATGTTGGCCTTATCTACTGGTGAAATGGCTCGCTTTGTAACAGGAGCAGTAGTTGTGTTTCCAAGATAAAAAGATGTATTGGTCATGATAAATTAAGTAAAAAAAAAAAGAGAGAGAGAGAGAAATAGATAAAGAAGAAGAAAAGAAAGAAAGAGAAAATGATGTGCTTTTTTATATGATTTATTATCATTTTACATGTTCCAAATCAAGTAAGTGGGGATTATTGATGATGGCTGAGATAAGACAGACAAGAAGTGAGAAGTGGAGAGAGTGCAAAGGAAATTTTTTTTTTTTTTTAATCTGGGGGGTGGTCGAGGTACATGCTTACAATAGCAAATTTTTTTTTTTTTTAGAGGATCCGAAAAAGAAGATGAGAACGATAACCCAATTAGGAAATCCCTATTTCAGCTGTGGTTTATTTCACACGATTTATCAAAACATAAAGAAAAAATATGTAAGAATAAATGAAAAGAAAAAACAGAGAAAAGGGCAAATGTTCATTCCCTCTAGTTCATTATTTAAAAAAATAATAATTAGGGCAATCTAGACATGCTTAGACCATGAAACATACACGCTAAGTATATAGTCTTAAAAAAGAGGGGAAAATCATAATGAAATAATAAGCAAAATGACTAACACCTTATGAGCCCTATGTCGAAATTAACATCTTTCTTATCTCTGCCCATATCAACCTTGTGTATAAGTTGTTTCCCCCTCCCTCCTAACTTTTCCTAACAGTAAAAAGATTTTCCCCCCCCCAAGATCATTCCCGGGCTAATTTTCCTTTGTTGCTCTCTTTTTGTATTTTCTGGCTTCACTCTCTTAATTTTTCTCACCTTATTTTTTTGATGATAAATACAAGATTGTGGGGTATTTGAATAACATTAGCATAATTCCGCAGGAGTTCATTGCATATGATCATTCCGAATATTCATCACGCAATCTTCCTTTCCCCCCCCCTTCTTTCTTTTATTTTATTTTTCTCCTTTAAACTTTGATGGGTTTTTATTTTGACTGAAAAAAATAAAATAAAATTGACCTTGACATATGAAAATCATTTTTTTTTTTCCTTCTTTGTCTATGCTTACCTAAACTATAGATAAGGAGATGAACAGCGATCTTCTTTCTCATCATAACTCACGTGCATAAACAAACAACTGTTTATTCGTCAAAGTCACAAAAAAATAAACTATCTTTTTTTTTTCCCACCCCCCATTAGAATAGATGTTGTTACTTTTCTTTCTTTTTTATTATTATTATTATTAAATGCAACCGTTACTTAAATTTACGCCATTTCAATCTTCTGTAGATGTTGCCTTTTGGCAATCACTTGTTTCTAAAAAACTCGATATCCTTAAGCTTTCAAGTGAACCACAGACTATTCATGGGTATTATACCTCAGGTCAGATAGCATCTTCTGAAGGCACTCTTGTCAATATTCCCGGTCCTTTTATTCTTCCACCTGATGGACTTGAGATACAAGATAGCCCAAAGTAAGCATGTTGTTTGTCAAATGGGTTTTCTTATAACTGTATGTTTAGTCATATTAAAGGAACTTTGGTGAATACCAACACGATTGAAGAATTTCGTTCTGTGAACAAAAACCAACTGTTTCAGCAGGTCACTGAGAACGTAATGTGGATTGAACCTTGTGATAGAACACAACTTTCTCATTGTTTCAGCTTTAGATTGAACAAGCAGTGAAAGACAAAAGAGTTCTCGATGATCCCAATGTGTTGAATTCGTTTCTCTTGTTGACCTTTGCAGATCTAAAGAAATACAAATTTTACTATTGGTTTGCTTTTCCAGCATTCATACCATCTTCACCTTGGTTGATAAAGCATCAAGAAGCTGTGTCTGTATGTGTCCATGTTGATTGTTTTTTATATGAGAACTAAGAGAGCTTATATGCTCAATAGCTTAGTCTGGAAGATAGCCACCTTCTTTATTTCTTTGTCAAAAAAGATGAAGCTGGCCAATGGCAGACCGCTCCTTTAAATGAATTTGAGACATATCATTCTGATAAAGAGGTAAGCATATATATAAAAAAGATTGTCATTTTATCAACACAAAAAGGGGGGCAAAATATCAGTGTACGATAGGATGCTTGGATCCATCTACCTCTCAGGATGCATTTGGTTGGCCATTAAGAAACTTGCTTTATTTCGTTAATAAAGTATGGGGATGGAATCAAGCAAGAGTATTGTGTTATCGACCCAAGCAAACATCATATCTGCTTCATGTCGAGTTGCCCGAACAAAGTGGCTATCTCAAACCAGCAAAGGCTGTAGGATGGGAAAAAAACGTTCAAGGTGCTTTAGGACCACGTATGGTAGATTTGGGACCATTGATGGACCCTGTTCGGTAAGATGATTGACATGTAAGGAAAATTGTTCAGAGCTAATCATAAAAAAAATAAAAAAAATAAAGGTTGGCAGATACATCTGTAGATTTAAACTTGAAGTTAATGCGATGGAGACTGTTACCTGACCTTGATCTAGAGAAAATCAAACAAACAAAATGCCTATTGTTAGGTGCAGGCACATTGGGTTGTTATGTAGCTCGATGTTTATTAGTAAGTTATTAAAACAAAAAAAGCGGGTATAATTGATGATGTTTGATTTTAGGGATGGGGTGTACGACATATTACTTTTGTAGATAATGGAAAAGTATCATTTTCAAACCCTGTTCGCCAACCTCTCTATCAATTTGAAGATGCCTTACAAGGTGGATCACCCAAAGCAGAAACAGCTGCTAAGCAGTTGAAACGTATTCAACCTACTGTGGTAAGAAAAAGAGTAATCATTACCTCTCTTAAATAGGATGACTCAAACAATCAAAATAAGGTATCGCAAGGTCATGATCTTAGTATACCTATGCCTGGTCATTCTTTTAGTTCAGACCAAGCATTAGAGCAAGACATGAACCAACTGACTGAGCTGATAAAGCAGCATGATGTTGTCTATCTTTTAACAGATAGTCGGGAAAGTCGTTGGTTTCCCACCATGTTGGGTGCTTATTTCAACAAACTAGTCATCAATAGTGCGCTTGGATTCGATACATTCTTGGTGATGAGACATGGATCAACCTCTTCTAATTTAGGATGTTATTTCTGTAATGATATTGTAGCTCCCACTGATGTAAAGAGAGAGAGAGAGAGAGAAACAAGGGGATTTAGCTAGAAAACAAAAGAAAAACTGAATCTCTTTCTTTCTATAGTCACTTACAGATCGTACGTTAGATCAACAATGTACTGTCACAAGGCCTGGATTAGCTGCTATTGCGGGTGCATTATCAGTTGAACTGATGGTATCTATCATTCAACATCCGGAAGGGTAAAAAAAAAAAAAGTCATTTTGAAACTCAAGAGTAACAGCGTGGAAAAAAAAAAATTAGATGGACTGGTGTCTGAGTCTAAATGACAAAAAAGTGGGGGAGAAAGAGAGAGAAAGAGAAAAAGGGAGAGGATGCGGGGGAGGAAAAAGGAAAAGATGAGCCATACGTGGGGGGGAAACGGAAGAAGGGCGGATAAATGACATACAAGAGGACTCAATTTCTTCTTTTTTTTTTCTATTGACTCCTTTGATAAGAATAAATGCAAAAGCTGATAGTAATCAACAAGATCTTCTGGGTTTGCTTCCTCATCAGATACGAGGCTTTCTTGGGCAATTTAACAATATGTTGATTGTAGGACAAGCATATGATAAATGTACTGCATGCTCACAAAAGGTGAGAAAAAAAAAGCCTTTTTTTTTCAAACAGACTCATTTTTTGTAATATAGATTTTGAAAGCATATGAATTGGATCCAATAGGTTTTTTGAAACAAGTCTTGAAAGAACCAGACTATCTTGAGAAAATAACCGGACTTGCTGAACTAAAGAGAGAAAGTGAGGCTTTATTGCTTGATGATTGGGCAGAAGAAGTGGATGATGATTTCTAGAGAAATATATATATATAAATTTTTTTTTTTTTTTATCAATATATCTGATCAAACAAAATTCGGAATTTTGCGTAAAATAATCTCCTACCCTTATTTCAGATGTTGATCGCTCTTAAAGATACCAAGAAGCACAAGCCAGGGAGAACAGAAAAAAAGAACAGAAAGGAAAATGTCTCTTTTATCATCTCTGTGAAACGTTCCTATCGACAACATTCTTATTTTGGCGGAGAAAGGGTTTTGGCTTGTCTATTGACCTTTTTTTTTTACAGCTTATTGCTATTTTATTATTATTATTATTATTATTTCGAGGGAAAACAATCACAAGAAAGAAATGGCTTCATTTTGTTCAAGAGAGATATATGCCCTTACTTTTCTTTTTCTTTTTTTTTTATTTGTGATTATCGAAAACTGATAGTTAATCTTTACGCTCTCTTATCAATTCAAGATCATCTCAGCCAAGTTGATATCAAGTAAAATGGCCTATATCGAAATATTTGAATGAATGATACTGATGATAGTTTCTTTGCTTAAAACGACATGATTTACTCTTCAGAGAGTCTAAAATTCCCCCTATTCTAAAAAAAAAAGCAGTGTCAGAAAGTAACTGATTGAAACGCTTATCTGATTATCATCAAAATTGAGAATGAAAATTATATTTAGAGATAATGGAATTAGCTCATATGAAAAAGATTTGCCTTTTTTTTTTTTAGTCAACACTCAATCAACTATCTTTCTTTATGCTCTCTGATGACAAAGTCGTTTTTCTTTAAAAAAAAAAAGAAAAGGGCACATAATAGCATGGGTTGTTGCTAAGGTTTTTTTTTTTTTTGTAAATACTTTAACCATTAGATCAAACTAGATTGTCATTTAAATAGCCCAGATTGATTCATGATGATGGACTCTTCCCTTTGCTTTAAAGAAAAGAAAATTCTTTTATTGTGTAAGCAAGACAACAAGTGTATGGAGCTTACAAAAGGGTTTGAATAGCTGACATTTGGAATTTCTGTTTGTCCTCCCTCCTGATTCATTCTTGCCTTCTACATGGCTAAAACACAATGCTTTAATGACAGACATCGATCCAAAAGCCATTTGACTACATCTGCAGAGGCTATCCTTACTTGTCCTTGACAGATAAAAGTAGAAAGGGATTGGCACTGACAAAGGACTTCTAATGAAGCAAGTGTGATTGTGTTTGCTTGTGAAAGATAGGATGGCAATGTGATAATGAGTGTCTCTATCAGAGGACATGCTTGAACAATGCTCATGATAGATTTGTCTGATATATAGGCTGATTGCTGACAGCTAAGGTGACGTAAATTAGCTGTTTGTTGTACAATACGTTGTATATGCATATCAGAAAGCATACAATGGGAAAATGATAAATGAGTTAAGGCATCATACCTCTGTTGAGAGAGATGATCCACAAAACAAGTCAGGAAGGCATATGAACAATGGGTAAACTCTATCTGTCGGACATCTGTATGCAATAAAGCACCCAACAGTCCTTGGTCCAAGTTGCCTGTATCTGTACTGTTGAAGTGAACTGCTTTAGGCATCACACTAGGATGAATCATGAAAAGACGGGTAGCGGCTGAAGATAACTGTTGTACCTCTACTTTTTCTATCCATTGGGAATAGTCATAAAGAGAATCCATATGTAGCGTCTGAATCATCGATGCTAGCTGGGTGGATGAATGACATGTAGGAAAGCGCCATATGGTCTTGAGCACAAGTGAAGCAAAGAGTTGACAAGTCAATGAAAGTTGAAGTTTTGAAAGAGGATCAAGATGATTAGAGATAGCAATTAAAATATCAATTGGTAATTCTTGAAGATGAAGCATAAAGAAAGAGAAAAAAGAAAAGAGATGTAAAATACACTAAATCGATTTAACCAAAACTCTGTAATCACGATAATACATATTTAGAGAAAGAGAGAAACAGATGGCGGAGCATTATCCAAATTGTTTTCTTTCTCCATATAGTACCTCTCTCTCTTTTTTTTCTTTCCCTTTTTTCTTGCAAAATGCTCTTCCTCCTTTTAGGTTGTACGCTATCTGTCTCTCTTATGTGTGTATAGCTTATTTGAATGTAAAAAAAAAAAAGAGGATAATTTACTCATAACATGCGATTGATATTTGTCAGTGTCAGAAACAGATAGGTTTGTGTTACGATTCAATTTAAGCTTTAATGATTTTGTAAAGTCTATCGTTCTGCTTACTAACTATAGCTGAGGGATACAAACAATAACTCGGTACACCAATCAAATTGAAGCCAAGGCCTTAAAACGTTTTAAGCCATCAACAAAAGGGCTTAAATTCATTTTTTTTTTATTTTAGACCAAGAAACCATAAGAAGAAAATGACGAGAAAGAAAGAAAGAGAAAGGCATTACAACGAAAGAAACTAGATTGTATCGACTAGCCTGTCCATTCTCTTTCAATCGTCTTTCTGTCTTGTTTACAAAGAAGGGAAACTGCCAAATATGCATTCAACCCTATTTCAAGCGGCATTTGAAACGACAAAGATCGATGATTACTTACACACCTATTGAATTCGATCCATCCACACCTATTCTCAAGTAACACATCCCTCGCTTCCTTTTTTTTCTAAAGAAAAAAAAAAGAGGTTTATTATGTCAAATCATCCTTTGCTGACTTAAGATTCAATTGTTTTCTGTCTAATACACGCTCAATGGTAGGTGTCCCCACCAACCTAGGCTCTGTTTCCTGCTGGATAAGTTGCTCTGTACGGTGATATCGATTGCTGGGTGAATGAGAAACACGCGATGGCCATTGCCATGAACTGTGATCGGGTGCCTGAAATGAACTCGTTTGCCTCTTTTGATAAAATCGATCAAAATTCTTTCGCTGCTCTTCACTCTCTACTTCCATCAGATCGGTATGACCCCAATCTTTTTGTCCACCCGTCAGACGATTTTCATCATCTTGACCAGGTGTCACTTCCTGTAGTTCAAAAGCAGAAGGCACTAAATCATCAAAGAATTCATCAGGAGATACAGTTTCACCCATATCCACTGCCTGAAGACTATTCTCGGTCAAGATGCGTGCTGCTTCATTCCGTGGTGTGTTGGCTAGACTGCTAGGCTCTGTGATATAGGGCATCATACGTGGTGGTGATCGAGTGGATTCTGAATGTTTTCGTTTTGAGCCTATCAATTCTGCCATATCGTGTAGCTGACTTGGTTTTGAATATTCGCTTGTGGTCGTGTCTTGTGTTGATTCCTCTTGCATCTGTTTCCGAAGTCCCTTGACGTAAGCCGAGATGTTACTCATCGTATGTTCTCGGTGTGATGAGCTTGGTGAAAAGAGAGGAAAGAGTGAGTCGTTTTCGTAGGCTGGCATGCGTGTTCTCAAGTTCATACTATCAAAGAACCAAGACCAATCCTATATTGATCATAAGAATCGTAAAAGAAATGAACTTTTTTTTTTCTTCCTTACCTTACTTAATTCCCAAATCATGTTGGTCTGTTCAGCATAACGTTCTACATCGGGTATAGTCAACTCATTAATGATGCGTGTACATTCTGCAAAATTCTTGTCAATTTCTTGTAGGTTCAGTGTTACTTGTTGTTGAAGTTCTTCAAGTTTTTCTTCTGCTTCAGCTTGTGTTAAAGTGGCCATCTATAGTTGAAAGAATGAAAGAAAAAGCTTCAAAATTTATGCGGAGGAGGTTTAAGGAAAAAATTCATTCTCTATCAAGTAGAGGCTTAGGAAGAAAACCATACTCAAATCAAAAATACATACATAAAAAAACAGACACACTCACAAAGCGCTTCTTGTTCTATCTTTTTTTTTTTTTAATGCTAATATAAATGGTATCTATGGATTATCAAGGTCCAAATCTTCAATGACTGTGACTGTAGTCAGGGTAGACTTGTTTTTAAATTCTTGTACTACAGGCTTCTTTTCTTCTTCCTCCCCTTCTTCTTCTTCTTCGTCTGATTGGAATGTATCAGGCTCTTCAACATTGCCTCGTAACATGGCAGCCATTTCCTGTACATTCTTGTCTGCCAAACGTTGTCTTTGTTCTCTTGCTTCTTTTCTGTTACGCAGCTTTTCTTCTCTCTCTAATTGTGCATACTTTTCTATCGTCTTCTTCTTTCTCTCCATCTTACGCTTATGAAACCCTGTCAAAAACTCACTAGCCATGCTGAGTTTCATTGTATTGATCATCATTTTGCCTATTTCTTACCTTCTTTTGGCAGGATCGAATTCTACATATTCAACTGTCTCCTGTTTGGCCTTTCTCTTCTTTGCATATATTTTACTACCAGCTGAGAGAACATCGCTGTTCTTGAATTTTCCTTTGCCTTTTGTGTTCTTGGCTTTCATTGTTACCCGAGAAAGAGAGAGAGAGAGAGAGAGAGAGAGAGAAAAGGGAAAAATTGTGCGAATCGAAACACAAAGTCAGCATGAAATGAAAAATGGTCACAATTAAGCCTAATTTTCGTTTTTTTTTGTTTATTTTCTGTTTAAACCCTTTTTTTTTAATTCTTACGCGACTCTCTCTTCTATAAGAATAAAAAAAAATGGTCTTGTACTATACTAGTAACCGTAAGAGACAGTGTGTGTAAGAGAGAGAGAGGGGAAAGACCAACTCATACTTCCTCTTCTATAGTTGTTGATCCTCCAGTCACTATCTATATGGGCAAAGACAAGTTTGAAAGTAAGCTCAATTTTGAGTCTCTTTTCCTTTTCTCAATATTAAATTTATGCTGTTCAATAGATGATGACTTGATTCGATATGGTTTTCCTGAAGATGTTTGGTAATGTTCATTCATAGAGACTGTGTTTATATCTGTTTGCTTATTTTCTCGTTTTTAGGGTAAATTAGAATTCCCTTTTTGCGCATATTAAGCTAGGCCTGAATTTTTTTTAAAAAAAAAAGTAAACACTAGTTTCACGTGGATAAAATGTCCAGTGCCCATGTCTATGTTCGCTTACAGCCCGGCCAAACATGGTTAGACATTCCAGCTGAAGTAGTAGATGATTGTGCTCAACTCGTCAAAGCCAACAGTATTGAAGGCAATAAAAAGAACGGTATCACTGTCATATACACACCATGGGATAATCTCAAAAAGACACCTGGCATGGAAACAGGCCAAGTCACTTTCCACAACAACAAAAAGGTCAAGCGCGTCTTTGTGGAAAAGCGAATTAATGAGGTTGTCAATCGACTGAACAAGACAAAAGTAGAGCGATTTCCTGATCTCTTGCAAGAAAAAGTCAACCGAGACAAGCTGGATCGATTAAAAGCACGTCGATCTGAATTTGCTGAAAAGGAAAAAGCCAAGCAGATGGCAGACGAAAAGAAGCGAGCTGAACAAGAGATGAACGATCTATTTGACCGCAATCAGATGAAGAGTAATTGGAGAGATACTGAAGTGGAGGATATCAATGCTGCTGAAGAAGATTTTATGTAAAATGCTAATAATAATAAAAAAAAAGCATTTTATGCTACAAAATACCACTTGGGATCATATTCTTTCACATCTTGTTCTTTGATATGATCAAACTTTTCCTTTTTTTTTGTATACAAAATTATGAGTGTCATGTTTTGAATAAGCGTTATGAAGCTTACCTCTTTCATGGATACTTGACTTTCTTTATCCAACTTGTAAGGAGATCCTTCCACTGTGAAATTATGTCTAATTTCTTCCATTTTTAGACATGTAACAAGAGTCTTAAAATACAATGTAAACTTACACTTCTAAATGATAAGTGTCTGTTGTTCTTGGCACTTTTCCTTCTATCAATCGTTTCCATGCCTCATGTGTCTCGGCTACAATAGTGTTTGCAAATGTCTTTTTGAACTTTTTAGTTTGGACTCTTTTCTTTTTCCTTTAGGATTTTACCTGATTCTTACATTCACCATGGTAAGCAAACTCGTTTTCAGGTTTACCATCAGGTACTTTGTATACTCTAAAGAAATGACGGGTAGCATCCAGCAATCCCGGGAAATGCTTGTCAATGTCTTCCACATCTACAACAAAGGGGAGTTAGTAAGCAGTCACTTTTTGGATTTTTTTCCACTTATACCATGCATTTCAGAGGCCAATGGATCCTTTGTATCGATGGCTACCACCTTCCAATCTGTTTCTCCTTCATCCAACATGGCCATCACACCCAACACCTTTACTTGTTTAATTTCACCTTGTTTACCAATAGCTTGACCAATTTCAATCACATCAATTGGGTCATTGTCACCTTTTGCATTGGTGTCTTCATGGATATAAGTGGGATCTTCCCATGTCTAAGAGAAAAATAGGTTGTTAAAGAGAGAGAGCAAGCCAAAATTAAAATTTTACCTGAGGCAAACAACCATAGTTCCAAATGTAGCCTTTATGGGGAAAACAGTTGCGCACAAAGCGAGGCTTTCCCTTCTTCACATCCTGCTTTAAGGGATTGTATTGTTCATCTGTGGAAATCTAATATCCTCTCTTATCAGATAAGATGAATCAGTTATTGGGCTGCTTTCTTACTTTACTTCTACTTTTGCGCTTGTCCAACGAGGAATTTCAACTACCATGTTGACCAGTTTTTTATCTTTCTTGTCAGAATAGAGTGGGATATCATGGAAAGGAGAAATGACTTGACCATCCTTTTCTACACATCATCCATCAGTATATATACACCTTCTTTTCTTGTTTTTTTTTCCTATTACCGATATAGACACGGTGGGCTGCTGTAAATGGTTTTCCAACACTGACTGTACGGTATGTGGAAGAACATCTCACAAAAGAGAATTTCACTCTATGTTGAGAAAAGATTCTATTCATCTTATTTATAAAAGAGAAAAAAAAAAGAAAGAGAGAGTGAAAGAAGGTGGGGGGTGCATTCGATTTTATACCAAAAAAAATGACGGCTGAGTTTAAACTCTTTTTGCTATCTTTCTCGAATTCTTTATTTTTTTTCTTTCTTTCTTTGTTATTCATTCTTTATATGCGACCTGATCAACACAAGTCCAAAGAATCTCGAAAATATCAAACACGCAAAAAGCAATCAGGCGATTCCTCCGCTGCAGAAGTAGCAGAAGCACGAAGAAAAGCAGCTAAAGCACGCGATAGAGGAGAGGGTGTGGCCGCTATCCAAAGAAGAAATGGTGATTGGATAGAGTCTGAAGAGGACAGAGAAGAACGAAAGTTACGACAGGCAAAATTCTCGAAGCGGAAGATTGAATCAAATGTAGATCGATACAGAGAGGAGACAGAACAAGGTAAATTATTGGAGTTTATTCATAAGCCAAAAGCAAGTGCTACAGCAAAAACTCAGACTAAAAAAAAAAGGAAACACACTTTGTAGAGGCACTTGAACGTGACATTGAATTGGGCATTGATCGTGAAACAACAGACCTTGTGGATTTATTAGAAAATACAGGTACAGAACTTGAAGATAAATTGAAACAAAGAGAACTTGTGTAAATCAATTAAACAAGAAAAGGGGTCCATTAGAGGAAGGCACATCTACCTTTTTTAAGTTTAAAGAAGAGCAATTGTCGGATCAGGATGCTGCTGCTGCTAGTCAGGTTAGTTTCTTTTTCTAGAAAGCAACAAACACACGCACAAAGCTTATTGTATTCGATAGCTAAATAAGAATATGCTAGCATTGGACTTCAGCCTTTTGGACAGTACTTTAGCATCTTATGATACAATCCATCTATTAGGATTAGAAGCAGATCGAGCACTGGTAAAATGAGGGGTTCTCTTTGAATGTATGTACATGTGTGTATAAACTTTTCTTTGAAAAAATAGGTAGAAGATGCAATGCATCAACCTCCTGTCGTGTTGGATAAACCCATCGTACCCGCCTTTTCTAAGAATGCTAAAGGATATGTACTGTTTAAATCACAACAACAGGCTAAGCCTAATGTAATATCAGAAGCAGACGGTATTTATCTACGTAACGATGGATCCAATCATCGACCTGCCACATCACCCTCTGTAAAACAATTGTTAGCAGCAAAAGAGCCAGAAAAAGACGATTTAGATGAATTATTGGCATTGGATCAAAAGAAGAAAGAGTCAGTGCCTATCAACAAGGCACCAACAGAACCTGCGACAGCTTTACCCAAACCCGGCTCAATCAAAAAGCCCAGTGTGATTCAACCAAAACCAAAAGAAAGTGGAGATGACGAAGCATGGCTGGATGATCTTCTAGGCTAATCCAGACTTTGTTTTCCTTAAATAAAGAACATCCACTTTTTGTATGTGTATGAGTAATCTGTATATGAAATGGGATCAAGTGAAACAAGCTGTCATCAACCATTTAAGGGAAGAAGCTAACTACGCCAACAAAACCCGCAAATACATCCATATGAGACAGGGTAGAAGCGAGACAATACGTCACCACATTGACAGATATCTCAAAGCATATAGCAGGTTACCTGTCAAGCATAACTACTAAGCCATTCAAACGGTTTCACTTGTTGAATTGCTTTTTCTCAAGTCAAAAGAAATGAGAAAGTCACTAAAACTGAATGATAAAAGTAAGATCAATACCCAATTCTCAGACAAACTTGATGATTTGTTTGAGTCTTTAAAAATGAGCATCGGTGACATACAACAAGCCTTGTATCTCTTGTTGCAAATCAAAGGCTGTGAAACCAAAAAAAAAAAAAAAAAACTTGAGGATTGCAAAGGGAAAAGACCTTATTTGGATCACCACCAAGATGCCAAGAAGCTGAAAACAGAAGCTAAATACACAGATACCAACATCCTTCTGTCAGTCCAAGTAATCGCTGTAAAAAAAAAATCTTTCTCTCCAAGACACTTTGAGACGCGTGAGTTATATTATATAAAGAAAAAAAAAGTGTGTGGCACAAGTCCAACAGCCAACTGAAAAAGGTATTGTTTTGCCATGAAAGACAGTGGGGCTGATGCTAATACTTGTAGTGATATCAAAACCCAAAGAAAGACAAGCAAGTTAAATAAACACATCGCAGTAGATGATTGCTCGCAGCAGCGTGACAGGAGTCTGTTTTTTTAGCAACGAATTTAGTATTGCAACAAAAGTAGACTCTTACAAGACAAATGTTATCATTGGACTAGGGAATTCAGCATGTAAATACTAGGCAAGATCTTTCTTTTACTTTAAAAAAGAAAGACGACAACACTAATTTTTCATTTTACATAAGCAAAATGACCAAGAAATCAGCAACACATTTAAGAAAACAGTATTGCTAAAGATGTTCTTGTTTGAATTGCAGACACCCAAAAGAAGAATCAGATCTGTCAATGTTTGGAAATGAAAGAAAAAGCTAACCACTTTTTAGGCAAATGAAACCCGAAAGGGACCTGATCCTATGTTCTGGAATGCGCTCTCTGATGAAATAATGAACCAGGGCAAAAAGATTGAATCGGCGAAGTGAGTGTTTACTTCCGTGAGCGGTAGTAACAAGATGATTGCTCACCGCCTTGAAACAAATCCAATAAAGCCAAAGGTAAAGTCTCTTTTATCTTTCTAAAAAAAATGTTGTTCTTCTTCTTTATATACCAGATGCATTCATGTTTACAAGTAACGATAATAAAGCAGTAATGTTTATTTGAATCAAGTAAGTTGGTTTTAATACACGTAGCTAATTTCCCTTGAATTCTCTATGGGCATGTCTCATTTCAATTATCAAAAGCTTTTCTTTCTCTGTCATAATTGAAACAAGAGCAATCAGAAAAGAGGTACCTTGTAATGGACTTCCCAAATTTATAATATCTCCTTTCCATCAATCAACAAACACATTTGATTCGTAAATGTTTCTTGCCCTGAATTTTTTTTTCTTTTGCTTGATTCCAAACAATTTTAAAAAACAGGAGACTATGCAACATGACAAAGAAAGAGAGATGATACAAGTACTTGAACACACAGAAGAAAACAAAAAGAGTCTAAATATAATTAGATTTTCTAAATATATTTTTAGGATCGACGCATGTCTAGACTTGTACACTTTATTTACGGTCTATTTTTTATATATATACTTATTACTATTTCGCGCATGGACCCACATTGGCCATGTTCAGAACCGAAATAGAAAACTATAAAAAAAATTAGAAAGATAAACTGGTCTTTTGTTTTCTTCTTCTTTTTAATTCCGTTAGTTTTACAATCTGTTATGTTGTTCAAGGCTCTGGCTGTTTCTCTCTTCGCTAGCTTGGCCATGGCTGCTCCTTCAAAGAACAATTCATCCACAAGTGATTATCATACCTTAGGAAAGCCTACTATCTATGTTGTCAACAAATGTGAGGCTACCTTAAAAGTCGGTCATTCTGTCGATGTTGACTACTTTGGCGAAACTGTCGATGTAAGTGCTGGCTCTAAACATACCATCAACCCTCCTGTTGGCTGGTCAGGCAGAGTATGGGGACGAATGAACTGTAGTGGTGACAAGTGCTTTCAATCTGGTATGGGCTCACCTGCTACCTTGGCCGAATTCCATTTCATGGAAGATGGTAAAGTCTATTACGATATCTCTTTGGTCGACGGTTTTAACTTGCCCATGGTCATTGAGCCTACTGTTAAAACTGATGCTTTGACCGGATCAAACAACCATTGGTGTACCTCTACCTCTTGTAGCAGCTTACCTAAATGTCCCTCTGGATTTGAAGTCAACGATGCTCAAGGAAAATTTGCTGGCTGCAAGAGTGCCTGTACCAAGTTCAACACGGATGAATACTGTTGTACTGGTGCTTTTGACAGTGGTGATACTTGTACTACTAATTCTTATGCCTCTGCTGTCAACGATGCCTGTCCTGAAGCCTATAGTTACGCTTATGACGATTCCACCAGTGTCTTCATGTGTGCTTCTAATGCATACACTGTCACTATCTGTTAATATTAATTATTGTTTAAACTTGTACAGAATCAAAACAAAAAAGAAAACTTCAAATTCTGGTACAATTTGAATCAGCTTGATGCTGCTGGTATTTCTTTAAATTATGGAGAATAAAGTTAAAATTTCATTGTAATGCGCCTTGGGTTTAGCTTATTGAGTTTGATCTCTCTCTCTCTCTCTCTCTTTTCTTATGTGCTTTTGAATGACAAGTGAAATTTTACGTCCATCAAAATCAAGTCATAAAGGACATCTTTATAGTGTCTTAATAATTATTTTTTCCTATTTTGACAATTTCTCTCTGTATCCGGCCTATCCCTAAATAACTTGTTTCCTTCATTGTCTCTCAAAAGAAAAAGTAGAGACGGAGTTTACACGTATTGGCCAACAACCTTCATGGTTGGACAAGTATCATGATAATCAATGCTTTCTTTCTTTCTTTCCTTCCTTCTTTCAGCCGGTGCAACATCTATTTTTAGCTGGTAAGCCTGAGTGTTGATTGGAGGCTTAGACACGGAAGATTGACAGACTCTCAGTAGCAAGAATAGCGTGTTTAGTCAGCAAGCATACAGCTTCAGAGAGTTGAGGGTCAAGCTGCAGAATGAAGGATTGGATCGAGGTTGCTCGAGAAACAAGTGGAGAAAGAGCAGAGGAAAAGGAAGAAGAAGACGAAAAAGAAGATAGAGATAGCCGGTACAACGAGCGATACAGTATCCTGTTGTATTGCATTGCACGATGGAGAAAGAGAGGAAGAGGAAGTTGATAGATGGTCCAAAGGATGAGTAAAAGGATGGTCCAAAGGATGGTCCAAAGGATGGCCGTATCATCTCAGTATAAGATTGTCTGCCAATTCGTCGACGATCAACATAGCGCCACAGTATAGCACATTCAATCATATGCTCTTGACTTGTATCGAACTCTGCCTTCGTTACCCTGCATCTGTGTACAATTATCTATGAAATACGGTGGAGGAGAATGACGAGGATCAGAAACAGCGTGGCAAATATAGCAGTGTGAGGAACATATGAGGAACATTTGAGGAAGATGCAGCACAGCCAAGTGATGAGGAAGGCTTTTGTTCAAGTAGTTTGACAGCATGTGATTGTAGCCCTGGCGAATATGCCGGATACGGATACGGATACGGATACAATTCCGTGATCAAATGTACTGATGAGAGCAACAAAGGGCTATCATAGTATTGTACATGTTGCAATGAGTACATATTAATCTGAGTCTATGGGAGGGGACGAAAGAGCATGTAAAGCAGATATGAGATACTTTGATTCAACCATTCTTGCCTATCCGAAATAGTACAATGAATGTATCACGTGGAGAAACATGTAAAGCAATGAAAGATCCATCTTCCTTCTGTGAGTGTGAGTGAGTGAGTGAGTGAGTGAGTGAGTGAGTGAGTAAGAGTAAATGAGAGGTTCACTATCAATCATCGTCACACCCTCTTTACTATGTTGTTTAAGCATCTTACTGACCATAATGCAATTACTGAGAGAGAAAAAGGACTGTGAGTAGCACATACTATCAAGTAAGAAGAATAAGCCTTGACTATGCAAACATGTATGAGATCAGTAGAGTGCTTCTCAAACAAAAGCACACCTTGTTAAAGCACTATTATATGAGAGAGATAAAGGGCTGGAAATATATGCATGAATCTTGAGGATGAATCATGAAGCAATTGATAAGCATAATAGAGTGTGTAGAGGATGTTCATCATTCCATCCAAGTCAGGTAGAGATTAGGTTTGATCAAGCAGTAGATTTAGATAGGTTGATCGCATAAGAGTAACAGTAATCGAGCAACCTAGTGTCAGTCAGTAGAATGCTTATTGAATGTAGGCACAATTTACTGAATTGATTGAACTCTTATTCATTCAACAAAATTAAGTGATCAAGAAATGCATCTTTAGCGAGCAAAAAGAAAAAGTTAAAAAAGTAAAAAAAAAAGAAAAGTAAGATTTTATAACAAGTATTTATTTATTGGATTTATAACAACATAATGTTAGAAGTCTATTAGCCAGTTTGTTACAACTGTTTCCAAGGGTAACCAATCGTGGAGGTTGACTTCAATCTACCCTCTTCTCTAGCTCACGGTGCGAGATACCGCCTGAGTGACCTCGTAAGGTAAAACAGGGGAAGACCATACCAACGTCCTACTGAGAATCCCTAGGGGTTGACGACAAGCAATGAAAGCAAAGGTAACCAATACCCTCAAAGTGTCGCATATGTCAAAGACTCGAAAGGAAAAAGAGTGTCATATTTCGTATGAAGAAAACATAACTTGTATGCTAGGGGTACCCTCCCCGCTCTTCATCTTCCATAAGCACTCCCCGAATTACTTCTAATATCCACGTCTGAACCTGCCTAGTAAAGAACCATAGCTCAAAGAACCACAGCTCTCACTTGACTAGGGTAGCCAGCATACGTCCAGGCATCACCCTCTCTCTCTCCCTCTAACTCTCTCTAACGAAAAAGAAAGAAAGAAAGAAAAAAAGTGAAGCTGTCACATCCTGAGTGAGAGTATCCTCCCCTTTAACTCCAACTCCTAACTCTCTTATTCTCTACTGCTCCCTCACTGAAGGGGACTAAAAAGCAAAAGAATAGTCATGCGAGAAGGGAGAAAGAGATCAGCAAAAGAGGAAGTCCAACACTGCTACGAAATCAGGAGGGCACCCTTTCAAACATAACAGCAGCCAACGCGTCTATCGAAAAGATGTCATTCACGCCGGTCTCTCTTGCAACTGTGCATTACTGAAGAAACAGTAACGAGCTGCCTCAGTCTGTGCGATAGCAAGAATCACCTTGCCCTTGAAGGGAAAAAGAAAAAAAAAATAGGGCGAATTTTTTTTTTCCTCTATATGAAAATTGCCTCCTCCTCCCTATTTTCTCAAAACCAATCATAATGATAAACACAATGATGATGTAGCACATCACTCAACATGTATTGTTGGCTTCTTTCTTTCTTTCTCTTTTTTTTTTCTCTCTCTTTCTTTGTATAGCTGATATAATAGAGAGTAAAGGGGAATTGACAATATGAAAGAGCTTGCTTTATTATGCAGCTAATGACTTTGGATATAGAACTCCTCTACAATTGCAGTAACACATAGCCAACACCGAAATCATGAAATTATGCGGAGCAAGAAAGGAAAAGAAAAGAAAAGAAAAAAAAGGTACTTCTAGCCGAGACCTCGTTATGTTCAAAAATGAATAAAAGCATAGTTGGACCGAACAACACAAGACAAGCCAATTTAGCCAGTCATGCTTGTCACTACAGTAATTGAGTATTTTTGAGAAGACACACACTCAATTTCAAAGTATTGATTGGTGGCTTATCTGCCTAATCTAAAGCATCAAATAAATGCTGATACCCCTTTGAGCCAGTTGTAAGAAAGAAAGAAAGAAAGAAAGAGAAATCAGTGCTGTATAATAACATTTGAATGAAAGGGCTACATCTCGTTTGATTTACTCTGAGAAAAAAGAAAGAGAGATGAATTGTTGTCTCCAATGAAGATCTGGATCCAAGCACTGTGTAACTTTGTTTTCTTGTTCTTTTTCTTATGTTTGGGCTCTGAGATAGCTGTCAAGATGGTTTTTTCTCTTGAGAGAAAGACATATGCTGTACCTTTGGAATTGGAAGCACCAAGGATTTACTTATCTGATTGTGAGGATTAGCTGTGTTTGATTTACAGGGTTGAGGTACTATTGTTGTATACTAGTGTTCTCTTTATATTGACATTCTGCACTATAAGCAACGGTTTATAAAAATGCTGTATATTCCTATTAGAGAGGCTGTTATGTAGTATTTATTCCTGGTTATTATTGTTTTTAATGTGAACTTTCCAATATGCTTGTATTTCTGATTTTAAAGTGTATTTTGTTTGGCTCCAAAAATATCAGAATTCTATCTCATTGTCTTCATTTGGCTGTCAAGCATGCTTTAAGCAAGTTATACATGGCATTAGAGTCAAAGACTATCTTAAGACTCAATCCTCACACAAAGAACAGAATTTGATTGTCTCAATCATTGATTTCCTTTTTATTTTATTTTGTTTTGTTTTCACATATTCCTCAGAAAAAGAGCAAAAGAAAACATACATGCAAGCCCAAGCTAATGAAGTTACAGGATATAACTTACATAGTACCAATTACTGGTACTTTGCATTTAACGGTCTCTACTGCCTACCATTAAAGGAATGGGTGGCTTCATCTCAGTTTCCAGTGCTAGGAAGCTATGCTTGATAGCTTCTGTGGAATTATATATATATATATGTATGTATATATATATGTATGTATATATATATGTATGTATATATATAGCCTTTTCAACCCAGATGAGTACAAATGAAACTGCTTGTTATTCTTTTGTTTAGATGACAGCAGTACTTGCTCATTCTTCACTCTTCTTCTTCTTTTCTCGAATGCCATCTTTTAGGCTTATCTGACCTGTTGGACAAGTGTCACTGCAAATTAAAGAGGAGTTTGTCTGTCACAATCAAAAATACAGGAGAGTGAATGTCGGCATGAAATAGCATGGCATCTCTTAGTTTGTTTACTTCTCAACGCCCTCTAATTTACTGATCCTATTGGTTATCACATGTTTTTTTCTTTTTACCGATAGATAAGTGAATAGAGAGATGCCAGGCTCTGATTGGATGACTGGCTTTTTTTTTCAGTGTGTATTTGAAGTAAATAGAACGTAATGATCATTTTCTCCCTCTTTTTTTTTTCTCTCTCTTTATCAAAATCATCTCAACTACATCTTGAAACTTTGTCACCCAGACAATCTCAAAGGCAAGTAACAAAATACTCTTCTTTGATAATGCTGTTATCTAACTTGCTTTATCGTTTATAGCCTAAAAATCTGCAATCTACGCAAGTCTATTATTGCACCAAGAGCAAAAAACGTTATCTACAAAAAAGAAGAAAATACGCGTGCCTTTCCATCTACAAAACTACAAAACTACAAAACTACAAAACTACAAAACTACAAAACTACAAAACTACAAAACTACAAAACTACAAAACTACAAAACTACAAAACTACAAAACTACAAAACTACAAATGCTTTCAAGCTCTACAAATCCTTTTTACGCGTTCTCTCTGCCTCTCTCTGCTCTCTCTCTTCTTCTCTTGGTGCTTCTGCCTCCACTTCAAGCTTGATGGGGGGTAAGGACAAAGACTGATGCTGCCTTTCCTGATCCTATATAAAGTGGCTTACGACCGGAATCTAGTCCATTTTCGCGAACGACCCTCATTTTCTAGTATTGGGACTGAAGTCGGAATGACTGAGGGCAATTACGCCGCCTGATCTGTTAACACTATGAGCGTGTCCTGTAGGGATCTGGGCAGAGGAAGCGGGTACAGACATACTTGTACTATTCCTCGTTAGTTGACTGGTATGGAGTTGCTAAGGATTTGGGATAGTGCGAACAGAACTGAGTCTTCTTTGGCTTATTCAAGAAAATAAGTCAAGGAAGGCTTACCCTCTGCGTTCTTACTTTTCTTGTCTTGCTTTGTTGTTGGAGGTGACTCTATTACTAAACAACTCAAGACTTGCCTTTGCTGATGCCTTTACTGATGCCTTGCTGGGTCCCTGCTTCTGTCTCTATTTCTGTCTCTATCTCTGCTTCCAAATGTGCCTATCCAAATGTGCCTATCCAAATGTGCCTATCCAAATGTGCCTATCCAAATGTATCTTGACAGTATTTACCGCATCTGAACCACCATATACCTTCTCAGATTGCCTTAAGAAGAGTTTTTTTATCGTGTTTAACACTTTTTCTCTTCACCTAAATAAAAAGTCTATTTTCTATCTTGTTCCACAATAATACTTACAGACATCACTAGTCTCTATAACTGTCTTTACTTTTGCTTGAGTTTCTGTCTTTCTCTTTCGCTTTCTCTTTCACTTTTTTTGAGTCTACCTTGTCACTCTGGTCAAAGTGGCAACTAAGCAAAAAAAAAAAAAAAGCCTTTTTCTCATGAACTCTCTCTTCACTCTTCAATAAAAAGAAGTAGCCACATGTTTATTTTCGTTTTTCTTTATTCTCTTTTTACTATCAGCCAGTTAGTAAGGTTCTAAAAGCGTCTAATGCTATGTGAATGAATTGATTTTAATTCTTTGATAACCTCAAAGGTAGAAAGATGTACACAATAATCATTTTTCGATTCTATTTATGCTTGAAAGGCTAAGCATATGGCTTTATTTGCAAGTTGTTGGACTGTTTGTTGCGTTTTATGATACCAGAGCATTCTCGCGAAATATGATAGGTTGCTTCCATCTTGTTAAAAGTAAATACTCTGTTACAATCTTGGCAAAACCAAAATGTCTTAATATTGGCCGGAATATGATCTTCAGAGACTGGAATAGAGGAGGCAGTAGATGGTGCATCTATTCCTTTATAGAACAAATTTGCTGATATGCATAAACCTGATCGGATTACTACGTTTAGAAAATATATTTTTTTGTAAACAAGTTTGAAACTTTATGTTTTGTATTTTCAGTAATACCTTCTTTCGGTTTCCACTCTCTTGGCAAGTTCTGTTCCCGGTTAGTAGTGTGCGCTATGTATTTTGGATACTAAAAAAGGAGGAAGGATAAGGTAAGTAATTTTTTGATTTACTGAACCTTATACACTTACCATTTTTAACAGCTCGGAAGCTTTTGCAATCCTTAGTTCTGCAGAAATTGACGTGTCTAGAAATTCAACTATGCGTTCTGATTTTCCAAAAGAGATAAGCGTTACTTTTCTGAATGATAAAATGCGCACAAGTCATATTGAAATCACCTTTGAGCTTTTTCGTGGCTAACTGGAATTCCTTCTCCACTTTAGGCGTCCACATATCCCATGAACTATCTTCAGCAGATTCTAACTGCTCATTCAATATCTGTTGTATTGTCAGAGGCAGGTCCCTTTTGGCTTCTGGACTTATAATTGGCTGATTAAAGATAGATCTATTTGGCTGTATGGAGTTAGGCATAAGCCTTTAACCATATCTCTAACTCATTGGCTGACTTACTTGTTCTAAGCCTTGACTGATTCGGATGTTTTGTAGTCTTTGCCACTCTCTTCGAAGCTCCCAAATAAGATAAAGAACATATTCTGCCACCTGTGTTGTTCTAAACTGAATCATAAAATATGAGTCAATGACGAGAACACTACAATCAAAGTTTATATCAACTAAAGTAAGAAACAATTAGATTGGATTGTTTTCTTTTTTTGTGACATGTCATATCAACTTGCTTGTTTTTCCAAATAAAAGCAGAGCATGTATGCCTATTAAAAGAAAAGCTTTTAAATCATCATTGCTTTTAAAGTCTAGAAAAGAGTTTTTTTTTTTACCAGGAACCCTAGTGATGTTAACAAGAAAAGGCTTGTTGGTTTCTAATAATTGGAGATAGCATAACAACTGATAATTCAGGGATTCTTCTACGGTTTTGTCATCTATCATAATCTTGAGTTAATTTGCAGAACGGCACTCACTAATAAGAAATGTATACCTTTTCTGACATTCCTGTCGTAGCCTTGCACCCATTCTGGATGAGAAGCAATGACACTGCTTGGGTGAATGGAGATGAAACTTTTGGCTATAATCAATGTTGTGTGTGTTTTTAGAAAGTCAAGCAGGTAATCTAGCTTTTGTTTTACTTTACCTGGAACATGAAACACAATTTCGTTGCTTTTCCTGTAGTAGTTATGCTCATCCCCAATGGCTAACTGTGGATAAAGAGATGAACAAAGAATAAGCTTAACCATTTGTATTTCCTTTTCAGAAAGAGAAGATGCTCTTGACTTTAGATGGCTGACATTGTTCATTAGAGAAAACTCTAAATCTCTTATGTCATCACCCTCTATTTATTGATACAAACACATCTGGTTAATTTATTTAAGCCAAAATATCAAAGAGGAGGTCTTACCTTCACTCGAACCATCATTGTCTAAAGTGCCTGTATTCAGTATACGCCTTTTTTTGTTACTTCTTTGATCATATTTTTCTCTTCGAAGTCTTTCTCTCATAGCATTTCTAGAAGGTTGGGAAGTCTGTATAGATCATTGTTAACTCTTTTTTTTTGCCAGGGTATAGGTGACTGACTTACTTCTTCCTCAGGCATATGCTTATCGTCTTGATTCATTGTTTGCAATAGTCCAGGCTGAAAGTCAGTTAGAATCCTTTCAAACTGCCTTTTCATTTTTGAAATCTAAAGAATCAGATTAATTAGATTGAAGTGTGTTTTAGGCAGTAAGTACTTACTTCATATAACCGGTGCTCTTCCACCATATGTTGCTTGCACCACTTGCGAGATGAAGTCTAGTTGTGGAAAATAGATGAGGATGCAACCTAAGCTTTTTCTGTGTATCATGATATACCTTTGATCCTTTAGTTTCTATCCATTTTTCCCACAAGTTCAACAATGTAAACGGGTCTCCATGCTTTGAGTCAAATCGACCTCTATTCTATTGTGTCAGAAATATCTTTTAGAATGTTTGCTTATCCAAAAGATTGCCAACCGTATACAATTGCTCACCTCCAAATGCTCTCTACTTGAGTTCTGTGTTATTCTAGAGAAAGGCGATTGTAAACTCATTCCAGCTGCAATCGTCAAAACAGGGTCAACAACATCAAAGACCTTTTTTTTTTTTTCGTAAATAACAAAAAAGATTGAGTTGATGTTGTTTTAGACTTTTCAGAGAGTCAAGGCTTACCACACCAAGCAAAAGCATTTTTCCAACAATTGCATCTATAGGGAGCTTGGCTAGAACAGAACCTAAACCCAAAAGGTTCTCTTCTTCATCAACTGCACCCAAATTGTAAAGAAAGTCCATAGATGCATTGATAGAATCCATTGAAGGAGCCTACAGAAAAAAAAAAGCAATTAGATTAAAAAACCTTTGCTTTTTCTTTGTGACTAAAGCTACTTCAATATAATCAAACTGTCTAGGGTTGCCCAGTTCCATGTATTTTATCTGTAGCAACAACGGATCAAGTGCCTCTCTCTGTATCTCGGGAATTGCGAAATCGTGAAGATGATTGAACTCATTTTCTGAATAAAACCTAAAACATTCGCCAGGTCCTGTTCTTCCTGCACGACCTGTTCTTTGTTTTGCACTTGCTTTGGAAACCCAAAACTCAGATAAACGACTAACTTTTGAGCTTGGGTCATGGTTCATTTCCTTTACTTTTCCTGTTATAGTGTTCAGTCCTTGAAAAATAGAAATGATGTTTAAATTGACACTTGCCTGAATCAATGATAAATCGAATACCATCAATCGTAATACTTGTTTCAGCTCTAAAAAGAAATGTGTGTGCGTTATTGATACATAAGAGAATTACAAAAAAAAAAAAGGAAGAATACTTTACATGTTGGAGCTGATGATGCATTTACGTACTCCTTCTGGAGGCGAATCAAACACTTTCTCTTGCTCTTCTACTGTAAGAGACGAATGTAGCATTAGGATTATCCATTTTCTAATTATATGTGTTACAAGTTGATCAGCCATTCGAGTGAAGCCTATGTTTAATTTGATACTCACTTCGATTTTTGAGTATGAGCAGTCAAATCTTCTGCTAAAGAGACAATCTATACCAAGGAATTAAACTAACCTCTTCTAAAATAATCGAATAGATGTATATGACTACATACTTCATTAATGCCAGGCATGAAAATGAGTAGATCACCTCGCTCATCGCTAGATACAGATTGATCTATATAGTCAAGCACTTTCATATATGGATCTAGTTCAAAGCAAGCAAGTCAAACCAAAGCTATGCTTACTTTCTTATTTAGTTAAATTTATACCTGCTTTAATTGGTTGCGACCGACTAGCGATAGACCTCTATATGTACAATGAAAGTAAAAACAAAAATAAACTATTTAGGAAAACAAAAAGAGAAGCAATTGCATTTACTCTTACCTTGACTATATCTGATTGTCTCTTTCGGTAGGCTGCCTCATCAACCAAGTTTTTGTCGTCTTCGCCTTGTGGCCAATAATGAATTTTGACACTGTACATCTTTCCTGGAATCTAAAGGCACATATAGATGAACACAACTGTTTCAAACTCAAGACAAAGAAATGCTTACAATCAAAGTGGGTGCATCAAAATATTGAGCAAATAATTCTGCATTAATTGTTGCACTCATCAAGACCACATATAGATCATTTCTCTGAGCTAAAGCCTTTTTGAGTAGGGCTAACAAAAAGTCACCTGTGTATTTATGTCATCAAATGTGTCTGTTTTCTCTCTCCAAGGACCAGAAAGGAAAAAAAAAAACTCACCCATCATATGTCGTTCATGTACTTCATCTACTACTATCACATCGTACATAGAAAGCATGTTGTCGCTTGCATATTGACGTAACAGGAGACCCTAAAATGAAGTCTTTTTGAGTACGAGTTTCTTTTTTTTTTTTTCAAATTGATTTATAAGAAATTCATCATATACCTCAGTCAAAAACAAGACACGAGTTTTGCTTGTCTTATTTTTTTCAAATCTCACTTGATACCCAATTTTCGAGCCATATTCGTTTAGAGTTTCATAACTAGCATTTGATGCATATAAGTAAAAAGCATCCTATGTGGGAGCAAGAAATCGAAAATCCATACCTGACACGTCTCGCAAGAGAAGAACATGCTATACGACGGGGCTGAGTACAAGCAATCCTATCAAATCCTGCATTCATCAATATCTGAGGCACTAACGAACACCAAGAAGTTTGTCAAAAATCTCTCTAATTTTCTTGATCTGCTTTTTTTTTGGTCCTACCTTGTGTACTTTTACCACAGCCAGTATCTCCAGCAACTAAAAGTACTCTGTTTTTCCTAAGAGTTTCTACTATAGCTCGAGCATAAGGAGTGACTGGAAGAGATGCTTTCGTCTCTTCTATCTTCTTTTTCAAATTTGCTTGTTTCTTTTTCTGAAAATCATAAAATAGGACTAATGCATGGCGTATTGATTCTCCTTCTTGACGAATCAAGGACATTCTATCAGACTTTGTATAGCTCCTCAAAGTCTTGCCTTTTGATATACTTTCTTTTAACTTGTTATAGAAACCTAAATATAGTTCGATATAAAGAAAAAGCTCGTTCTTCAATGCTAAAAACAAAATGTACCTTCGAATTCATAATAAATGGGTGATCCTATTGGAATATACCAAGAAGCTAGACCGAGATTTCTGCGTGAAAAGAAAAGCTCGTCTGTTTCTTCAGTCCATGGTTTGTCTAATTGTATATCATAAAATTTGGATTGTTCTTCTGATTGAGCTTCTCTTATGTAGCTCCGAGCGCTTGAAATAGCCTCTAAATATTTTTTTTGCTCGTATATCTAGATTAAAAATCAAATTACCCATCTTGAAAAGAAGCCAGGCTTTATAAAACGCTTCTTACAGTTTCCTTCAAATCCCAGCGCTTGTTTTTCATTGCTTCATGATTTTTAATGATAGTCCCGTCCACATCGTATTTTGTCTCTGGTATGTACTCCTTCTTTCTCTTGCGCTCATTATATCGAAATTTAGGAGAACTCATATGGTACTGAAATGCTATTAAAGGGGAGAGGGAGAAAAG
Organism: Blakeslea trispora; assembly: GCA_025331445.1. Taxonomy (NCBI): domain Eukaryota; kingdom Fungi; phylum Mucoromycota; class Mucoromycetes; order Mucorales; family Choanephoraceae; genus Blakeslea; species Blakeslea trispora. The sequence goes on along the minus strand of JAIWNE010000019.1, from coordinate 8,238 downwards.
CAAGAAAGTGCAAAAGTAGAGGTTTGCATTGACAAGTAATCCGGGCCGGATCAGCGATTAATTTTACATGCTTGAAAGTCCGATATTTATCTGCCAGCAGAGTCAGAGGGGGAGAGGGAAATTAAGTAAAAAGGCTACCTAGAAACGATAGACTAATCCTCCTCTCTTTTTTGTACTTTGTACTTGGTGAGTGACATACCACGAAAGAAGGCATTGAAGTCTGGCTGGATCTTGCAAACAGATGGATGGGCTAGTAAACATAAAGAGTAAAAGCGATGGACTAAATAGATGGAAGATCAAGTAACGGATGGATGAGCCAAAAAAAAAGTGTCAAAGAGTAAATTATCAGTATACGAAACCAACACAAGATCTGAAATCAACCTTGGCAATAACAAAGACCATCACCATCTGTTGCAAAGAAATCTAGACTGAACTGCTTTGTGTTGCAAGTGCTGAGATAGGGGTTTACTAATAGAAATTGCTATTGTTTTACTTAGGAATTTAACCATGGGTCGTCGTCCTGCTCGTTGTTATCGTTACTGTAAGAACAAGCCTTACCCTAAGTCTAGATACAACCGTGGTGTCCCTGATGCCAAGCTCAGAATCTATGACTTGGGTCGTAAGAAGGCCTCTGTTGACGACTTCCCTCTCTGTATCCACTTGGTCTCCAACGAATACGAACAACTCTCTGCTGAAGCTCTTGAAGCTGGTCGTATCTGTGCTAACAAGTACATGTCCAAGACCTCCGGTAAGGATTCCTTCCACATGCGTATCCGTGTCCACCCCTACCACGTTACCCGTATCAACAAGATGTTGTCTTGTGCTGGTGCCGATAGATTGCAAACCGGTATGCGTGGTGCTTTCGGTAAGCCCAACGGTCTCGTTGCCCGTGTCAACATTGGTCAAATCATCTTCTCTGTTCGTTCCAAGGACTCCAACAAGGCTGTTGTCATTGAAGCCTTGAGACGTTGTAAGTACAAGTTCCCTGGTCAACAAAAGATCATCATCTCCAAGAAGTGGGGTTTCACTCCTTTGTCTCGTGAAGAATACGTTGAAGCCCGTGCTGCTGGTAAGCTCAGACCTGATGGTTGTTACGTCAAGTTCGTTCCCCAAAAGGGTCCCCTTGCCAACTACTTCAAGGAAGCTGCCAAGAACTAAGTTGGGTTAGATGTTTGATGAAATAAATTTCCATCTATTTCTTTTTTCAATTACAAAGCCCAAAAAATTGTGTAACTTTTTAGCTCCTTTATAAAAATCTGTTGTAATTCTTGAAATTTAAAATAATTAATTTTTTCTTTTTTTTTTATATTTATTTATTTATTTATATAATTTATATTTTTTTTTCCATGGAACCACAAGAGAATACAAAATGGCCAAAGAAGCCTCAAAGTTCAGAGAGTCAAAGAAAAAGAGATATAGAGTTACAGCGAATTAAGAGTCTAGCTGTTGTCTCGGTTTTAAACAAGAATTTTCAAGATACCACACCTCTTCTTCCACCTGCTATGTCCCCTTCTTCTTCTCTTACTACCTCTAGTCCTGAACAAGGCACTCCTTCAGTCTATAAGTCAAGGTCTCGCTCTGTCTCAAATACTACACCTACTGTGGTTAAAAGTCCGGCAAATAGGCCTGTCAGTACTACGCCTCTCTCACATTCTACTTATAAACATGAGCCGACCATAAATAAGGACAAGTCATCGACTCTTTCAGGGCAGCAAAACGATTTAACAGCGGAGAAGGAATTGAATCATGACGACCTCGTGACAAGATCGCATACCAATGTAGAAATGGAAGTGCTACAGAAACGCCTTGCTGAACTCCAAACTCTATACGACCAATCTAACCAAGAAGTAGATCAATTGAAAGAACAGCAAAAGACGCAATCTCAACTGCTACTGCTTCAAGAAAAGTTAATTCAAGAAATGACAGACCATATCCAGGACTTGAACACAGCCAGCCCTGTTCTGGATGATAAAACTAGTCATTCCGAATCAGAGGAAGAGGTCATGGCTCTATTGCCTAAAGCCCAAGAAGATCTCAAACTGCTTCAGACCGAATTAGATCAACTCATGCCTCTCAAGACAAAATACGAATCTCTTATTTCAGACATGACGCATCAGTTAGACGCTTATGATCAAAAGGTTGATGAAATAGAAAAGTTAGCTCGTGAAATTCAAAAAGAGAGTCAGGCCCAGACATTATACATTGATGCCAAAGTACAGACCCTCGTCAACAAACTGTTGGAGCGAAATGAGCTTATCAACAAGTTACAATATCAACAACATACACAGAAGCAAATGGTACATGGACCCAAAATTGACAACACTAGTAGTATCAGCACAAAGAGTGCAGCCGAATCCACTAATGGCAATATTTGGGACCAATACACACATGAATTTAGTGGTGGGGGTTCAACCCGATCATCTATGGTGTCTACTGACACAACCCCATCTAAAATACATACCTCTCGTTGGAAAGGCAATGCTATACCCCCAGCTTCACCACCACCTTCACTACCTTTGCCACCTATTCCAAACAGCTCTGGTATCAGCAGGCCAAAATCAGTATTAAGTGAAGTCTCCGAGTATTCCAACGTAAGAAGCAACAAGCATGTGTCTGTTGATGCTGTAGGCGGCGCAAGTTTGCGCAGATCATCTCATCAATCTGAAAAAATCGATGCAGAACTTATGGAAGCTGTTAAAGCCGCTGAAGCTATTTCCACCGGAGAGTCTGCTGAGGCTGCTTATTACAAAGAATTCACTGAACAATTGCATGCTAGATTGTCAATCTCAAAAGAAATTGATGACCTGCGTGTTTGGGAACCAAGCGATTTCGAGGAAATTCAAAAGAAACTTCAGTCAGAATATTGGCCTGAAATAAGCGAAAAAGATCAACATGCTTTCTGGAAAGGCATGAAAAAGAAGCTACGAGTATAACATAAACTAGCCATATATCCCTCCTTTTCTTCCCTTCTCTACATTCTTCTTTCATTTGTGCATTTCGAACTACAATCTTAATATCAGTACATAACAATAAAAAAAAAGGCATGTCTACATACATACATGCATGTCTACGCAATAAATAGCATGATACTATTTCGCATAACTGTTGCTATCAACGATCGTTTGTATAACAATTTTTTCTTGCTTTAGTTAAAGCCACGCCTCTTTTTTTTTTTGGTAGAACACACATGCGGTGGAAGATCATACATGTCTGGTGTCACCATTAAATGACTTTTGTAGTCAGCAACAAAACTCAAGTTCAGGTTGCTACACTTGTCATACCGTGGTGCCTCGTGTTGATGTATTTCTTGCAAAACAAAACAAAGCCAAAACATTTCTTTTTTTTTCCTGTAAGCTCTGAGCGACATGTAAATCAAACAAGCTCAATCCAAATATCAATCTGAAGCCCATGATGTGAAAAGTTCTTTTGCTGGCTTACTATACATGTGACTTGGATTGAAAGGTGAGGACTAAAGCCATTATCTAACAATGACACCATTTTCTGTACATTTAAGGCTAAAATTAATGTGATAAGCTTAAGAAAGCGTTGCTTTTTATGAAAAGAGAAAATAAAAACAAAGCTAGACAGAAATGAAGGTAACATTCAATTGTATCATCGTGGAAGAAACGAGAGCAGAAAATTTCTGGCTTTATATTTATAGCACTGCTGAATCGATCAGATTAGGCTAAACAATATTACATTTGAAATTTCTTTATATCACAAACAAACATGCAATGCAGATTTCTCGATCTCTCCTTCTTTGAGAATGTCGCCTGTAAAAAGTTCTTCTAATACAGATCATATCTCTCTTCACTTGTTCTCATTATGAAACAACGCGAAGATCACTAGATGCGTTTTTTCTTTTTAGAATGCAGACAATATGGTGTCAGTTTGCACAAAGGAATGAGGCGTTTGCAGGCAATTTAAAAAAAAAAGTTGATCCGTGCACAATGACTGAACACGCCTATGTTCAAAGTGTGTATGAACATCATTGTTTGTTGAAACTATACTAGTGTTTATGAGCCGATAAAAAGAATCAGTCATGCTTTGTACAAGTAAACAACTAAAATTCAACATTGTGTCTGTTGTCTGCTTTATGCTATTGTTGTAATGGCTTTAATCGTAATTCGTCACCAGACTATTGCAGTTTTATATAATCAGAAGCTATTTGTTCTAATTTTATGCATAACGCTTTTTACCTGTACAAATAAACTCTTTTTTAATTGCATGCATGATACAATTTATCTGTAAATTATCGTAGGTGGCTTTTTTTTTAGGTTTGATTGTTCTTTATTGACTCTATTTTCTTACCGATCTTGTTCATACAAGTCATTAATACTTGGGTAGGCAGCTGTATATCAGTATAAGAAGAATGTGCATGTCATTAATCAAGTCTATTTCTTAATTACGATAGTTGTCATAGAGCAGTGAAAGTTTGACTCACTTATGTCATGTGCTAAAATCAAATACAGCAAGTTGAAGATAATATAATGGCAAACAATACATATGTAAACAGGGAATTCTCTTCAAATATTTTTGGTGTTGCATAGCAACAAACAAGATCTGAATCGATCACTTTATTTTGAAAAAGAAAACACGTATGTCTCAGGATGGTTGTTGACTGGTAATGACTAACACTTGGTCCACTCACTTCGTCCACTCTTTACGTACACCCCATCATATTTTTGTCCACTCCTTACGTACACCCCACTCAAATTTCCTTGACATGATAGTAGTTATTACTCACCCCCCAATTTTTTGTCCACTCTGTGTACAAGTTTCCAAAAAAAGAAAAAAGTAATTTGTCCACTCCATTTCCGCAGTTTTTGTTCAATAAACTTTTTTTGACAGCGATTGTCAACAAAAAACCTTTTTCTTTTGTTTATAATATAAAAATGTACCAAGAAGCTGCACCTTATCTAGCAATGTTTGAAAAGATTGTAAAGACAAGCTACAGTACCAAAGAAGATCTACGCAATGACATCCGTCTGCTTGGAAAAGAGCATAATGTTATTATGAGTATTAAGTCATCCAAGCCTACTTGTATCTATTACATTTGTAAGCATGGTGGGCACAAGCGGGTTAGATCAGATCGTGGCCAAACAACCAATGGAAGGAAAAGTAAGAAGATGTTATGTGATACTTTTATTCAATTCAATTATGATGAAGTCCGCGAGGATTGGACAGCTAGCCGTCATCATGGTCTTCACAACCATTCGATTCCAGGAAACCCAGCAGCTTACAGCATTAACAGAAAGATGTCTGCAGAACTTGAAGAGGAAGTATTCGCTGATTTTAAGTCTGGATTGACTGCAAATGTTATTTATCATGCTTTGAAGTCACGAAAGATTTTCAACATCACTAAAAATGATCTTGAAAACCTTCAGTATCGCTTTTTCAGTGCTGAGCGTGGCAAAATGATGTATGAATACATCACCGGATTGCAAGATAAAGGCTACGAGGTTTATTACAAGCTTGACAGTGACAAGCGAGTTAATGGAGTGTTTTTTACTTCGAAGACAAGTATTGACCGTGTCAGACGCATGAACGAAAATCTTGTGATTGATGCGACATACAAAACAAACGCTCATAAGTTGACATTTGTCAATATTGTTGGCACAAGTAGTGTTGAAGGCATCAAGCCCGATACATTGGTGACATTTGAAGTTGCAGGCGCTTTCATCAGCGAAGAAAACTTTGCAAACTATCAATGGGTGCTTCGTTGCCTCAAGGAAGCTGTTTGGTCAGATCCAAGCCAACAAAGTACCAATGGTCCTTTGACCATAACCACCGACAACGAGCAAGCACTCAAGAATGCTATTGCAGATGTGTTTCCGACAACACACAATATCTTGTGCTATGTTCATATGCAAAAGCGTTTTGAAGCCAAATTGATGGAGTGCATCAGCGACAAGGACAAAGACAGAAGGCTGATCATCAGACAAGAGATCCAAAAGCGATATCAAGCAATTGCCTTGAAGAAAACAACCGAGAGAGACATGCTGAAAGCTGTACAAGATCTCAAAAGATTGTTCTTGGAAGAGCCTGATATCTTTCCTGAAAGCGCCAAAGTAAGCAATTAACGAGATACTTAATATCGTCTAAACTATGTATAACAGGAAAATTTGGAATTGCAAGCCGATGGTACTCCTTCTCCTTTAAATTATGTCAGTAAAGAAGGAAAGAAAAAAGCCATTGAATTCATTGAAAGGTAGTTGAAATGTGCTTGAGGCAACAACTACTAATCTTTATACGTTTAGTAAAATGGAAGAAGCAGAGATGTGGACGGCTTTCCACACACACAAGTTACCTCACATGGGAAATCGGTCTTCCAATAGAGTGGAAAGTAGCCATTCACTCAAAAGCTACCTAAAATCTTCTTCTGGTACTATTGTTATGACAACAGAGAAAATTCATCAATGGTACAAACAGAGGGTAACTATTCAAAATTCTTTAATGATATACTTTGTACTAAAGAGTTGCTTTTAAATGAAAAGGAAGATGATTTGGAAAACAAGAAAACCGAAGAGATGCTTTCGTATCGTAGTTTGTATACTTATGAAGAAGAAGTCTTCGAAATGATCCGTCCTTTGTTTACCAAAATATATTCCTTTGCTGTAAACAAAATATTCCAGGAGCTTCTCAAAATTCGCTCTGCTGAGAGCCCTGTTGTCTTCAAAGACTGTTTATGCTCAATCAAGTTTCATTACAACCTTCCCTGTAAACACATGTTGAGCTTAGAATCAAGCAAAGTTCCCATCAGCATAATTCCCCAAAGATGGAGATTCGATCATGATGAGGGCGATGAAGGTAAGCATGGTTTAGTTTTGGTAGGATATAATCAACAGTTATTAAATTGTTTTCAAGAAATGATGATCTCGACACAAATAGAAGATACTCTAGTCAGTGATGAAAATAACAATGAAGTCCTTGAAATGCAGACACGAGATGGTAATTAAAGATATGAGGTGTTTTAAAGGAACAAGAACTAATAGAGCATTTCATAGATTTGAAAGAAAATGAAGACGAAGAAGTATGGGAGTGGAAAAACAAAGATGATGATGATGATGATTGTACAATCATCGATGCAACTATGGTGCCTCCTCAAATCATACGCAGATCAAACAAAAGAAACTTTAACTCTCGCATAGTTAGCACAGCTACTAAACTCATAGAACTATACGAGTCTCTTGAATCTGAACAAGATAAAAGAAATTTGATTGATTCTGTTGAGAATGCGATGAAAAGTGTTGAGATCAGAAGAGTTGAAGAAGTTCTTCCTCCAAAAACACGCGTCAGTGTAAAAGGAAGACCGAAAAATGTAAAGCGCAATTTGACACATTACGAGCATTTGCTTAAAAAAGAAGATTCAAAAGAGGCTCAATTAAAACCGAAGAAGATGGAGGTAGCCATCAAAGAAAAAGAAGAAACCAAACGTAAGCTTCAAGACTTAAAAAAAAGTAAATACAGATAGCTAACGTATATGCAAAAAGTAGAATTGAAGATCAAAAAGAGAGCCATTAGCCAAGTCAGCTACGGAAAAGACGATTTTGTTTTTGACATGCAATATAGACCAAACAAGCGCTCTCGCGGCAATATTAGTCAAGCTGTTCGCAGTATACTTAGCTCTTCAATCAAAGAATCCAATATTACTGGATATCTCGATCCTGAAGGAGATGGAAACTGTGGCTTTCGGGCTATTGCTTTCTTGGTCAACAGGAACGGCCCTAGTTATGAAGATGGTGAACAATATCTTGAGGTCAGGTCAAGAATGCTTGAGACTTATCAAAAACTCAAACCAATCTACAAAGAACACTTTCCTGCCTTCCAAATCGAGAGATTGGAAGAAACCATAAAAAAAGGAATGAAAAAGAAAGAAATAGCTGAATGGTTCTACGGACCTGACTGCGCTCAAGTTGTGGCAGACACATATGGGGTCCCAGTTTGTGTATATCCCTCTGCTGAATTAGAGCATTCTGCGGTAAATCCTCCCTTGACTTTTCTGCCTCTTGAATTGCCAAAACACAAATCCAAACCTGTGGCAATTCATCTTCAAAATGGACACAACTTACACTGGTATGCAATCAGTTTGGGGATTAACCAAACGAATTGCATACCAGTGTAAGTTGTGTCCATTTTGAAGATGAATTGCCACAGGTTTGGATTTGTGTTTTGGCAATTCAAGAGGCAGAAAAGTCAAGGGAGGATTTACCGCAGAATGCTCTAATTCAGCAGAGG
>JAIWNE010000189.1:0-39385 GCA_025331445.1 Blakeslea trispora | reverse complement strand
CGCCTTTATTTCTTCTTGCTATAGTATAAGGACCTTCATAGATAGGTGCAAGTTTGCTTGGTCTCTTTTGCAGTCTTACCATGACATGTGTGCCGGGTTCAATATCGACCATCATGTTCTTTGTGTCGAACCTCTTGCTACATTCCTCATTTATCTTTTTGTTCTTTCAAAGATAGCTGGGAAGACCAACTTCTCCATGTGATCAATGCGCTGTTCGAGATCTTCACGCGTCATCATATCCTTAGGGAGTGGATTATTGTTCTTTTCTTCATAGTCTTTAGGTAAGCCGACTTTACGTGCAAACATCAATGAGAAGGGTGAACTCAACGTCTTGTTTTTCACAGCGTTGTTGATAGAAAGCTGTACTACAGGTAAATAATGATCCCAGTCTTTACTATTCGATTTACACATCTTTCTCAGCGTGTTTTCAACTATTTTCACACTAGCTTCAGCACTTCCATTACCTCTAGGATGATAGGTGTGGAGTATCTGCGATCAATGCCGAGCTTTTGAGATATTGATTCAAGTAATGCATTATGATAAGCTCTGCCATTGTCTGATTGTAATATGCGAGGAAATCCATAATCACCAAAGATCTGCATGAGTGTATTAGCAATGGTATCCGATTGTTGATTCTTAAGTGCTCTGACGATTACATATTTTGTGCAGATGTCAGTCAAGACCAAGATTTCAGTATATCCATTATCAGTGACCGGTAAAGGACCTAGAGAGTCTACTGATACATGATCAAATGGCCTCATTGCAACGATACTTGTCAATGGGTGGTAACCTCTTTTGGATATGTTGTGCTTTTGGCATTCAGGACATGAGCTTACGATTTCCTTGGCTTCTTGATATATGTTAGTCCAATGGAGTCCTTGAGAGTGTAGTTCACGAACGATGGCATGACTACCGAAATGTCCAAAAGTATGTGTCTCTCGCAAGAGCTTTTCTCTTTCAGTCTCAGGCGGAGTAAAAAGTCAAGTGCATCTTTGGTTTGCTCGACTAGTTTTGTGGTAAGAACATGCAGGTTCTTGTCTCTGCTATATTTCTTTCTACGAACGGCAACTCTTTTGATCTTTGCTACTTGATCTTTTTGTTTTTTACTGCCAGTGCTACCCTTCACCAGTTTGTGATCACTCTGAAAATGTTCAAGAGGGGAATACAAACGACTTAACAAATCTGGCAGTTTGAGGAGAATACCCGGAATATGCACCGCATCAAAGTCATAAGTGAGAATTTCTTCGAACCAATTCAACATCATGTGATTGCAATCTCGTTGTGTATGCATATAAGTCAATGCTTTATGATCTGTGTGCAAAGTAAATCTGCGTCCCCAAATATATTGATGGAAGCGACGAAAGGCCATCAGAACACCATACAATTCACGACGAGTAGCACTCCATCTACGCTGTGAGGGTGATAGAGCATTGGATACAAAACTGATGTATTTGTCCCGACCCTTATCATCTCTCTGAAACAACACAGCAGAAATTCCATATTGAGAAGCATCAGAAGCTGTTGGAAAGGTAGTTGTTATATGAATGTATTATCGATAAGAACAAGGGATAAATTCTGTGAGAATTTGTATAGACTTTTATTTATGAAAAATAGAAGAAGGGACTAATAATCTAATGAACTTATGTCTATTTATACTTAAATGAAGCGGACAGTTAATCTTGCTGAAGGACTGGTAATTTAATCGAAAAGAAATTTCTTTTGACAGGACTTTCTGTACCTGACGATTTATGATCCCGACTAAGCTTAAATAAGAAAATAAAATAATTGTAATATAAGAGCAATACGATTTAAGTGCTATGAGCATGGTTTTGATATAGTTATTGTGTGAGAGTGACAATAATTGGAATCTCCATTTATTTAGCTATTTCTATCTTTCAGTGCGAGCAGGTCTATAATGAGATCCTTGTCTTCACTACTTCAAGTATGATTTTGCTTTATTATGTGAGTGTCCTCAACAGAAGCAACGAAGAATTCTTTTGTAAAATCAGGATAGTGAAGCAACATGCTTGAGTGCAATATTTCTTTCAAGGCATTGAAGCTCTTGTCTTGCTCATCGGACCACAATTCTTCTACATTCTTTGCATGGCTCAATCTAGTTAATGGCACAGCAACAGTAGAGATCATTGGTACGAATTTCCTGAAGTAATTGATTAGACCCATAAACTGCTGAATGTGTTTCGCTGTCTTAGGCACTGGCCATGATTCAACGTTAGTGAGTTTGGCTTTATCGACCATAATCCCATCTGCATTGACCACAAATCCTAGCATCCTAACTGATTGCTGAAACCATACACATTTCTTTGGATTCAATATCAATTTAGCATTAGTCAATCTGTCTATTACCATTGCGACGTCTTTAGCATGTTGTTCGGGTGTTTCACTGGCCACTATACAATCATCAACAAAAGATTGTACGCAATCCATACCCTCAAACAAAATGGCCATGACCTTACAGAATTGCGAAGTCAAGCTCTTCAAACCAAAGCATCCCTTGATAAAGCAGTATTGCTGTCCATTATGAGAGAATGTTAACTTGTGTGAATCTGGAGGATGTATCTTAAAACGATGGTAAGCATTAGAGAGATCGAGTGTAGAGAATACCTTCTTGCCTCTCAAATTCTCAAATATTTTCTCACCAGTGGCACTTCAAAGTTATATGTTGGTGGTAGGATCTTATTCAATAGTCTCACATCCAAACATGCACGATGGCTTACAATTTCACCCTGTTTGTTCTTCTTTGGTACGAGTAACAACGGACTGTTAAAGGAAGTATTGACACCACACTTCTCTATTGTTTTTGTTTTAAGCCATTCTTTTATCTGTTCATCTAGGACGGGTCTCAATGTATGTGGAATACTGTACTGACGACGATATGCTGTTGCTCCTTCAGGCGTGGGCAACTTTACAATGGATTCCGGAATAGGACAATACGACTCTACTGGTATTTTTTGGTTATTATCAATGTTATCTTGGATGGATGCCATAAACTGTGCAACCTCCTTTTGTGATCCAGCAGGTAAGTTATCAGGTTCAGGTGTATCAGTAGTCAAGATGTTTGCATTTGAAAAAAATAGAGTCTTTATCACTAGGATCAGCACTATCGTCTTCAAGATTATAAGCAACACCTGTAAGTGCAATACCCATCTTACTCATAATGTCCGTACCAAGAAGAATGTCAAAGTCAAAATATCGTTAAAATCCATGACTTCAAATTGATGTTTGAAAGAAATTCCATTTGTATATTTTATTGTTAAAGGATCTGTAAGTCCAATGCGAGAAATCTTATTGTCTTTTGACAAGCAATTTAAGTAACCACTGACATTCTTATTTAATTTGTGAATATTTAATTTTTTGAATAGAGAGTCTTATTAATGAATGTACTAGAACTTCCAGTATCAATCTTGGCTATTAATCTTTGCTTCTCTACGATAACGAATGTATGTGAGTTAAAAGTGTCATTTAGTCATGCATCTTTCAACATATTCTCATCTGTATACTTACAGTCAAAGCAATCATCCGTGGCCATCTTTTCAGCGGCATCGTCTGTCTCATCCTTGTCTTCTGGTCTGTCTTCCTTGGAAGCAGCGAGAGCAAGTATATTTCTCCTGGCACACTTGTGTCCAGATCGATATGGTTCACCACAATAGCGGCAAGGAATAGTTTTGGCCTCAGCAGGCTTCTCTTGTCCAACTTGTTTTTGCTTCGTAATGGTGTAACAGTTTTCAGTTCCATGTGTAGTATTGCTACCATGCATCTTGCAGAAAAATTTCTTGTCATTCTTATTATATGGTTGATTTCTCTCTTGTCTTCTTCTTTGTTCAGCTTTAGGGACGTTACTAGTACCAGCAGTAGTATTCTCGGCAGCTTGGGCATAGGACCTACGACCAGTCGCACCAACAAAGTTGAAACCAGCACCACCAGGCAGCAAAGAAGTAGCAGGATTGTATTTGGCAGGATCATCTCCCAAGATGTCTCTAGCTATACCGGCAATGTTCTCAACCGTCCAGCAATTATTCTCCTCTTCTTGTCGTCCCAAATGATGCATGCAAGCCAGTCGAGTCAATGTTTGAACCGGGGGAGTCAGAGAAGCCAAAAACCTGTCAGCCACACGAGGATCATCCTTGGGAATACCAGCATTGTAGACAGTTTGTAGAAACTTATTAGTGTACACACCAATGGACTCGCTATTTTTCATGGTCATCGTGAAAACTTGAGTGTTGTATTCTCTAGCCTTGAATTTTGATCCAAAGTGTCTCTTGAAGACATTCCGAGCCTCACTCCAGGTGGTACAATTGATCAAGGTGGTTTGAGTCCAGGCGTCATTTCCAAAGGGCAGACAAAGGGGAATGTAGCGTTTCCAGACCAACTCGATTTCTTGAGATGAAGAGTAGATGACATTTTCAAAGGTTCTGAGGAAGTGCTCGTCAGATTCAAATGCCTTCTCATTTGGAAAAGGTTTATGGGAGTTAGAGAGCAACTGATATTTGGATAAGTCTCTTCTACTCAACGACAGACCAGAGGAACCAGAACCAGACTTGACTACAGTTGGAGTCATAGGTGTATCAATGTTTCCTAGCATTGCTTGACATTCAGCCAGAGACTTGATACCCGACTTGAGTTTTTGGATCTCAACTAGACAGTCATCAGCCTTCTTGTCATCTTGGGCTAGTCTTGCTCTACTATAGTCAGCGATCACCTTGGCCATCTGACCTCTCAAAGCAGTCAAGCTATCCCCGACAGAGCCTTTTTCTTGGATTATGCAGCCAAAAACCGAACCAGAAACAGAAAAGTCCTCCAACTCGAAGTCATCAGATATGTCCATGTCAGAAGAAGTATCCTTGGGTGGAGCGCCTCCTTGTACATCAGCATCAGTAATTGTTTTCTTGCGTTTTTCTTCGTTATCCGACATCTTGTTCTCGAGCAATTAAAGGAAAAAAATGTTGTGAAGGTAATGGAAGAAACAAAGAAATCCTTTAGAACTCGTATAGGTTTATTAAAGAAAAATCAGATGTCGTTTATAGCTATGGAATATCTAGGTATTTATATCTTTTAGGTCGGATAAACTGATTCTATCATCTAGAGATGATCAGGGATTCTATTTTAATATCGAGGATACGGAACACTATATCATTGACCATGTCTCAGATATTCAGTCTACTCAGCTCTCAGGTCATAGCTGATCTGAGATGGTAAGATAGAAAAAATTGTTTTAATAAATTCTTTAGCACCATCTTGTCATTTTCATTGTCACATCAATTCTGATTCGGTATAGCTGATATCAATAGTTTATCCACATCGATAAGGCCTGAGTCCCGAGAGCCAATTGGTCTATTTGATATATGATCCAATTTGTCTCTCAAGTTAGCATCATATTAGAATCGATCTCTAAAGGATAGATAGATGAAGTAGACATTGATCTATTACAGTTACTCTAGTTCTATTCTAGACTCTATGTCCAGATATAGTATGTATAATAGTACTTTGTATCATTTATTTCGTAATCAGTATATAGATTCTAAATGTTCACAACAGGGATTATATGTAATCGCAGTTACAGTTGCAAGGCTCTTTTGACAAGTAACTCGGTCCTTGAAAACCTCAAGCAACCTTATTTTTGACATGTATATATTTTTTCTGAAGTTTGACTATTACTATTAGGATATAGATACTTTTCTTTCACTTTCTCCACACTTTTTAATTTTTCTTACACTTAACTTTTATCTTTTATTACTTTCAAACTTTTACTTTTATTATCGTAATATATTGATATAGAGGCTAGTCCTCTATAACTCTTACTCTGTTTTGAGTAATTGTTGTTCTCATTATTTTAATTATTTGACTTTATTATGATGATGTTATCGAATCGATTGTTGTTTCTATCAATTGTATCAAACGGTGTTGTATCGCTATTATTGTGTTAATTCTCTCTTGTTGTTGATACTTGGTTATCTATTGGTTGTTCTTTTCTGTTGGTGATTAATTCACGGTTGTCCTGTTGCTAATTTGGTTATGATGTTTTATACCTTGGTTTCTTGTGTGGTGATTACACCATATTGAATGTAATAATATATTAGAACAATAACTTAAATAAGAAGACAATTACTTGTACCGAAATACAACACATAATTAAACATGGGAAATCGACTCATGCAAATAATCAGACTCAAGCAGTAAAGCTTAAAAGAAGTACTTAAATGCTTACTCATAATAAAAAGGTGGGGAAATTACACAAAGTCCAAATCAAAGTTTACCAAATTTAAAGTCCTAATCCAACTGTATTCAGGAACGGTAAAAATACAGGACAATGGTAGAACACTGGAAGAAGAACTCAACCGTCATATAAAGATTATTTCCCTTATATTTTATGAGAATAAGGATTAGTAAAATCCATTCACATTCGAGTAGACACAGACTTTAGAAATTGTATAAAAACCACTGTATTATTTAGTTTAGAAACATTATTCCACTTTTAAAGAATAAAAGGATTATCAAAGTACTTTCTGTCCCGTTGATTCTTTTATTCATAACCCACATTATTTACATCTTGGTTGTTTATCCGGTTGTGGATAGTTGAAGATACTTGGTATATGGCTCTTTGGTATTACTCTGAATATGGTCGGCAAGTTAGTATTCCATGGTGTTGGATGTTATTGTTATATTTTGGGTATATTATTTTTAGTAGCTGACGGAGATCTATGGTCTGTGCTTGGAAAATTTTGATCGGTTGTACTACAGGAGATTATTTTTATTGTTTAATTTCAGAAGATCAGGTCCATTGCCCAGGTTGTGCCTAGTTTGGAAATGATAACTGAATAGTTATATTTATATCAAGACTCGGTTAGAAGATGAAGTTAAATTCGCTGATGTTGATCGATTATTGGTGTTTACCAATTGATCTAGTTAGGAAAATTTTATTAAGATCTCAAGAGGATCTAATCCTCGAAGAGAAGATGGATATTTTTAGATTGCTGTTGATATCTTTATTCTTTTATATTTTTTTTTGATCTTATAACCATAATCTTTTATCTCTCTTTTGATACATTAATTTTGTTCACAACTATACTTTCGAATTCTGTCTTCGAAGCTTACAAGTGCCTAGTTAATTCCGTATCATTATTATTGTATCTCTCCCTGTGTGTAATAGTTCTTACAGTCTTCTATTTCATTACTTTTGTTTGTTCTTTATTTTCTTTCACTTGTTCGAATCAAAGGTAAACATACAGAAGGGATATAATTTTGTCAAGTGGTCCGGCCTACCTGATAGTTGTTAACATGTTCTATCCCTATCAAAGATATTTCATGCCTGAAGAAATGGGTCGTCCTGATAAGAATGCTGGGTCTGCAGCCAAGTTCATACATGAACCAAGGGAATTTGATGGATCTGGTGATGATGCCGTTGTTTGGTTAAAACGTATGGAACGTTTGAAAGGTTCTGCTAAGCTTGCTGATGAAGAGATCCTATATGTGGCTGGTGATCATTTGATTGGGAAGGCAGAAACTTGGTTCAACGTGGTTGGATCCAAGTGCAAGACTTGGGGCGAGTTCGTCGTCTCTTTCCGTGGGTATTATCTTCAAGACCAGGAAGATAAGTGGTGGTACCAACTACAAAATCTCAAGCAAGGTCCTAAGTACCCCTCTATGGATCACCACAGCCCAGAGGAGTTTTAAAAAACTCAGCATTTGATTCTAGAATAAAATAAGTGAGTTCAGACTCACTTTGCTTTTAGAGGTTAGCTATACAGAGAGAATAAATGATGAAAGGAAGGTTTTTTGTCGAAGTGTGATATAAGGGTAATGGGAGGTTAGTTTTCGAGTTTGAAGCTGATCCGAGGGATGAGTTGATCTCGGTTTTTTTTACATGTCAAAGGCCATAAAATAAGTAAAAAGACTAAGAAAAATAATTGTGGGAAAGAGATTTGACTAAAAGAGAAAAAAAATAGCAGTAAAATGAAGCGATAATAAGATGGGGGGATTGATTTCAGATTTTATGCAGAAAATATGTACAAAAATGGTAAATGGGGGGATAGGACCAAGTGAGGTGAAACAATCTGTGTAAAAAAATGAGAGATGTATGCAAATTTATTTAAACGTAAAGAAGAAGTGAAAGGAAGGTAATTTCTTGAGATTAAGTCAGATATTTCATAAGGAAAAGGTGGCAGGCTAAAAGAGAAGAAAAAGAAGCATAGGCCATTAAATTTATACAGCCAAAGGTTAAGGAGCCAATTTTAATTTTTTGTGTAATCACAACAAGGTGTGGAAAGCTAAAGAAGTATATAAAAGGTAGTAAAATAAATAATAAGGTTGAAGAAGGTGTTGCTTTTATTTTAATTTCTAAAAGTGGTACAAAAAAGTTACGATCGTGGCTGAATGTCGATCTTGAGATCTCTCATCACCATCACCGAAGCAACATGAGCACATGGAGAAGGACTTCATTTGCTGTAAGTGTCCTAAGGCAAATAATATTTGGTAAAATAATAACAGACATTCCAGCAGCTAAATAAATAAAAAAAACTACTATCATCTCTATATAAAGTGAGATTATATAGGATGACTAAGTCAAGTTGCCATTCATGGGCGAAAATGAAGCATAAATAAGATGGAAAAGTCTGATACAGGTGTGAGACTAGAAATGGCAAGTTAGAGAACGTCTGAAAAGGAAGAAAGAATATATGTAAACTGAAAGGTAGTCAAAAGGAAAAAATAAAATAAAAAGAGAACTGATTCCAATTCCTATCAAATCGCTATTTTATCTTCAGCTAAGGACTCTCACTAAATAAGGATGAAATGTTTGATAGTCTTTTTTAAGAACTGTTGGTGTCATATATTAGAATTCAATCTTGAGACTAAGCGAATCAACAGTATAAACAAACAGTTACAAAGCCTTTGAAATAGATATTGGACTTAATGGTGAAATAGAATCACTTGTTGAGAAGTCAGTGGAAAGGAATGAGAGATTGATTGTAGACTTTAAAAGAGTGATCCATTCAATTTTTATATAAAGACCATCAATGATTGCACATATTCATCAAAATAGTATATCATCAACAACCATCACCATTTTTAATCATGCTAACAATAAACCAAAATTCGCTTTTCTAGATTGATCCATTATGATATGTCTTCATTTCCCATTTGGTTAAAAAATCCAACTAGCTCACGATGCAATCCACAGCATAAATGATTAGCTCTCAAATAATCCAATACTCTCTGAAGAACCTTTGATCATCTAAATTGTTTGCTGTTGATATGTAAATAGGTTTAAATTTATTACAAAAGATGTTGATGATGTTGGTGTTTCGTTTCGACTCAAACTGATAACTCCTACTGGTAGCTTTACCTTTGAATTGTATTTTGTTATTGATAGTATTGGTATCGAATAAATCGGATGTAATTCGGCCAGGTATTGTTATTTGGATAGTAAAGGTATTGTCTTTAATGAAATCTGATGAAAAAAGACTGCTATTCCAAGCCGAAGATGTAGATTGTATGTGTTGCCTTATTCAATCAGCTATGATGATGACTTTTTTTTCTAAAGGTATACATGTGAGTTAAGTATTAATTATGGATAATGATGATTTACCTTAACCTACTTCAAACATACATAAAGATTCATTACAAAATCATCACTTAACAGTGTGTCTAATAAAATATCCATTGTCATGAACTATCAGATTACAAATCTATATATAATAGCCTCCAGTTGCTTACCTTGGCTCCATACCAAGCGTGTTTAAAAGTTTCTCATCTAAGATAAATCCTATGATCATTGATAAGTTAGAGAATAGTGCAATGAATGATTTGTTTAATATGGTTTGATACCGTGTTTGAATAACTGCGATTGTCCTTTTTGTGTTAGTAAGATGAGTGGCCGTATGGTGAAGACATAAGCGGACCGAATCGATCGTAAACAACCCTAAAAATAAGCTGCTTTCTATATAAATAAAAGAATGGATAAGTTAGTGATCATGTTGAATGACTGAAGTAAATCACCTTAGACTAGAAGAAAAAACTGTCGAGATTCAGGAAAAAAAGGGTGTAGTAATCAATAGAGTGAACCTAAAAAAAGTAAAAAAAAAAAAAGTAGACGAAAGAAAAGGGAACAAAAAAAAGAGAGAGTAATGTCACCCCCATAGATAACACGATATTTTGGGGGACAATTTACTTTTAAAGTATGTAAGCTATCTTAATATAGGTAAAGAGAGAAAAGATCTGGAACCATCTAAAGACTGGCCAATCAGATCATTGAATTTCCATTCTAAAAAAAAGGTAAATGTTGACGATTTGGTTTACATCCTCTCTTTGCATCATATGCTTCAACCAAGAATAAAATAGTGTCTATCATAGTGATGAATTCAATTATCCAGCTAAAAGAATGAGATATAGCCAAAAAGTTATTTACAGTAGAAGAATAGGAAAAAAAGGCATTATCATTAAATTTAACAAAGACTTTACTTTCATGATGGATGGATTTCATATGCTTTGACTTACATTTGCATATTAAGAACTCACTGGGATAATATTAGCTTGTAAAAAGTATATACTTGAAAAAAAAAGAAACCGCTCATAAGTAGAAAAGAAACAGATTCCTATATCTCATTCACAAAAAGGTTTGAATTGAATCGATATATAGCTAGTATTTCGGGTATCAATACACATCAACATGATGAACGATCTCAATATAACATAGCGGCCATTTCTTGTCACCAAGAAGCCCTCTTCTTCACCAATACCTTCCAGCTATAAACATAGTATTGTGTCTTGCAATGCATTAATCCCGTTTGCTTTATAACTTGTTGCAAGATCATCATTTCATGCCAGTGATGATTGTCATTTGCAGTCCAGAAAGCATGTAAATGTTGTTCTTTGTTGTCCGGTAATCAATACATACTGACAGTCTTTTGAAATAAAAATGTATGAAATGGCATAATATCCAATCTAATGATGATACATGTTGATGTTAATGAAATCAAAATGCTGAAGCCATATACTGCTGAAAAGGTCTGGTACACTCTCTTTGAAATAAGAACAATCGAAGTAATGATATCCATAGCAACCCGTTGTGAAGAGGATAATTTAACTGATGTATACATATAACAATAAATGGAAGCAACCTTTCTTAACATAATGACAAGACTGATTGCGATAACTATCTTTAAGGATAAAGCTATCAGCGACGATATTACTTTCTACGTATGGGGATGTCAACATACCCTAATTAGCAAATTACTCAGGCCATATTACAACAGTTCAATCTAAGCCAACCGTCCATAAAAAATCAAAATGAGATGCATTAAGTCTATCAAGGCATTCGATGAGTGGTCTTCAAGTGAATAATATGCGAATTATGATTTTCAATAACTTACATATATACTGTATAGTCTACCATGAAATCATCATGATGAATATTATAACTTCATATAACATCTTTCGGTTGACTGGACATATCATAATCATTCACATTTGTTGTTGATTTGTTTGATTTACCAGTTGATGAATGATCTGATTTTCTTTATAATTTTTTTCAACTGATTGTATAACACTTCTTTTTCTATGAATTGTTACAATCATGCAAATTAGATATCCAAAGTAAGATGTGGAGTCTGATACTTTACCTCTATATAGCACATCATTTAATCAATGAAACTGTCGTGATCTTTGATTCGCGTTGAGAAATGTTCTGTAAAAAAACAAATTCTTTTAGTTTTTTGAGAAAAGACCCACGAAACTCTGTATACTGGATAGCCGAGAAAGAAGTGGAGTGAAAAGATGAGCTTAGCACGTTAAAGGGTAAGAAGAGTATAACGGCTATAATGCATACTTCAGATACATTCTGAACTATGAAAAAAAGGATTGTTATAGGCGAACTGGTTGACTCCTATGAGTACTTGTTAACTTTCTTACTACTCATCTGTTGTGCATGTCGACATCTCAGACTTACATGAGCAAGTGAGATGGAAGGCCATCTCGGAAAAGGTTTAAGAAAAAAGAGGAAATAAATAAAAAGCGTGTACGGCTACCCTAGGGAGCGGTTATTAAAATGATAAAAGTTGGAATACTTGAATGTGATTGGCCAATTTCCTAAAGATATCAATAAAAAAGGTAAGCCATTAAATTAAAGAGATGAGCATTAGATGATAAACTGCTATGCTTTAGGTGGTATACAATAGAATCAAGAGTTAAACGATATTATTGCATACAACGGCCTCTTTCAGAGCAATAAAATAAAGTAAAGATCAGATTAGGCTTATTGTGACCAGTCTATTTCTATATATGGAATTCTCAGGCTGTTGCGTTCAAACGGTACAAACACTGGATACAATGTATCCAGGTTACAGGCAATGTATACATTGTGCTCAAGTTACTCAGTTATCATACCAGTATTTCCCATAGTATAAATAGAGACAGAAAACATATATCTGAATAAAACATCTTTTTTTGGTCTGATTGACTTTTTATTGTTATTAATAGTGAATATATCACAGATATAAAATTGGTCAAAAAATACCATTGATCAATAGGTAGAGTTGTTTTATCGTGTTATTATACAAGATTAGATATTTCATTCATTAGATCATGATTTGCATTTAAAAAGAAGTCTGAGATCATAGTTCAACATGCCACTAACGAGATATTTTGTGCCAACCACCCTACCCATTATTTATTAAAGTTGAAAGAAAATCAAGAGAAAAAAAAGATATATAAAAAAATGTGACAAAAAAAAACTATGCAGAAAAAGAAGAAAAGAGAGCGAACAAAAAAAAAGGAAAGATTGGAAAAGACGAGAAAGAGAAGAGAGAAAAAGAAAAAGTGAAAAAACAAAAAAAAAGCGAAGGACAGGAAAAGCGAGAGAAACAAAAGACAAAAGGGAAGCCAAATCAGAATCAGCTCGATTATCCAGATGTCTAACCATAAGTATTAAACAAAAAAAATTCAAGCATCAAAAGCTTTCTATACACTACCTTCTTTTTGGAGATCGGCTTATGCTGGCTTCATTCTCATAGCTCATCATGCTATTAAACGAACCCTCAGCATTTAGAATTTCTTCCAAATCAATCGAAGATGCAGCCTGTCGAATATCCTAAAGTAATGTCTGTAAAAATGATTGAGAAGGATCACATCAAATTACCCTCTTTCTTCTAGACTGTCTCTTTGAATGATAGAAATGCTTTAACATCTCTTCCTTCAGCCATGAGTTAATGCAAAGATCTGCAGGAATGTTTTTTGTTTTATACAATGACCGGAGGAAGTGATTAGCCTTTTCTTTTTGAACTTTAGGGAGATTCTGATAGGGTATAGCTGGCCAGTTCACATCACTCAAATCCAAATCTTTAGTCATCATATCAACGGCTACAGACCCCAAAGAGACAATCATCTCCTTATACGAATTTAACTTGGCCAATTTTGCATCGACAACATTGCTGTTATCGTCAGGGCTGATAACAACAGCATCCTTCAACCAGCTTTCTATAAAATGCTTAATCCTTTGATCAAACACTGGTTTGTCATTATCTAACTGAGATGGTAATGGACATTGAATTGATGGAGCAGTGGGAGCTTCATCATCATCTTGGTAAATTGAGAAACTGTTTTGTTTGACTAAGTTTTATATCAAACAGGTTAAAGAGAAAAATATAAAGTTACATCATTTAAATCAATTTACCGTTACTGAGGCTTCGTCCAGTATTGTTGTTAGCAATCATCATTTGTTTCATTTCTGTCATCTCTTGTTTGACAGAAGCGAGTTCATTCTTCAAAATGATGACATTGTCAGAGGTTTGACGGCAGAACTCAAGGATAGCACTGATTTCTCTGTTAGATGGCATAGTTAAAAATGGACGGATATGTAGGTAAAATTCGATAAGACAAAGAAAATCAGCTTCCAAATCATTTCAAATCGTCTTTATTTAAATAAATGTAAGTAGCTTTATGTTAGAAATGTAGATGTCAGTTTCTTCTATTCTTTAGGATATATGCCAATAGAGAATAGCGTTATTAATTTATGTGACAATGCATCTGACCATAAAAAGGGGTATTATACTCCTAAATGCGCTTTTACATTTAAAGTATATCTATGTCAGTGCTTACATTTTTTTTAGAATAGGGTCAACTCGATAGGTTAGCTTGAATAAAATAGCAAATAGACTCTGAAAATCGATGTCTCATACATCTAAGCATTTCGGCAGGTATGTCAAGTTAGTAATAAAGAAACGAAAGCATCCTAACACTTTCAGTTGTAAAAAAAATTATTGTGGTGTTTTAGGGTTGTAGTGATATAAACGTGTTAAAGAAGAATAGAGTGAGACAAAGAAAGTACTTTGAGAATGTTTGTAGTGTTTTATTTCTTGTTAAGATTGGAAGAAGAGTTTCATAAGTTATCACTACAACTACTATTTATACATGTCACAGTTATTTACAGCTTGTACTAAATTAGTGTACTTAGTCTATATGATTACATCACTCTCATCATTTACTTGTCTTTATATGACTTAATTAGATGAATGATGTTATGGAGTGATTGAGTCGGATTCTGTATATTGAGAACCTTATTGACTTTACTTCAGATGCTTTATTTAGTAAGGATTTACAGGGATTAATTTCATTATGTCTGATGTTATTATCCTTATGACTTATTTGGTTTACATGTTACTTTATTGTCATTGTTGAGACTTAAATGTGCTCAGATCACCACAATTATCTTCAACTGGAACTTTCTGTTCTATGCATCTTGAAATCCTTATTCTGGCAGTGTCTCAATAGATGTTCTCACACTAACTGGATGTGCTGGCCATTGTCTGTTTGATCTAGATAACTGGAATGATTAGATGGGTGGATATTACTTTGTTGCTATAATATACTGTTAGTTATTGGATGAATTCAATAAACAGCATTACATTATGAAGCAATCATTTGCTTCCAATATTGTTTAGAACATTTGTTCAGATATTGTTCGTCAAAGATAATGCAACAGATGTTTGTCTCATACTAATTTGAAATTCAAATTGGTTGTTCAAGTTTTAACGAAAACAAAGTAGATTGTAAATCACTAAACCTACTTTTACGAGAGTTTATGATCATTGAGATAAATGTCCTTTATTTGTAGCACTATTTTAGACAGCCATTTATTCAGTATGCTTTCTATCGATGTTTGTATGGAACATCTCAAAGATGGATTAATTTGTATGATGTTGGTTGGTTAACTCTTTAATTTAAACGTCCTCAGAAACAAATGTAACAAACATTTTGACTACCAATTGTAAGCAAAAAGCTTTATGCCTTTGTTTGCTATCATGAAACCAATATAACAAATATACTATTTGAATAAAGGATAACGTAAAATATATATGGCAGATTATTTTTTCCAAACTTCAACATCTTTATTCTAATCTCTAAATAATATTTCCACTTTAACAAACTTCTCTCAAAATGGTATCAGTCGAATGTCCATGTTGTCAACAACGATTTATCAACAATGATGAAATGCAAAATCATGTTGGTCAATGTACAATCGAATTTGGTGAACGTGAGGCTCAAAGATATGCTGAGCAAAACGCGGTGGCAGATGTTGATATGCCAGATGTTGAAACCGGTTCTCCTGTCTCATCTGACATGGATGATGAAATGGAATCAAGTATGTGGTACCTACTCTATTTAGAATAGTTTGCAATTTTTTACCTTTAATGAACACAGATGATAATGATCCCATCGTTCTTGAATGGATTGAAGAATCAACCCTTGACCAATTCGATGTTATTGGCATGCAAATGATGCAACTCTTAGACAAATACAACATGTCACGTCAAGGTCAAAGAGAATTAGTAAACTTTTTGAACAAGCATGTCTTGAGATATGCCACTCATCAAGGTAGCAATTACTTGAATGAATTACAATTCCCATACTTACTCGCTTCTTTTACTTGATTTAGATTCGTTGAACGCAAGAGCTTTTAAGTCTCCTGATACTTACAAGCGTATCATAAAAAGAAGCTCCAAGTTGACTATTCAGCACGACGTTTGCAGTAACGGCTGCTACATGTATCCAGTTGGCCGTCCGAATATAATGAATTGCCCAAACCCAACATGTGGTGCACCTAGATATGTTAATGCTGAGCAAGTTGCAGCATTAACCGAAAGACTGGACACTGAAACAGATGACTCACTATCTGCGTTGGTGCCTGTGTCAACTTTGTCGTACACATCAATTGCCAAGCAATTGACAGAGTTTTTTGCTGACCCATCACGCGAAGAGATGCTTGCCTATCGTAGAAGCTTTTTTGAAGATGATGCCGTCAATACTCACTATCGTGATGTTTTTTCAGGTGATGCCTATCGAAGTCTTCTACAATCAAACGTCGTCCATGAGAATACTGTGTGTCTTGTTTTGTTTGTTGATGGTTTTCAGTTAAAACATTCACCTAAGAAAAACCAAACCATGATCAATTGCTTGATTATGAATATTCATCCAGAGTTTAGGTAAGCGATTCAACCATACCTTAAATACATTCACTTACAATATTGTTTATTTTCTAGAACCAGAGAAGAAAACATGATACAAGTGGCGATCTGTCCTGGAAAACCTTATGATCTTGTGTCCTTCTTACAACCTGTTATTGCCGAAGTAAACCAGCTTCATCGTCGTGGGTTCAAAGTGTTGAAAGATGGTCGTGAGATATTTGATGGTAATGCTGCAATTTTGGGCTTTACTGGAGACATACCTGGTATCGCTGAATTGATGGACTTCTCAGGCCATACAAGCACATATGGTTGTAGAATATGTGGAGCAAAAGCCGATGAGCCAACTCTTTGTATGCCTCGTGGCAAATACTTTTCAGATGTAGCACCTAATCGTACGATTGAGAGCTTGATAGAAGGTGATCCAGTAAGTTTTTTGTCTTTGGCTAAAACTTCATTGACTTAACTCTTTACTTGTAGGAGCGTGGAATGCGAGGTGTCTCTAACCTTATCACTAGTCTACCAACTTTTTTGGGCTCGTTCTCTTTCTTTGGCGACGAATTGCATATGCTGGTCCACGGATTAGGCCATATGATTTTCAACTTGCTTGACCCCTCTGTTAATTCCAAGTTTTTTGATAAACGACCTGCTGAATACTCTTTCGCTGTAAACAGCCACTTTACGCAGAGACAATTTATTGATTGTTTGAGTGCATGGACAACTGAAAGCCGCAAAACTAATCCATCGATTTTTGATTTTTCCTTTGACGGTCGTACTCATTTTAACAGAGCAGTAGATTGGCAGCATTTTCTTTTGCATTCTGTCCCAACCATGGTTATTCCTCATTTGAGGTATTTCAGAACTGGAAACGCTTTGATGTACTTGGTGAATGCATGTTCCATTAGTTTGCAGAGATCAATCAGCCCACAGGAATTGCAAAATATGGAAAGGTAATTCTATACCATCAACATTATCATCATACTGAACTCTAACGAATTGTAATTGAAATAACTTCTTTTTCAAATGGGGTGATTTTCTGCTGGAAGAGAACATTGCTGGTCGACTCAACAACCGGGTTTGGACTATGAACTGCCACTTTTCAGTTTATCATGTGGCTGATTTAATTCGACAACATGGCCCTTTGCGATATTATTCCTGTCGATCTTTGGAAAGAACCATCAAGAAGTACACCAACTTGATTAAATCACCATCAAAGCCGGTACCTGAAAGTAGTAACATATTAATCAGGGCCAACTATTATCGTGACCTAAACCGAAAACTGCAAAATGAGCGCTTGTCAACAAGAGAAGAGATAGAAGTTAATGATTATATGGATCACCCAAGCAATGATGAACTTACCCCCAACTTTGGGCGAAATTCGAGACCTTGTATCTGAATATGTCAACTCAAGTCATCAACATCGACATGGATGTATTTTTGGATGCATTACTTCGATTTTATAATCGTGTGGGTCAATCCGGATCTGTGACTAATCATCCTAAGGTTGTGTTAGCTGCCCGTATGCTGAAAGATAGTGTAGTGGTCCACTCTAGATGGTACAAGCGTTATCAGTCTCAACTCTCTCGGCCAAATTACTTTGTTTTGTTTGAAGCCAAATCATATAACAGGTACATATAGTAATCAATCTGTGTAAAAGTCGAATACCTTCTAACAAATGTTTAACTATAGTCGAAGAAGATTCTGGTATGTTGGTCAAGTTATTACCTTCTTTCAACACACGCAAAACACCAGCACTCGTTTTTGGCTCTCTTGTCTGTGTTTCGTCGAACGGATATGAATGGCCATGGTATCATTACGGTTGACTATTCTGATAACTTGTCAGCTAACGGTGTTATGGTTTGCGATGTAAAAGACATAATCAAGGTAGTTGGACTGGTAAAATGTAGCCGAGACCCTAGTAGGCTTGCTGTTATCTGGCTTGATGCCAAATATTATGAAAAGTTGACGCCAAGGTTGAGAGGTGAAGATCTTGTTTAATCATACCTATTAAGAAATATATCATTTAAAGTATATTTTCCTTATTTATTTAATCATCTTCTTGTTACTACATTTCCGCTATTTATTTATATTCCATTACTTTTTTGTACGTAAAGTATGTCTCCTTCGCAATTTCTTTGTAAAATAAAGGTAGGGTAAAAAGAAAGAAGTGGTTCTTAAAAAAAATGCCTCATCTTTGTATACAACTGATGATCACTAATTGAATCGTTACAGTGAAAGGAAAAGCAGTCAAGCATCTTAATATGCATTGTCTAATATCTTATGTAACATTAAATCAGCCATGATTTCTTTCCTTCTCTTTTTTTTTCATACATGCATAACTTGAAAAGGCTTTTTGACAACTTGCACATTCTCGTCTCAAAACCCGTAACCAAGCATCTCGAAGCAAAAAGGGCAAACAGACTCGCGTATATACCGATTAACAACATTGTTCTCTCTTCTTAATTATCACAACCGTGTTCAAATTATCTCTCGTTTATTAATTGTTAACTGCAAGAATGAGCTTTACTCTATGATTACAATTGCAAAATAGGCAAAATGCTTTTATCATATCCTATAAGTATTGCTTTTAGGATAAAACAAATTCGAATCATGATGTTAAATCACTAGCTTTTTTTATAGTTCATATCTCAAGTAAGGCTAACTATAACACGTAGTGTCTTTAAAGGACAGAATGTATTGGTACGGCTTGTTTGAATCAAGTATTAAACGTGACGCTCTTATTTACATTATTTTAATCATGAAGATCAATAGAATATCATTTACTTCTATACTCATTCAACAGGCATTCGGTAACAAATTCGTTTGGTTTATTCTCAAAATGAAAAGGTTAAAAAGAGCTATTGCCACTATTTTAGAAAGCGAGTATGATTGAATTGAGAGTACAGCATGCGATATCCATTGATGAACCAATTTTCTAATGATTGTTGGCTGAAAAATGAATGATGATCAGTTTTACTATATTAAGCCGATACTCTACTAAGTCAGTGTTTCCATTTCATTTGTTTACATGTTCCGTCTCAGTGGATTTACGTTCATCATTGAAGTATATATCTATTCGTTACAATTAATCATGTTTTAATGGATACAATCAAATAAAAGTTTCTCTCTATTATTGTCCATCATTCAAGTCAATACAAAAAGTGTTAAGTTAGTGTTCAAATCATTTAACTATCCAGTTAAATAAACTATCTTTTCGTTTTCGACTTTTAACATCTTGTCTAACAATCCCATTCTTTAAAATCATTAAATAAAGCAACACTTTACAGTAAGAATGGTGATAATACAACTTAATACTAAGCATTCTACTCTCATTAGTGAAATTGTTTCATCCCTATCCATACCTTCGGCTCTGCTTCAAGTTTGGGTTTACACTTTGTTTGCATAGTGTCTTCTGAAGACCTCTTTAGCAACCCCTTTTATTAAAGAGTTTCTTTAATTGATAACCAATAACATCTGTTTATGCAAATTCAAGACATTTTCCTTTTCAGTATGATTTTAGCATGAATCTGTCAATGAAATCATACTTTCTTCCCATCACTGCCATATTTCTCATATATACTAGCCATTTTTTTTATCCCCCATTTTCTTTTTCCTCTTTTTTTTTCATTAAATGCACAGCAAAAGGTAAGCACTTTTATCTCTTTTTTTTTTTTTACAAGTATCAATTAATTCATCAACATCACTAACTCTTTCATTTTACAATAGCTACATGTATATCACCTTATCATGACAACATTCCAACAAGTCGACTACGCTTCTCTTTTGTTTCCTTGAATCCTTCAACTCTTCATCCGAATATATCTGCTGTTCATCAATTTTGTACATACTTGTGTAGATACTCATCATTGGCTTTGATAGACAATCCTTTATCCATGTCACCCTCTTTTGTATTGCTATCTGCCACCTCATTCATGACTTCTTTATCCAAACTGTCTGCTCTATACCATGTTGCTCAAACTTATACCTCTTTGACTGTTATCTTAATACCATCTCCATTTATGCTGCCTATCTGGATTGATGCGTCTTTTTCAAGTTACTCTTGCCTAAGGTTCTTCGATTTCTCCATTTATATGTTCAAATGCTATTGTATACATTGCATCGACTAACTTGCTCTATTTGTAGTCATTGCCTTGAAACCCTTTGACAATCGTATATCCAATCGCCTACCATGCTTCCATCCTATGTCTGATTTATTCATGTTTATTGTCTTTCTTGTGTGCTCATTTGGTCTGCCTGTTCCATCATTGTCACTGATCATTATCCAAGCTTCAAGAAATACTTTTCCTCTCAATATACCGTCGTTCAGGATACTTGGTCTCTTCTCATGTCGCCATCTCTCTACCTCATCTTCAAGAAATGCTCTTTATCCGCCTATTCTCCTTCCACTACTATGGTCTGTGCTTTTGAAGGTTGCCGAATCTCTTTTTGGTTGAACTTGGCGTTCCTTCCAACTTTACTGCTTGTGTTTGTTTTCTTTTTGTGTCTTCCTGCCTTCGCTTATGCTTACATGGGTGCTCCATCTCAGATGAGCTTGCCTCATCGCTTTGAATCTCTTTCGTGACAAGTGAAATACCGCTTCCAGATTATTTTGACTTGACTGTCTTACCGAATGAACTTCTCTTTATCAGTTGTTTACTTCTGACTGTTGCTCTCACTGTTGGCTGGACTCATGAGGTACCTAATCGCAACTAACGGAATCAACATGCTCTTGACAAAGTACATGTGTAAAGGATCGCGTCTCATCTTTATTTTTCTTTTGGTTTTTTAGACTTTCTATGCTATTCACTGTCTTCCTCTATTGTTTCTGACTCTTGTGTATACTGGTGACTAGTAATCTCTCAGTTGGTGTTGCTCATGACCTTGCATGTCGCTTCAAGATGGCTGTCAAGAAAAAAAAAATTTCGAAAAAATTACTCTCGGTTAAGGCTGTATATCTTTTCAAGCGCAGCTACTACAAAGCGATTGAGATGCGAATTAAAGGCTCTAATCATGAAAATTAATTCATTTCTGCTTCCTATACTGCTTCCCATGATCCCAAAAGGTACTTATATCAAAGCCAAGCATGCCAATCTATCTGGATATACCCAATGCAGCATCCCTATTACAAAAAAGGACATCTGAGCTACAAATCAGCCTAAAGAAGAACCCATATATAGCATTTGTTTGATTCAGATTAATAAAAATAAAGAAGCTTAATTTGCCCATAGTACCAAAATAATCCAATCATAAGCCAAGCTCATCCGAAATTAAAGGCATTACCATTTGCTCATTTATTGCTTATACTTCTAAAACTTGTTAAATCATCATTACTATATACTCTAAAGGCCATTTGTCACTATAACTCCCCTTTGAGACCTAAGCTAGATATGATTCGACTATAAAGCACTCCTATTCAAAGTAAGCTCGTATAATACTTTACCCATGGCCCAATTCTTGTGTTTCTGCATCGGTTCTCATTGTGTTTCTGCCTATTTTTCGTTGAAACCGCATATGAAAAAAACAAATATTTCACAGGGTTATTTCCCAACTATTTGAGTCACTATATACACCCTCTACGCCGTGGTGATGCCCATAGTAATGCGAACGATGAAGTTCCTCAGTTCATCTCAAGGTGGAATAAGTCAAAGAAGAAAGTCTTCAAGCCAAAGACAATAAAACGAGACATCAAGAAAAGAAAGACTCAAGCAGGCCCAGCGCCAACTAAATCTAGCAGATCAAACAAATTTGGATCTGAGTCTGAAAACGAATAATAAGAAATCATGCTCTCTACATTTTAATAAACATCATCTTTCATTTTCTTTAAAAAATATTCGATAAGAAGATTAACCACTTCTTCTCTTGTGACTTAAGTCTACTGAATACTGTCTTCTGGTAAAACAAGCTCGTGTTATAATCCAAACTTGATACAAAATGACAAAATTATATCCCTTCTGTATGTTTACCTTTGATTCGAACAAGTGAAAGAAAATAAAGAACAAACAAAAGTAATGAAATAGAAGACTGTAAGAACTATTACACGCAGGGAGAGATACAATAAGAATGATACGGAATTAACTAGGCACTTGTAAGCTTCGAAGACAGAATTCGAAAGTATAATTGTTAACAAAATTAATGTATTAAAAGAGAGATTCAAGATTTCCGTTGGGCGCATCTATGACGCATTATTGCTTCTGATACAAGAAGGGGTCAGGGCAACAAGAGGTCAGGGCAACAGATCAGGGTCTAACGCACTTTTGCCTGACCGGAGATTTCCGGTCAACCAATTAACCATTTTGTCCCAAATCATACTAAAAAATCGTCCGAATTTTGGTAAAATGCCAATTTTTAGGATAAATGGAAAAGGTAGTGAAAATTTAGAACACTTAATAGAGAAGATTGAAAAATAGGTTTCCAATCTATCTTGCCGGTTCGAACAGCGTGACTGACCTGTTTCCGAGCCGGCAGGATAGATTGGAAACCTATTTTTCAATCTACCTTGGTTAGTTAGGTTCACTAATGAGTACTAAGCTAAGATATCTGTCAAGAGATGGCGTCGGCTAATAGATAAAGGTATTGGTACATTCTAAAGTGTATCATTGGTCTAAACGGTTTGATTAAACCAGCTATCTTACGGCTTTGTAACTCACATGAGTCCTGATGGTGACATCTTTAAAGCAGACAACATCTCTAAGGTAAGTAACATCTCTATAGCAGACAACATCTCTAAAGTAAGTGACATCTCTAAAGTAAGTAACATCTCTAAAGTAGACAACATCTCTAAGGTAAGTGACATCTCTAAAGTAAGTAACATCTCTAAAGTAAGTAACATCTCTATAGCAGACAACATCTCTAAAGTAAGTGACATCTCTAAAGTAAGTAACATTTCTAAAGTAGACAACATCTCTAAGGCAAGTGACAACACACCATGTTTAAATTGATCTAAAGTTACACATCCTTGAATCACTTTAACTGTCTTGCTTCTCTATTTTAAAGGCTAGAGCATTCTACAAGAGTTAAAATAGTTGACTCAGGTTAATTTTATACAATTGTTGTCATCAAAGAATGTCATTGCCAATCTTTGTGATGGTATATTCCACTATAATAAATCAGTATTCCCTCTTGAATACGCTTTCAGACTCTGAATATGTACTTCTTTGTCTGTGCTTCCATCAGTATGTTTGAGTAAAAGAAGTTTGTTTAGTTAGCTTGTACCCTATGGTAATCCCCTTGATATAGGTTTATTATCGAA
The DNA here is from genome assembly GCA_025331445.1 of Blakeslea trispora. Taxonomy (NCBI): domain Eukaryota; kingdom Fungi; phylum Mucoromycota; class Mucoromycetes; order Mucorales; family Choanephoraceae; genus Blakeslea; species Blakeslea trispora. Next base: position 15,667 of record JAIWNE010000189.1, on the reverse strand, counting down.
TTGTTACCAACCTCTAGACATAACAGTCTATGCCATATTCTAGGTACACTTGTTAGCGATAACATATTGATTAGGCATAAAACAAAGTTGATCTGATCCACAAGACATTCTCATGCTCCATTAATACCAATGATGGCTTCCCATCTTTACTGAGTGTTTGTTTTTTGTTTACTTGTTAAGTTTTAAAGAACGCAAGCAACACTTTCAAACTTTCTTTTGAAAGTGTAAAGACCAAGATAGCAAAGTGAAAACTTTGCTAAACCATTCACACTGATGATTATAGGTTTAGAGTTAAGCTATTATTAGTCAGCTACCATGTTAAAAGACTTCAAGTGCTTTGTATGGTCAGTGTCTTGACGCTCTTCAATGTGCTCTTGGAAAGCAGGTACATTAGATCTATAAGTCAATCTAATTGCTCAAGTTTAGCATTGTACTCAGATTTCTCAAACATCAAAAAGGGCTTTGATTCGGTACAATCGTCATGACTTCAGCTTGGATTTATCAATAATACCAGACGCTCTTCCTCCCAATAGATTATTTTAATATTTGATAATCATGCTTTAAATCTCTAATTTTCCTTTTTCTTTCTTTTTCATTAAACGTGGATGAAGAGGACATTTACTTTTATGGATACTTTTTTCATAAATATAATATCATCCATCTAGATTACCGACTCGTTTATTTTATATCAATCTTATACATTTCACCTTATCATAGCAACACTTTCATGAATTCGTCACTCCTTCCCTTCGTATTTCGTTGCATTAATCAATTCAACATCTGTGCACATCTACTTCTCACCAACTTGATACACAATTTTTATCACTCATTGTGGATTTCAATTGATCGCACTTTATATATGCCAACCTCTTCTGAGCTAGTTTTTCATCCATCATCCATACTGACAGCTGTACGCTATATTGCTTAAGTATCATGATTATGCAGTTAATACCTGACAACCATTCCTATCTATGCCACTTATCTGGATAGATACCTGTTTCGTGAATCACTTTGGCGTTAGGTTTTTAGTCTCTTCATCTATGTGTATAAATCCTGTTATACAAATTCCATCCACTAACTTGATCTATCCGTAAACATTGCCTTTGAACCTCTTCGTAAACACATATCCAATTGCCTATTGTATTTCCATCCTATGTCTGATCTGTCTTTGTACATACTCTTTCTTATGCGCCTATGCTGTCTGCCTCTTCAAGCATCCTGTTGTTATAGGTCAATATCCTAGCTTCAAAGATTATTTTTTTTCTCTTATATGTAGTCGTTCATGGTACTTGGTCTCTTCTCTTGTAGCCATCTCTCTAACTCATCTTTACAAAATAATCTCTATCCACTACTAAGGTCTATGCTTTTAAAGGTCGTCGAATCTCTTTTTGCTTGAACTTGGAGTTCTTTCCAACTTTACTGCTTGTGGTTTTTTTTCTTCTTGTGTCTTCATGTCGATGCTCATGCTTACATGGGTGCTCCATCTCAGATGAGGTTGCCTCATCGCTTTGAATCTCTTTCGTGACAAGTGGAATACCGCTTTCAGACTATTTTTACTCTGCTATCTTACCAAATGAACCCCTCTTTATCAACTGTTTACTTCTGACTGTTGCTCTCACTATCGGCTGAACTCATGAGGTACCTAATTGCAACTAAAGGACACAACGTGTTCATGACAAAGTACACGTGTAAAGGATCGCGTGTCATCTTTATTTTTTTCGTTCTTTTTAAACTTTCTATGCTATTCGCTTTCTTCCTCTATTATTTCTGAATCTTGTGTATACTGTTGACGAGTGATCTCTCGCTTGGTGTTGCTCATGGCCTTGCATGTTGATTCAAGTTGGCTGTCAAGAAAAAAAATAGTTACGAAAAGAAATTACTCTCAACCAAGGACTGCATATTATTTGAAGCACAGCCAATACACAGCTTATTGATGGCTTTCCCCACGAAAGTATATTTAGTTATGCCTTCCTTATTGATCTTCATCGTTCCAAAGGGTGATGTGAACAAAGCCAAATATGTCACTGTATTTGAATATGTTCAATGAAATATCTTAATCACAAATAAAGATATTTAAACTACACATGATTCTAAAGAATTGGCCATGTATAGCATTTTTTTATCTTGATCGATTTTGTTAAAGTCTGATTTATTTATTTTTTCAATATTGAGTTATAGGAAAGACGATTCTCCCATGAGTAGAAACGAGTATGATATTATGCCAAAACTAATTGAAGATGGGATATGTGCTTTTTGCTTACAATTTATAGAGCATTTCTTTACTTGTTATCAACGTATAAGCTAAAGTAATTTGTCACTTCAACTCTTGTTTAAGAAATAAGCAGAGTTCGTTGTGCATATAAAGTAATTTTATCTATGGTAGCTTTACTTAAGATTTTGTTCAGCATCAAGAAGCTGTAAGGTTACCTTATTGTTACGATACATTATATGCGAAATCAAGAATACCCTTTAGTTAAATCATAACCAGAGCATGGAAACGCTCATACCTTAAATAGTAGTTACTTTATAAAAAAGGATCTCAATCATTTCAAATGCTTTATATACCCTAATCTCAACATCTAAATATTGAAGTGACTAATTGACTTTGTATACTAAATGATACAAAAGTATATATGTGTGTGGTAGTCTTCATACCACATTATTAAAGTGATTAAATCCTATCAAGTACAGCAACCGGTAGACCAATTTTTTAAATTTCCACTATGCCATAACTAAAGGCAATATCAGATTAAAGATCATTGCTTTCTCTTTTTTTTATTAACTTTAAAATCATGTTAAAGCGAAAGAGAGAAACACAAAGAGATACAAATGAAGAAAGACGCCATAACACAATAAACAAATGCAATCGTTTTTTATCAGGCTACATTGGGAAATCAAGCCTACGTAAGTTCATTGTCTGTATCTTTAAAAAGATACTAATGATTTCATTAGAATGTGATTTTTTAGTAAAACTCCTCCAAGATGAAAACTTTTGGCTCAAAGACCAATCAGTATGTGCATGTTTAGAAAGCCAACCATCAAGTCAACTAAAGTCACACCAAAACGGATCAAATAGACGAAAACCATCTAAAAAAGTTAAAAAAGTAACCTTTGCTACTGAGGTCGTTAAGATTGAAATAGAAAGAGACGAAGAAACAGTAGAAGAAAATGAAACGGAAGAAGAAGTAGAAAAGAAGATGATGATGTTGAAAAAGATGGATCAAAAAAATAGGTGGATTGCTTAGATATACTAAATAATTAAAAAAAATAAAGTGGACATCCCCCAAAGAAAACCTGCTTAGGCTAAAAGCCTTTAACTTTTTTATAAGGAATACTTACTGATATTGATTGTACTAATTTAATCAAAGAAAAATAGCAAATGCCAAGTGAGGTTAATCTATTAAGAGATATACTCATGCAACAGCAGTCAGAAAGAACAGTCATAATGTTTTCGATAAGAGAATCAATAAGATAATACGCTATAAGCTTTTTTAATTAGCTCTGCATCTATAGTATTTATGATTAAGCTGTTAACACTAACTTTGTTAAACCCCTATTCATTGAAGAGGATTTGTTTACTTTGATAACAGCCAAAAGACAATGAATCAAATCTTGATGTAAAAGTGTATCTCATGAAAGGTTGATTGGCTTTAATAAATAATTAAATGTACCTGAAATCAAGTAATTGATCAATAATCAGAGATCTGACAATAACACAATGAAGAAAAAGATTGGTTTGAATTAAATAAAGCTGATAAGGTAGTGTGTAATAAAAGTAACATCATTAGATGTCAAATAAGTGATCACTACTTTTTGAATAATAAGTTTTTATTTTAAAAAAGTGATGTAAAAAAAGTGTTGTATTTAAAGAGTCAACAGCTTTCTGTTCCTTTTCTCTCTTTTCTTCATCTCAATATACATTTACAATGTCAGATACTCACAGCAAGCTCAAGAAAACATTCTAAGAACTATTTACAAAGACACTCGACAGTAAGTCAAAGAAAGCATTCATTGAAGGGCTTTCTAATAAAGCATATACTTAGAGAACCCAGTTACTACTATGGACGCTTTGGCAGACGCCCTGTTAGAGAAAGGAGTATCAGTAGAAGGAGTAGACAAGTTCTGTTATTTTTCAGTTGAGAAAAACGGAACAAAACTGATCAGTAAAAGAGGCATGCGTCACAACATGACGCCAGCAGAAGAAGAAGAAGATGAGGCAGTAGAAGTAGTAGAGAGAGTAGATCCGATGGTAATCAGTAGCAGGAAAAGAACTGCAAGTGGAGAGGGTAGGGCAGCAAAAAGACCTGCAAATAAGCACTTGTTGGACTTTCAAGAAACAGCCAGTGTTGAGAAGGACAATGCTACTTCAAGCAATCAGCCATTGATTGTGCCTCCGCCTAATGTCCCATCAAAGGCTTGGGACAATCTTCCACTGGAATGCCAAAGACAGATGGATGATTGTTAGTATCAGCTTTGACGTCTTTAATATTAAACACTAATCTGATGACTTGATAGTTTTGAAGTTAAGCATGACAGAAAAGATAAGCAGGGCTGTGATGCGTCCTAACAGTTTAAGAGTACTGCATCATCAAATACAGTTCCAAGAAATCTCCAAGTCTAGTATGCCTGCCATACTAAACTCTATCATTAAAAACTTCACTACTGCAGAAACTCATAGCCGAATGATGGGTGTAAGAAAGAATCTGTACGCATTTTATCTTGCAATCATATTCCAGGCTATAGAAAGTAGCCTTAAGCCCATAGCTCCAGCAACAGTCAGAAGATATTTGCAGTCATTGACAAACAGCCCCATCAAACTGGCACTGAAAAAGGGGGAACGACTGCTTCCTTTGATGGAAGAGGCATTATTAATCATAGTGTTTCCTGAGCTAGCAAGCTCTTATATTTTGGACACAGTAAGTTTATGAATACATAAGTGAATTTGAACTAAGTGTTTGTTAGATGACAAAGTCCTCGTTTGAGAGCTTTCTGATTTGCTATAAAGCAACAATACACGGTCTGCTGCCAAAAGAGGACGTGGGATTGGGAAATGTCAGGGAACAACTGGCAGCGATACCGTAAGTTATGTAAAGTATCACACATCATTGCAAACTAACAAGACAGCATAGAAAATTTCTGCGTTCAGTCGCAAAGACTGTAAAGAGAGAAGATGTTGATGCTGGTAGCCAAACAGTTCAAAGAATTCAATAAATAAATGATTGTCTTGCTATTTAAATATGATTTGTGTACTTGAGCGAGTATTTAACAAAAAGGTTATACAAATTAAAAGGCTAGGGTAAGCGATGTTTTCGTTAAGCAAAGGTTAGATGTTGAGACGATAAAACCGGTATCGATGTATACTGCTAGCAACTTAAGAGTAAAAAAAACATGACTTTAATCTGTACAGTGTTTGTTTCTGTAATGATTTCAATGATTAGATGACTTTGTTAAACAAAGACATACTGATCCATATTAATTGTACATGAAAGCTCAAGATTATTATATAGCTTCTTCAGAGGGGAAGAAAGCAAACAGGAGCGTATTGTTAACAACAGTGAGTGTGCATAGTAAAAAGAGAGCAATTAATTTTGAGGTATGTTAAATTCGTTATAAGCTAACTAGTGTCTAAACACGAGTAAAGGAAAAGCCAATCATTTAAAATAAAGCTATTCAAAATAAACAAAGAAAGAAAAAAAAATACAATAAGGAAATATTCGGAAAAGAATTCATTATCTGGTCAGAGTAGATAATAAAGTTTTTACTTTAAATGATAGATTACAGTGAACCAAGATGATGATACAGCATCTCCTCCTTTAAGTCATCCATTTTGAGTCAAGGCTAGTAGAAATAACCTTTATGACTGTAAAGCCTTAAAACCAAATAGATTACATTAAGCATAGGCAATTGATGCAAGACTAATACTATCATGTTCAAAGAATAGAGATATACAAATGCATTATTTCTTTTGTAAACAACCACATATATGGTAGACAGTATACTGGTGTTATACTCCTTTAAACGAAATGATGCTCTGGTTTTAATATGTATATAGCTAACAGCCTTTACATCAAATAATGTCTGTCTTACTATATATCACTCAATCGTATGCTTTCTTTCAAACTCTTTAAAATGAAAGAACCAATAAATATCGCATAATCCAATCAGTCCTCTTCTTTTTTTTCTCTTTCTTTAGTCTTTCAATCATAAAGCATGTATACAACCTTTGTCAGATTGCAAGGCTTTTCAAGAAAGAGAAGAAAGTTGAATGAAGATGCATCCAGACCATATGTTAGTAAGTGATTCCTTTGTGTTCTTCATCAGAGAGGTCTAATCCAACTTGAATAAGATGTCTGCCATGCCATACAATCAGTCAACAAATACCCCATCTTTGCTGACGATCCTATTTGTACACCATCCAGACCGCATTCTGCTTTGTTCTACAAGGATCTCTGTGTACTAAGACATCTACCACTCATGAATGATAATGATACCAATATCATTGCTTATCTTGCCAATCAAGACTAGCCTTTCAAGTCTCAATAAAACCGTCATTGTCTTTACCACTGTTTGGACCATATCGCATAAAGTATTCCTTTTTATTCTTTGATGAGTCTAATCCTACTGTTCTTCAAACCTCTGCTGCTGTATCCACTTGCTCCAAATGGCCCTATTTCTATTGATGTATATATTAGTCATTCAGTCAATATAATCAATCAAAAGTGAAAGCCTACTAACATCATGATACTCAATCATACGTCTTGTTTTTAGTGAGTGTACAATAGATCATCGTGTCTTATAGACGCTGGTCTCTTCCAAAAAATAATTATAATCATTGCTAGGGCTGCTACTGTAAAGTGGGTGTGCTGTCTTCTATACTGGTATTCAACATCGTCTTTGGAGAAAACATCTACCCCATCAGTTATAAGACATGGCCAGATGAACAGTTGTGTGGGTGAATGCGAGCCTAGTTACAATAGTCAACTATTCTACGCGTGAGGTTCGCGTCAAATTAACTATCAACGCCTGAGGTTCTTCATTTCGAGATTCAAGTCCATTTCATCTGCTGATAAAACTGCGTGTCTCTTTAGGTGCATCTCTTCTTTTTGGCTGGCTCTCATTATCTAACAAATACGTGTCTATATACAAGATTGAAATGAATAATAATGAAAAGAAGTTAATCAATTAAAACGGCTCAATAATTTTATGGCTGTGCTACTCTGTGATAGAATAGACAGATGAAGATTTTGTATAAGAGGCTTTTCAAGGAATCACATATTTTGAGAATAGAATGACTTACTTGTACGCAAAGAGAATTCAATATCTCTTTGAATTGGTAATACACTTCATTCTCTCCATCACTCTCTCTCATTTCTGTGCTTGATTTTTAATTAACGTTCATGGAAATCAATTATCCTCTCAGTTAAAAATGTATACGCTATGGTTAGCAAGGCAATATTACTTTGCTCATCTTATGTAAACATCGATTGATTCATAGCAGTCGTTCGAAACCTATTCTTTTTTAACTCTTTCGATACAAAAGCAGACCATAAGACCAACTCTTCAGCATTTTATTAAAACAAAGTATTCTTTGTCTCACTTAAAACGCAAGCCACAACAACGATATTATTTTTAAAGATGTAGTACTTAGAATAGTATCAAAGCCAAAGCAACAGTAACTTCATCATTAAAAAAAGAAGCTTGCAAAACAAGAGCCTCTCCTTTTGTACTTTCTTTATTCCGTCATTCCAAACAAAGTGTCTATATCTTTCTCATATTCAAGGAACTGCAAGAGAAAGCTAATTGAAGGCTCCTTGATTCCGGATGATGGCAAAGCCGTCTTCATACATTTTATTTGTATAATCCAATATCCATTGGTTTAGATGTTGGTCATACAATACTTCTCTAGAACGGCTACCGGATTTTCGATGCGAAATCTGAGTCTACTCTACAAGTCAACGCTTTGCTTTCTTTCAATGATCTTCAGTAAGATGAGAGATATCCTTTTTCTGCATGAAGGCGATGTAACACTATTGGCTCAATTTCACAACAATTAATGATATCTCTAATACTAATAAACCATCTGCCATCTCTACTTTGCCGTAAGTGGTGTTTAATACTCTTTTCCAAAGGATTTTATCTAGGCATTCTGTATCAAAAAGTATTGCTCATATCAGTCAAGTATCCACTTGCCCTATTGACATGATGAGCCTATATAAAATGCGCTAGTTCATAGCTTTATAAACACTTGAATAACTTACTTACTCTAACCTAAAAGGTCTTCCAAAAAATACATGCTGGTTCAACAAGGCTGATGATGTATGGCTCTTATACAAATTCAGTGCTCTCACTAAGTCTAGCTTTTCCAACAGTCCTCTAGAACAGCAAAGTATATGAAGATCAAAGCGAATATATTTATATTGTCAAAGTTGTTGGAGGTATTCATATGGCTGCATTATGATCTTATATATTCTACTGGTTGAGCTGAAGTAAAGATTAAGGCTGGGCTGAATGCGATGCAACATGCCTCATCAGATTTCCTTTTGTCCAAAGGATGATATAGGATAAAAGCATGCCGTAGATAAATAAACAAATAAGAAAAAAGAGAGTAGCTTTCGGGGGTGTAGATTAAGTACATACAAAAAACAAGGTGACACAGAGAATGATTCACATGCTTTGCTGCATTTCATGAACTAGCAAAAAGGTTCTTATGAGTCTTCTCAATTGATATGTGTTAATCCTGTAAAGACACTCTCATCATTAGAAGCATTAATCCAAGACATTCATACCTTGAAATAAAATTGGTCTGAAGATTGGTACCTAAGTAAGGCCAATAAGACCGATTTGTCTTACACATACTTTAATCAGTTTAGACAGAACCGATGAACGTATGCTTGTGACAAAGAGCCTGTCACCTTTAAAAGCTTTCCTCTAAACAATTACTTTATCATAATCATATGGAAATGAGGATTCAAATTGAATGATATATTAACCAAGTCATGCCAAATGACTTATCTTCTTACTCTACCTCTTTTTTTTTTCTTATTCTTTACTTCAACGGCTATTTTACAAGATGAGTTTCGATGAAAGACGTTTTAATGATATGAAAGAAGCTTTTTTAAACCTGAATCTGAGAACTCAAGAAGGTTAGTTGTTTCATTAGCTCTTGTCGATTTAGGCTGAATTTTTTTTTTTAAAGGCATGGACATTTTCAACGAAGCACTTGCAGCCCATGGATTTCGATGGGTTGATGGCCATCTTCAACGGGGATCGCTCATTTCTTCGAATGCATTGACCAGTGAAAGAAGCAGTCAAAGACCCCATTGGAATGCAAACGGTACAAGACCTCTACCTCAAATGAGTGTCTTTAATCCTCCAGGAGTAAGGATTCCACCATTGGTCAAACGAGTCCCAATGGAGGCACCAGAAGGCTCAACAAGAAAAAGAAGAAAATTTGAAGATAGAGGCACTTCATCAGGTAAGACAGTAAAGGGCTCTGACCAGAAGATCAAAATTTAAATAAGAAGACTATATGAAAGTGTATTGACCTTTACAACTTTAGCTTCTATTTCAAGGCTCCCTCACCAATCCAGTCCTTCTCCATCCCCTTCATCAAGCCCTCAACCATCTCTTCAATCCTCCCCTTCTCCTCCTGCTTCCATTCCTCTCGCTCAAGATGAAGCAGAAAGTGATAGTCTCTCTGAGACAACGGTTGAAGATAGAGATGAAGAAATAGATTTCAACGATGTTGATGAGCTGCTGGGACAGGTGGATTTTTAGAAAAATAAACAGAATTTGAGTGCTATGCTTTGTTTGAAGTAAATAGACAGACCATGATTCTATAATAGAAATATCTTGTTTGTTTCACTTAAGCTTTCCCTCTCCTTTATGATAAGATGGACTGTAACAAAAACAACAAGCATGATAGTAGCTTTGCCTTTATAGCTGTCTTATCACTATAGTTCTCTAATCTGGTCGATCCTCTATTGTAGTTGATATTTGTCAAACATTAAAATGAGAATGAAGAGATACATGCTGCATCATTTGCCTTAAGGGTATTTCCCACAATTGTTCTGTATCTTCTCGAATTAGCAATCATTCCTCACTTCTCGAAATAGGTCCAACTGAATAAAAAATCTAGTTAAATTAGTAAACAATCTAATCCATCCTCATTTCTCAGTAGCTGATTTATATTGTCCACGCTATTCTTTTTCTTTTCAACTCGTCATCTTGGTTTTATTTTTATAGCTCTAAACACTAATGAGACGAACCCGTGAGACAGGACAAAACGAACAGAGAGAAAAGCGCAACAGGATTAGAGAGCAGTGTGATCTCTTCTTGAGTAGCTACATTGAAGGATCTCAGAAAGGTAACTAATTTCTTTTTCATGCATCTGTAACACTCATCATTATGTCAGCCTACACCAATTTTGTAAAAGCACTTCATCAGGAAAGCTTTTGGTTGGAAGACCAAAAAGTATGTAGCAATACAGAAGATCAAGATCAGCAAGAACAACTCGAAGAACAATCAAATGAACCAGATACCCCTAGACGTGTCGAAAATGTGAGGTTTATACTTGATGAGGAAGAAGATGAAGAACTTGAGTCAATTGAAGAAGAGGATGAACTCGAATCAACTGAGAATGAAGATGAACTTGAATCAACTGAGGAAGAAGACGAACTTGAATCGGATGAACACGAATTCAACAAATCAAAAAGCTAGCTTGAAAATACATTAGCATAAAATCCAATCATTTTTTTGTCCTTTACCTCTTCAACCATGTTGACTTCATTTCCAAGTATACGATGACTAGCTTGGTCTTTTCTTAAAAGATGAAGAAATAACTTGGCTAATCAACCCTGGTTTATGTTTGTTCTATATGACTCTATTAGACTTCCAAATTGGAGTCCTTCTTTATTCTCATAAAAGAAACTTGCCTACTAAAGCTTTTGGTCAGATACGCTATCACTGAGATTACAAAATGAAATAGGTCAGAATACCAGAAACATCATTTACGCCTAAACGTAACACTGGGACAAGGTCGCGTCAGCTCTACCCCACTTGTCAATAAATGAAGGGCTTCACCAAAATCTTTCGTGATGTGTATATTGATTCTAACGCGTAAAAGCTTTGCTGATCATCTACTCCAAATTCCCTTGACTGATTTTTTCGAAAAGACAGAAAAATAAAAGAAAAGGCAAAGAATAAAAGACAAGGTCAGTCTGCATTTGAAAAAATAAGACCTTTGCCAATGTAACACTTACTTTTAGTCATAAGCTAATCTCAAAAACAAGAAGTTAGAACAAAGTACAATGATTCTTATGGCTCATTTACTAGTCACAATTGAAGATTAATCTTTCTTCTTAGAAAAGAAATACTATACCGTTCTTTTATGTGAATCAGGCACTATTTAATAGAGCAGAACATGTGTTCAGTGCTCTATTAAAAGACGTAGCAAGGCTTATTTTGTATTCTGCATATCTTTGTTATTTAAATATCTCTTTTTCCTCATAGACTCACATTTGCATCCATTTGATTTTTTCGTATCCAGCTAAATCTTTATATCTAGAATAAAATTTTGGGATCCCAAAATAATGTTTTTGTACTATATCTTTTGCCCTTTGTTAGATAGAAAGAAGCGGTTTGCTTCATCTGCTTGACAGACATTCAAACTATATTCTGTCAGCTTTTGAGACATGAGAGTATAGTATGCACTGACTAACCTTTGAATGTTTAATTTTTAAACATGTTGAAAAGAGTGACTGAGCTTGAAATGAAGTGTAAAAAATAATAAATAATAAATTTTGGGATCCCAAAATACTGCTATTTCAAAGTATCTTTAACCTCTTGATAGATACAAAGATATGGCTTGCACTATCATTTTTATCAACATTCAAAGTATATAGTGTCAACTTTTGAGACATGAAAGGCTAGTATCCACTGATTAACCTTTGAATTATAGATTTTGATGCTTATATAAAAAAGTCTGAGCTTGAATTAAGGTCTAAGAAATGATAGCATAGGAAATTTTGGGAACCCAAAATCATCCTTTTTGAAGATAACTTTTGCTACTTGAAAGCTATCAAAAAACGGTTTGCACCATCTGTATTAGCAACATTCAAAGCATATACTAATAGATTTTGAGATCTGAGAGTACAGTATACACTGGTGAACCTTTCAGTAATCAATTTTTAAAAGAAATAAAAAAAAAGACTGGGCTTAAAATAATCCAAGAAAAAGTAATAGCAAAAGAAATTTTGGGATCCCAAAATAATCCTTTTGTATTATATCTTCTGCCCCTTAGCAGATAAAAAGAAACGGTTAAAACCATCTTATTTATTAGCATTCAACCTATATACTATTAGATTTTGAGACATGAGAGTTTAGTATGCGGTTACCGCCTTTGAATGTTTAATTTTTGAACATGTTGAAAAGAGACTGAGCTTAAAATGAATCCTAAGAAATGATAGATGATAAATCAAAATGTTGCCCTTAATACAAAAAAAAATCAAAATGTTGCCGAAGTGAAGGCAGAAAATGTGGTTAACCCCACCCATACTTCTTGGCTCAATCATTTAAAGAACTTATTCTGAATACTTAACCCACCTTGAAAAAAAAAATTGAATTCTTATCCCTATGCTTGCTTTTCAAGATATAAGGAAAAAAGGGATTTAAAATTTTATTACTATATTTGTATGAAAAATAAAGCGTGGCTCTGAGAGCATTAACCACATTTTCTGCCTTCACTTCGGCAACATTTTGATTAATTGCTGATTATAAAAGCAATGATGAGGTTTTATATCTACTTTTATATCTTGTTCTACATTTTCTTTACTTTTAACCTCTCCCATTTTCAACCAAGCTTATTTTACATTACCAACTCCTTGTATACTTTCTTAATATTCAATGTCAGACTTGAACAGATTAACTGAAGAATTGTTTGGTGATGATGAAGATAACTTCCAGGTAGAAGAACATGTTAGTCCTGAACCAGAACAGTTACCTCCTCTTAGACGGCCAACATCCGATATGACTGAACCAACTGTGCAGACAACCTTTGACACAGGTTTAGCCGATCTCACACCTCGACAGCAACGAATCATCCAAGCGGAAATGAACTGGCAGCAGGAAAGAGACGAGCGCATAGCCAGACAACGTGCCATTGAACAACAAGCAGTGTTAGCTGAGATGATGGAGCGAAGAAGACGAGGTGAAGACATGTTGAGCCGTCTTCGAATGCCTGCTTATCGACAACTTGAGAATGCACTTAGAGAATCGCCTAGTATTAATAATCGAATCTTGCCCGAGATCTTTCGTCGAATCAACGCTACAAGAAGAGTCAGGCCTCGTGTTGTAGCCCCTGCCACACCTGTTCAAATAGTGGCTCCTCCTGTTCCTGGACCTACCTCTCGACCTGTTCACATTGAAGAAGAACCAGCAGTAGTAGATAATCGACCAGTTGATTCAACCATTAATCTTGAAGGATTTAATGCTCTGTGTGCACAAATCAACAACCCTGAAGAACAAGTCCGTCTTGCTTTTGAAGGTACTTTTATGGGTGCCCATTATCCTGTTGTCCAAAATGCTGTGGTTCCTCTTCGTGAGATGACCTTCACTGTTGATGTGGATGCATTTTCAATTCTCTCGTATGAAATACCTCTGCCTGAGGGTCAACCTCTTTCCATGTATATCCTTGCAAATCTAATCCTTAGCATCAGTAAAAACAAGCAGATATACTATGAAGGCCAAAGTATCCATACCTGTCAAAATATCCATTTGGCCAATTTTGGGTATACTGGTCGCTTCAAAACAAACATCTTTTTTCCTAGACTTGGTGGGTTTAGTCATGTCATGCATGCAGATGTTCAAGATCTGTTTGTAGATCAGGTTCTACTACCAGCCCTCATGCAAACAGTACAGCCTGAATATTCAACAAACATACCCACAAGTCTCCAAGTTGAAAAATACAGAGCAACAAGACGTGCCGGCCGCTATACCTTTGAGCCCTTTTATTTTTATCACCGTGATAATCAAACTACCCTAGCCTCTGCAATGCGAGAAATTATTGATCAAAATCCAAATTTAAATGGCTTTCAAGACTTTTTCTTTCTCACTTACACTTTTGGCAACAAGTACCGTCTAGACCTGAACAATTATGACCAACAGCTAAGACATCATTTCAACGATCTGGATTTCAACTTGTTTGATTTAGAAAATACATTCATTGATATTGGTCTTCAGTTTTCTAGTCCTGCGTCTACAGGCATTTGGATATTAGACGAACAAGCATCTCCTGTCCTGCCTCTGTTCTTTACAATTCTGAATCGATCCAGTCGATACCTACGTCTTGATCCTTTTGCCAACAATGCTAACTTAGGTGGATGTAGCTATACTACTCATAGAGTCGAAGGAAATGGCAATTATCACTTGATGAAATTCCAATGCTATCAGTTGATAAAAAGTTTGTTCTACCTTCGTACAGAGTCAGGTTACAGACACAATGCTTTTGATCTGGAACCTCAAGACTTTGTGCAAAACTCAGCAAAGGTCTTGAGAAACTACCAAGCACTTGTAAATGCTCTTCAACAATCAAGAACTCGAACTTTTCCAGCAAGAGCCGAGTTCACTTTGCGGTATGAGGATGGGATTCGTCTGTTGGAGAATGCACAACAAGAAGCCATGCGAATCTTGTCAAATCAACCACCTGTAATGACTGTCTTGAGCACTGAAGTAGTCATAGACTACTTGATCAACATGGTGAATGGTTACACTGCTTTCTATCAATCCATCAGTAACCAAGTCGACTTGATTCATCAGCCAGAAAGCTTGAGTTCCTTGGCTGTACTTGCATACATCTACAGTGGTTTATTATCTAGGCCTTATGACTGGTCAACATGGAGATATGTCTCTCGGTATCTGAATCGTGTCAGGTCCAATAGATCTCAGATGCTTCAATTGATTTCTTTGACGATAAACTTTGATCGCCGTACAAGACGATGGCTGCTGAGAGATACCTTGCCAATGGAGAGCTTGCGAGCTATTTTCCTACGATCGCTCAGTTTCATAAATTCAAGAGAGCGTAATGCTCGTGCTGGTCCTCAAAGAAGATTATCAAGATCGCCTTCTCCAGTAGGGAGATTGAATAGAGCCATCCTAAGAAAAAGCGTGATAGGAAAACCCCAAGAAGTAGAAGTTGTAAACGAAGACGAAGTACCTACCTTGCCTTTTGAATTGATACAAGATCCTTTTAATCCTCTTGAAAGCGAACAATATATTGTCGACCCAGCCAACCAAAGCCTACGTCTTGATTATGCACCAATGCTTTACGAAACGAGTAGACATCCATTTCGAACCTATATTAACATGTTCCAAGTGCATGGAAGAGATATTAGAGTTGTGGATGCGCTCATTGAGGGACTCATGTGGCATTTGTTCAACAATGTGGAGGCACCTGTTACTAATGTCTACTTGAGTCAAGGAAGACAAAGCACCGACGTTGAAATTAACGTTTTTCAGAACCAGGACGCTTTTTATCGTTTCTTCAACGTAAATATAATCAGAGTGAATTACTTTTTTGATCTAATTCTTTTATTGTAGATTGATACGGTAAGGTTTCGTCGACAATTTTCAATGACTGTGTTGAATGTGTTGTTTCCTTCTCCTGCAACAG